>CM065591.1:447074840-447592340 GCA_033119425.1 Bufotes viridis
TATATATATATATATATATACACATACATATATACACACACAGACATATGTACCAACACACAGACACACATACAGACACATACAGATACAGACACACATACATAGAAATATACAGAGACACATATATACAAACATTTACACAGATATTTTCTTCTGGCAGATGAAATAGGATGGCAGCCCAGAAGGAAGTTCAGTGTTGTTGTCTGCAGCTTCCCCTCCCCCTCCCCTTGGTCCCGACGCTGAGCATGAAGAGACACAGGATTCCTCTCATGCTGCAGCTCACGAGCGCCTCTGCCGGGCCGCCCACTCATATTTCATCTGATGCATACAGCATTATCACAGGACGGAGCAGGCACTGGCAACAGGGTGAGAGACAGAGAAGAGCAGTCTCAGTACTGCTGCTGCGGTCCCTAAAGAGAGCAGAGTGCCGCGCAGCACCTGGTGATCTGGAGGGAGTGAGTGACATGACACAGCGGGCGCATATCAGTAATTGCTCGCTGTGAACTGGGTAAAAGTGGTGGAAGTGCCAGATGGACATATAGTACAGGCAGGGCCGGTGCAAGGATTTTTGCCGCCCTAGGCAAGATAAAAATTGCCGCCCCCCCCCCCCCCCCATCAGATGATATGCCCTTACAGTAGTATAGCGGCGGCACGAAGCGCACGGCGTCATAGCAACCAATGACGCTGTGCGCAGTGTATGCTATATGTGTATAACAAACATATTTCACATGAAAACTTACAGTTACTTGGCTTGGCCCTTGGGGATCTCGGACACCACTTCACACTTTGGCTGGGGGAATCGGTGTAGAGGTATACTGTATATTGTGGGGATCGATGTAGAGGTATACTGTATATTGTGGGGATCGATGTAGAGGTATACTGTATATTGTGGGGATCGGTGTAGAGGTATACTGTATATTGTGGGGATCGGTGTAGAGGTATACTGTATATTGTGGGGATCGGTGTAGAGGTATACTGTACATTGTGGGGATCGGTGTAGAGGTATACTATATATTGTGGGGATCGGTGTAGAGGTATACTGTATATTGTGGGGATCGATGTAGAGGTATACTGTATATTGTGGGGATCGATGTAGAGGTATACTGTATATTGTGGGGATCAGTGTAGAGGTATACTGTATATTGTGGGGATCGATGTAGAGGTATACTGTATATTGTGGGGATCGGT
Organism: Bufotes viridis; assembly: GCA_033119425.1. Taxonomy (NCBI): domain Eukaryota; kingdom Metazoa; phylum Chordata; class Amphibia; order Anura; family Bufonidae; genus Bufotes; species Bufotes viridis. The sequence goes on from CM065591.1 coordinate 447,076,029, forward strand.
GTAGAGGTATACTGTATATTGTGGGGATCGGTGTAGAGGTATACTGTATATTGTGGGGATCAGTGTAGAGGTATACTGTATATTGTGGGGATCGATGTAGAGGTATACTGTATATTGTGGGGATCGGTGTAGAGGTATACTATATATTGTGGGGATCGGTGTAGAGGTATACTGTATATTGTGGGGATCAGTGTAGAGGTATACTGTATATTGTGGGGATCGATGTAGAGGTATACTGTATATTGTGGGGATCGATGTAGAGGTATACTGTATATTGTGGGGATCGATGTAGAGGTATACTGTATATTGTGGGGATCAGTGTAGAGGTATACTGTATATTGTGGGGATCGATGTAGAGGTATACTGTATATTGTGGGGATCAGTGTAGAGGTATACTGTATATTGTGGGGATCGGTGTAGAGGTATACTGTATATTGTGGGGATCGGTGTAGAGGTATACTGTATATTGTGGGGATCAGTGTAGAGGTATACTGTATATTGTGGGGATCGATGTAGAGGTATACTGTATATTGTGGGGATCAGTGTAGAGGTATACTGTATATTGTGGGGATCGGTGTAGAGGTATACTGTATATTGTGGGGATCGGTGTAGAGGTATACTGTATATTGTGGGGATCGGTGTAGAGGTATACTGTATATTGTGGGGATCGGTGTAGAGGTATACTGTATATTGTGGGGATCGGTGTAGAGGTATACTGTATATTGTGGGGATCGGTGTAGAGGTATACTGTATATTGTGGGGATCGGTGTAGAGGTATACTGTATATTGTGGGGATCGGTGTAGAGGTATACTGTATATTGTGGGGATCGGTGTAGAGGTATACTGTATATTGTGGGGATCGGTGTAGAGGTATACTGTATATTGTGGGGATCGGTGTAGAGGTATACTGTATATTGTGGGGATGGGTGTAGAGGTATACTGTATATTGTGGGATCGATGTAGAGGTATACTGTATATTGTGGGGATCGGTGTAGAGGTATACTGTTTATTGTGGGGATCGGTGTATAGGTATACTGTATATTGTGGGGATCGGTGTAGAGGTATACTGTATATTGTGGGGATCAGTGTAGAGGTATACTGTATATTGTGGGGATCGGTGTAGAGGTATACTGTATATTGTGGGGATCGGTGTAGAGATATACTGTATATTGTGGGGATCAGTGTAGAGGTATACTGTATATTGTGGGGATCAGTGTAGAGGTATACTGTATATTGTGGGGATCGGTGTAGAGGTATACTGTATATTGTGGGGATCGGTGTAGAGGTATACTGTATATTGTGGGGATCGGTGTAGAGGTATACTGTATATTGTGGGGATCGGTGTAGAGGTATACTGTATATTGTGGGGATCGGTGTAGAGGTATACTGTATATTGTGGGGATCGATGTAGAGGTATACTGTATATTGTGGGGATCGATGTAGAGGTATACTGTATATTGTGGGGATCGGTGTAGAGGTATACTGTATATTGTGGGGATCGGTGTAGAGGTATACTGTATATTGTGGGGATCGGTGTAGAGGTATACTGTATATTGTGGGGATCGATGTAGAGGTATACTGTATATTGTGGGGATCGATGTAGAGGTATACTGTATATTGTGGGGATCAGTGTAGAGGTATACTGTACATTGTGGGTATCGGTGTAGAGGTATACTGTATATTGTGGGGATGGGTGTAGAGGTATACTGTATATTGTGGGGATGGGTGTAGAGGTATACTGTATATTGTGGGGATCGGCGGAGCTGATGATGTGTTTTATTCTAATGAGAAAGATTTCAGAATAAGGATTTGGAGAAGGATCAGAGGTATAGCAGAGCAGGGAGAGGCTGGTGCTGCTACTGGGGTATCATAACATGGGAGAATAATAAAGCCCACCATAATACCCCCCCCCCCCCCCCAGTAGAAATAATTCTCCTTATAATAGACAGTGCAAAAAATACCCCCTTGTAATGCCCCAGCTGAGCTAATGTCCCCATAGTGCCCCCATAATGTACCAGTATGAAATACCCCTATATAGTGCCCCTAGTAAATGCCCCCATAGTGCTCCTCTCCCACCTTTCTCCTAGTGCCCCCATAATATAATACACTGCTTCATTTGCAGAGCACATTTCTCCCCCCCCCCGCCCCCCCATACCACATTTCTCCCCTTCCATGGCAGCACTGTTGATGAGGGTATATAGGGTATATCCCAATTCTCCCCCTCCATGACATGGCAGCACAGCTCTGTATTATTATTAATATCAAGGCCCTCTCTGTACTATTATTATAATAACGGCCCCCTCTGTATAAATAATAATACTAATACAGTGGGGGCTATTAACATAAGAATAGTGCAGAGGGGGCCTTATAACAATAATAGCCCCCCCTTATGTGCCAGTAGCCCCCCCTTATGTGCCTGTAGTCCCCTTATGTGCCTGTAGTCCCCCCTTATGTGCCAGTAGTCCCCCTTATGTGCCAGTAGCCCCCCCACTTATGTGCCAGTAGCCCCCCCACTTATGTGTCAGTAGCCCCCCTACTTATGTGCCAGTAGCCCCCCCACTTATGTGCCAGTAGCCCCCCTTATGTGCCAGCAAGCCCCCCTTATGTGCCATTAAGCCCCCCTTATGTGCCAGCAGTCACCTCTTATGTGCCAGTAGCCCCTTATGTGCCAGTAGCCCCCTTATGTGCCAATAGCCCCTTATGTGCCAGTAGTCCCCTTATGTGCCAGTAGCCCCCACTTATGTGCCAGTAGCCCCCCTTATGTGCCAGTAGTCCCCCTTATGTGTCAGCAAGCCCCCCTTGTGTGCCAGCAGTCGCCCCTTATGTGCCAGTAGCCCCCCTTATGTGCCAGTAGCCCCCTTATTTTTTTACATCAATAAATTTTTTTATTCGTTTTTCAAAACAAATTTTACAGATGTACAGCAGTATAGTATGCACATTTGCAAAAAAGCAAGTAATAAGACAGCGTGGACGCAGCCACTGTGGTATATACTTAACGCGAGGAATACAAGTGAGATGTACCGGAAAGTATGGAAACATTCGCTGTTACAATATGTCAGGGCACCCGCACGGATGCTGCCAACCTGACTACATAATATAACCGGTGTCACACAACGTCCCATGGGCAACGAGAACCCCCGCGTGCCTTAGTTCGTGTACAATAAAAATAACAACAAAGTAAACAAAAGAAACACAGGAAAAAGGAAAAGAAAAAGAAAAAAGGGCAAAAGAAAACAGTGGTGAAGCAATGGGGCTATAGACGATGCGGATTCACCATATACCTTATTCTTCATTAGGAAACATGTGAGCATAGAGTCTTACAATATTTTTCCGCGCTTGCAGCTATAGGCATATACTCTGAAGTAGAGAACAGAATCTGACGAGCGAGCAGGTGGGGGAAGAGTATTTAGAGGATACAAAAAGGAAGGGGTGTAGCATGTGTACTGGACAACCATCCCAACCACCTATTATGTGTTCTAATTCTATCACCCATTGACGGAGAGAATACCAGTTCACAATGCATTTGATGGTTAACTAACTGCATAATTTCTGTCATAGGGGGAGTCAATGCCTGTTTCCAATGGCGTGCTATTGCTTTTTTAGTTGCAAATAAAATGTGAGCAACGATCCATCGATTTGGTAGTGGTACATCTTTTAGCCCTATGCCTAATACAGCTAGTTCTGGCTGCAGATCAATCCGCATGTCCGTCACCTCCCTCAGCAGTCTAGACACCCGCGTCCAAAGGGGGGCTACAGATGGACAGTGCCACCACATGTGTAGAGGGGTGCCTAGCCCCCTTATGTGCCAGTAGCCCCCCCCCACTTATGTGCCAGCAAGCCCCCCTTATCTGCCAGCAGTCACCCCTTATGTGCCAGTAGCCCCCTTATGTGCCAGTAGCCCCCTTATGTGCCAGTAGCCCCCTTATGTGCCAGTAGCCCCCCCTTATGTGCCAGCAAGCCCCCCTAATGTGCCAGCAGTCACCCCTTATGTGCCAGTAGCCCCTTATGTGCTCCACACTGACTCGAAAAACACAAAAAAAAAACCACATACTTACCTCCATGGCAGAGATGCCATGCAGGCCTCTTCTGGCCTGTGTCCCGCGCTGTAGGCTCAGGCGACGCGATGATGTCATCGCGCCTCCTGGACCGGCCTCTGATAGGCTGTCGGCCTAGTGCTGGCAGCCTATCAGATGAACACGGGACGGGACACACCTCCGGCCCTCCTCCTGCACGCTCCGCTGCCGCGACTCTGCTCACTGCAGGCTCCCAGCATTGGCTGGGGGCATAATGCCCATTGCCCGCAATTTGGCGCCTTCAGGCGGGGCGACCACACCGAGTGTCACCCCAAGAAATGATGTCACCCGGTACGGTCCGCACCCCCCTCAGGCGGCGCAGCATGAGAGCGGGGCGCCGTGCCGGCCGCCACTTTCCCTTTCAACCAGGTTTTTTTTTTTTTTTTTATCGTAGGGTTCCGGCAGCGCCCCCTGCTAAATTGCACCCTAGGCGGTTGCCTAGGTCGCCTTACAGGTGGCGCCGGCACTGAGTACAGGCTGCTGCAGCTGTCAGAATATGCCGCTCCAGTCATCAGAGAAGTGCCTGTGTGCGCGGCACGTTCTGGTGGTGAAGCAAGTCTTCTTCTTCTTCTTGAAATCACCGCCCCCTGCTTTCCTCTAAATAGTACCGCCTGAGGCGGCCGCCTCACCTGGCCTCATTAAAGGTGCGCCCCTGATTCCAATATACATTCAATAAAAAATATTGTAAAGTTTTTGTATGTGCAGTTTCCTCTCTGGTGGCGCCCTCTGCTGTTTATACTTGTGGTCCACCCTCTTCTGCATTCAGTGGTAGACTAACATGGCTAGTAGTTTCTCTGATCCGTGCCCCCCTCTCATTGAAAAGCAGGTGAAGTGACTCAGACAACTTTCAAAAGTTATGGGAACGTTCCCTGTGAGGCATAGCTATTTGACATGTTCAATGTGTTTTCCCTGGTGCTGAACACAGAACTTTGAAGTTTTGAACTTTCTGTGTTGATAACCACTAGAGACATTGAAAATCTGATTGCGGTAATTGATTTCTGAGACAATTCTGGTCTTCTCTGATATGCTACATGACCCCTTTCCCCTTGGAAAAAACTGTCCTTGACCCAATATGGCAGCTTTCAAGATGTTGGCCATGTTTCAGACATTTTAATTTAATGTCTGTATCTCCTATGTAAGAAGAGTGCCCAACTTATAATTTTTATTGAATGTTTCCGACATAACCTAAAAGATAGGTCCCCTCACCCTTTACTTGCTGGGGTATTCAGATATTTCTTTTTCCTTTTCGTTTATGAAATAAAAACAACTTTTGACTCACCCTGTATATTTATATTTTAATAGTTTAGGGAGTCATGGGATGGGGCGATCATAATGATGTTTATTTTTTATTTATTTATTTATATTTTTATCATGGGAAAAATGCCTTTTGTATATTTTACATTTAAAACAAACTTTTTTTTTTTTATTCTTTTTTCTTTATGTATATTAAAGGGGTTGTCTCACTTCAGCAAATTACATTTATCATGTAGAGAAGGTTAATACAAGTCACTTAATAATGTGTTATTATCCATATTGCTTCCTTTGCTGGCTGGATTCATTCTTCCATCACATTATATACTGCTCGTTTCCATGGTTACAGACCACCCTGCAGTCTATCAGTGGTGGTCGTGCTTGCACACTATAGGAAAAAGTGCTTTTTTCTATAATGTGCAAGCACGACCACCATGGATGGATTGCAGGGTGGTCTGTAACCATGGAAACGAGCAGTGTATAATGGGATGGAAAAATGAATCCAACCAGCAAAAGAAACAATATGGATGATCACAATATGTTAGTAAGGGCCTTGTATTAACTTTGTCTACATAATAAATGCTTTTTGCTGAAGTGACACAACCCCTTTAAGTCCCCTTAGATGCTTGTCCCATAGACTGCAATTAATTACTATTGCTTGCAGCCTATGGGACATTCAATATGTTCCCATGGAGCCCTGCTACACTCCATAGGAACTATCGCAGCGGTAGCCTCCAATCCTTCAGATTACAGAATCTTAGAGGTGACCAGCACTGACCATCAGTATAATAGCCAAGGAGACAGGCAGAATTAATGTTACGGTATATAGGAACAGCTATATCGATGTATGTAGCAAGGAGACCAGAGGCAGGCTTGGGAGCCTGACTCTTCATGTAACAGTGTACAGTACCTGCTGAACAATGAAGATGGGTTTTCCTTAGCAAAGCTTATTTAGAACATTGCTGAGGTACGACTTGAGAACCTGTACGTTTTTTTTTTTTTTTTTTATAAAACAGAACTATATTACTTACTAAAATTCATTACAATAATATGCCTAATCACTTCACCTAGACGTAAAAAAAATACTTTTGTACTGTCTATAAGTTAAGAGCGTAATCCCACCACATCATAATTGTTCCTTTTGAGCACCCAGAATAATTTAGTACTTGTAATCAATGTCTCTCTCCAGTAGGTGCCGCTGTTGTGACTTCTTTATTTGTTTCTAAAGTTTTGCAGTGAAGTGAACTTCCTCCAGAAACGTTCAGATTTCTTAGAAAGCGCTTTAAAATATGAGATTATCAAATTATCATAAGAACACAATGGAAATGTATTTATTTTATTATTACAGAGGAATTTTCATTTTCTGCAGTTGGCATTGTCGTTGTCACAGCCTTTTGCTGTAAGTAGAGAGTTTTAATATTAACAAGAAAGTTTTACATTTTAAATGAGGCTTCCATTTTGAGAATAATATACTTTGTATTTGTATTTACACCTGCTGCTGTGAACACATGCTTTTTTGGGGGAGCTTATGCAAACTAAGATTATTGACTGCTGTCGGATTTTATGTGTGCAGAGAGAGATATTATCTCTAAGGCCTCTTTCACACTTGCGTTCTGAGGATCCGGCGGGCACTTCCGTCCCGCCGGATCCGTCAGAACGCAAGTGGACTGACAGCATTTGAAGACTGATCAGTTTCCTGATCAGTCTTCAACATGCTTTCACTGTTACCATGGCAGCCAGGACGCTACTGGAGTCCTGGCTGCCATGGTACTCAGCAGCAGTGTACTTACCTGCGCTGCGGCCGCCGGGCGCTCCTTAATGACGTCACAGGCCCAGGCGGCGCATAGATCAATGCGCCGCCCGGACCTGTGATGTCATAATGGAGCACCTGGCGGCCGCAGCGCAGGTAAGTACACTGCTGCGTTGTACTTACCATGGCAGCCAGGACTCCAGTAGCGTCCTGGCTGCCATGGTAACCGATCGGAGCCCCAGCTTACACTGGGGCGCCGATCGGAACGGCTGCTGCGCATGCGCAGCGCTAAACGTCGGATCCGGCGATGCGCCGAATCGACGTTTAGCTTAATGCCGGACCTGGAATAATGCTCTTCAATGGGCATTAATTCCGGATCCGGCATTGCGGCATGTCTTCCGGCTTTTTGGATGGAGACAAATCCGCAGCATGCTGCGCTTTTGTCAATGTCCAAAAAACGTTGACATACTGAACGGAAGACATCCTGATGCATCCTGAACGGATTTCTCTCCATTCAGGATGCATTGGGATTATCCTGATCAGTTTCTTTCCGTCCTAGAGCCCCGAGGACGGAACTCTAGGACTGAAAGAAACAACGCTAGTGTGAAAGAGGCCTAAGAGTCAATACTTCTGGGAGAGAAGACATGGAGAGTGCACACAGTTTTTTCAAAATTGGTCCAGGATTAATCTGTAATATAGGATGAGCCCTTACCTTCAGAGGCTAATAGCATGTATAGACCAAATGCATCTCATACAGTAGCTGACCACTAGTGATGAGCGAGCACCAAAGTGTTCGGGTACTCGGTCCGAACACATAGCAGATAGCAATATTCGTGTGCTCGGCCGAGCACCCGAGTATAATGGAAGTCAATAGGAGACAACCAGGCACCCCTGCTCTGAAGAGGGGAGGGTGCCTGGTCTATTGGAAAAGGTCAGAAAGTGACAGGCCAGCCCAAAATGGATCGGGAACAGCATGGGGACGATGTCTGGATGCATCTTGGACTCCCAGGTCACTGCTGGGAACCATCTTTTCCGAGTTGTACAGCCTGTATTTCACACAAAGGAGGGCCTCATTCACATTGTGGTACAGTTGTTCATTCAGGTAGTGGGACTCCTATACTCATAAAGCCTATGCACTAAGTGAAAGGGCTGCCAAATATTACAAGGAACCGGCACTCCAATACACCCTTTGTTACACATAAAGGAGGGCATCATAAACGCCCCTAAAAAATTATGATTGATGGCCTGCTGGTGACCCTCCAAAACATTTGGAGCAAGGGCCTGCTGATCTGACCATCTAAGAAGTTAAGTGACATCCAGGATATTTGCTCTTTAGAATATTTTACAGCTTTGTTGCGGGAGACTGTGGACAAGTTTTTACAGACTTGGTCCTGTTGGGATCTCTCCCACGAAGAGCTCCGCTTATAACGAAGGAGAGAATTCCTAGCTTCTTATTCCCCCCCCCCCCCCTTTCCTTTTTTGGTTTCCCCCATTCTTTTCGTTTCTACCCCTATCTACATAGAAAAAAATGGATAGAATCGATCTATAGTCTAACAGCCGTTACTATGTTATCTTATATTTTGGCTACATTACCAAAGGCATGCTGTTTGTGGAAGATTTTGCTTAATATTTTGATACTTGGAAAATGTTTAATAAACATAAAGTTGAAAAAAAAATAAAAGTGATCAAGAAACCAAGAAAGAATGACCAATTTCAATTTCAATTTTTTTTGTGGGGTTAGAGATAACATTAACGTCACATAGCAGAGTTAGCGCAGTGAATGGCAGTCAGCACCGGCTACTAAAAAATTACATTGCATTTTATAGCTATATTTTGCATGCGCATTGAGCATAGGGAATGACATTCAGCAGCGGCTAGGAAAAAAGTTGGAAATATTTACTCCAGTGCAACTATATTAAAACCTAAATCCTGCCAAAAACACATGCGTGAACAATTATGTTTCCTTCCAAGTCTGAAACATAGAAAAGAATATGCCATGTGAGCTGACCCCCAAAGAATTGTAGGTGAGGGCCTGCAGGTGAGCTGACCCTCCATGAAGAGGGACATGAGGATATCTTATGCACTGATCCCCAAATTCTTCAGCCTCCAAAGTCAGAAGAAGATGATGGGGGGGGGAATGGCAATTAGTGTTTCACTTGGTGGATGATGGGGATGAGACACAGTTGTCAATAAGTAGGGTCTTGTTAGGTCAACACAAGTCAGGAGGATGAGTGAGAAAGTGGATTTGGAGATGGGGGATGATGACATCACTGACCAAATTGGGAAGGTGGAAAGCCAAGCGAGAACAGCAGGACAGAGGGGGAGGGATCCACAGCACCAACAGGCTGGAAGAGGCTATGGGGTGGCGAACGGGAGAAGGCGGGCCACAACAAACAGGCCCGCAACTGTTCCCCCTTGCGCAAATCTCCCTTGCCAAGGGGTAGGTATTCCACAGTCTGGGGCTTTTTTGAGGAAAGTGAGGACGAAAAATTATTTCTAATAAGCAAACTGTGCCATACCAAAATAAGAACTCAACATTTCATAAATAAGAACAACCATAACATATTTTACATCCTATTAATAAACTAACTCAAACCATAACAATAAAACCTCAAACACGATAACATAATGGGGGAAGACTGTACACTGGAGGCTAAATGAGTAGGGGTGGGAACACTAGCAACCTCAACACCACCAGCATGATCCGCCACATGTCATCCAAGCACGCTAATAGGTGGGCCGAACCCCTGGGTCCACAATCAGTGTCTGTGGGTCACACCACTGCCTCCTCTTCCTCCCCTGTGTTACGTGCTGACCAATCCTCTGTCCTAGACACAGGCCTGGATGACTCCTGCCCTGCAGCTGGGCCTTCGGAAGCACAATCAGCCAGCACACCCACTTCTGTGCCCAAGCACAGCATACAGATATCCCCAGGCCTTTGAACGTAAGTGCCAATACCCCGCCACCCACCCACAAGCCATAGCACTAAATGCGCACCTTTCAAAATTTGGAGCCATGAAAATGTTGCCATTTAGCACTGTGAACACTCAGGCTTTCCTCAGCCTCATGGCACGGCCGTCCTTCGTTACTTAGTCCCCAGCCGTCACAATTTTTTATCGGTGTGCCATCTCCGCAGTACACCAGCAATTGTGTCCCTTAACATCACCCATGCCCTGAACAGCGAAATTATTGGAAAGGTCCACTTAACGACGGACACACGGACAAGTGCTTTTGCCAGAGATGCTACATTTCCGTGACGGCACACTGGGTGAACCTTGTGGAGGCCGGTAGCGAGTCGTACCCTGGAATGGCACAGGTGTCACCCACACCAAGGATTGTGGGCACTACTTCCATCAGGATTTCTGCCACCACCTACATTAGTGGCTGCAACCCTCCCTTCTTCTCCTCCTCCACTGAAAACTCTGAATTCTCATGGGGAAGCAGCAACAGGTCGTGCTGAAATTCATTTGCTTGGGTGACAAACAGAGCTGTGGCAGGGTATAAGGGACCAGGTTGGTTGTGTCTGATAATGGCCATAACTTGTTGGCAGCTTTGTAGCTCGGCAAGTTCACACACATGGCAATCATACAGCATATATGTCCCATGCACAACAAACACCCCAAACTTATACATTAATATAACTAAAAACCTAACACACAAGAGTGGAGGTAAACCAATGGCATGAACTTTTTAAGAACTCATAAATAACCAAATAACCATAATATATTTTTTTTTCCAGCCTAGTCAGAAACTCAAACTCAAACCATAACAATAAAAAAATCAAACCCTGGAACATAACAGGCCCAGCCCTCAGCGAATCAGGGCCATCACAGGGGCAGAAAACAACCTCTGCCCAGTGAAGAAGGGAACATTGTACGTGGGACAAATGCTGATATGGCCATGTGGATCCCACCTTAATGTCCAGGATCCGGCCATACCATGCCTAGGCCACGTGTTCTCAATTTTCTCCCAACCTATCCCATTTTGCCTGAGCTACTGGTGAAGGTGCACCGTCTGTGTGCCCATTTCCGAAAGTCATCTACAGCTGCCGTCGGTTTGGCAACGCTGCTGCAGCGCTTGCATTTGCCAGCTAACAGACTATTGTGCGACGTGAGCACACGCTGGAACTCTACGTTCTACATGTTGTCCAGGCTTTATGAGCAACAGAGGGCAGTAGTGGAATACCAGCTGCAACATGCTCTTGTATGTCTGACCTCTGTAAGGTTTTACGCAACTTTGAGGGATAAACACAGATGGTGAGTGGCGATGCCTAACCATACCACTTCTGTGTCTAGTAAAACGCTGGCTGGTAACAATGAATGCGGACGCTTCACATGTGGAAGAGGTGGAACTAGGGGGAAGACATTACACAGGGTGGTAGCCATAACACTATCAATTCGGCTTCTCAGTGTGAATTTGATGATGAGGAGGAGGAGCAAGAGACAGTTGCCTACGCTACAGAGGGTAGTAAGTTTAGTAACAATAGCAGGTTCATTCCATCTGTTCTGCATAGATGGGCAAGATAGGAGGAAGAGGATAAGTAAAATGAGAATGAAAGTCATCCTCCTGATGACGACAGCGAAGTCTTGCCTGTTGGGAATCTGGCACACATGGCTAACTTCATTTTAGGCTGCCTTTCCAACAACCCGTGTGTTACACGCATCTTAGACAACATGGATTACTGGTTGTTCACCCTTATCGACCACCCCTACAAAGAGAACTTCTCATCTCTCATTCCTTTGGTGGAGATGACGAGCAAAACGATGCAATAACAGAATGTCCTTGTTTAAAAATTGCATAGGAAATTTCCATATGACAACACTGGAGGCAGAGTGGGTAGTTCCTTGGGCAACCCAGGAGGGGGAATGAGGGGGACAAACCGCAGTTCCAACAGAGGCAGGACAACACTCTACAAGGCCTGGGACAGTTTCATGACACCCCGCCAGCACCCTCACCCTGATGCGCGGCCTAGTGTCACAAGGAGGGAAACATTTTAGAAGATGGTGAAGGAGTACATAGCAGACCATGTCAGCATCCTCAGTGTTCCCTCTGTGCCTTACAACTATTGGGTGTCCAAAGCTGGACACGTGGCACAAACTTGCAGTCTATGCCTTTGAGGGGCTGGCCTGTACACTGTATTCACTAAAACCTCATCCAAAACTTAAACATTACTATAAAATACAAACATAACACACAACAGTGGTGGTAAAACAATGGCATGGCCTGTTGAATAACCCCTAAAAAACAAAATAAATAACAATAATAACATATCTTACAGACTAGTCATAAATTGTAACTCAAACCATAACCAACAAAAAGTCAAACACAGTACACAGGGTGATAGCCAGACCAACCTCAGTTTGCCTTCTTTACGCCTCAGAGGTGCTGGCCGGCCCTGCCGCCAGGGTTTTGTCACAGCAGGTATTTAGTGCTGCTGGGGCCATAATAACAGATAAGCACATGCGGCTGTCAACTGAAAATGCTGACAGGTTGACTATTATAAAAATGAAGCGGGCCTGGATTGCCCCTGACTTCTCTACTCCACCAGATGAAAGCGGCTGAACATAAAGGCACTTTAAATGTATTTTTTGTAATGTACTGAATACACTGTATTCACATACACCTCTGCCACCACCAAAAAGGTTATATGGTTCAATATTCCTTTTCTCATGCTTCTCCTCCTCCTCCTCCTCCTTCATATCAACATGCTTTTTAGGCTGCCCTCGCTCATAATGTTTTATAGGGTCAGCGAAACTCTTGCACAGGTGCCAGAGGCGACACACAGAGCTCTCTCTGTGGGCACCCTTACACTTGAAAAAGTCTATAGTGCACCAATAGGCAAACACAAAAAAAAATTACCGTATTTTTCGCCCTATAAGACGCACCGGCCTATAAGACGCACCTGGGTTTTTGAGGAGAAAAATAAGAAAAAAAATATTTTTAACCAAAAGGTGTGCTTTTGAAGTAATGGTGGTCTGTGCATGACAGTATTATGGGGGGATCTGTGGATGGCACTGTTATGTGGGGGAGATGTGGATGGCACTGTTTTGGGGGGATCTGTGGATAGCACTGTGATGGGGGATCTGTGGATAGCACTGTGATGGGGGGGATCTGTGGATAGCACTGTGATGGGGGGATCTGTGGATAGCACTGTGATGGGGGCATTTATGAATGACACTGTAATGGATTGGATCTGTGGATGACACATATATAGCATCTTATGCTATATGTGTCATCCACAGATCACCCCAATTACAGTGTCATCCAAAGATGCACCCTTTTCTAAAACATCTGGCTCATAGTGACTGCTTAGGGGGCGGAGCCTGGCAACACGCGGCGGGCGGCCCGCCGCTAACAGCGTGACTGCTTTCAGTGAAAGGAGCAGGCAGATGACGTCAGTGAGGACGTTACACACCACCGCTCTGCCTGCTAGAGGATCGGTATAGCAGGTTAGCAGAGCGCTACTGTATTGGGCTTATAGGGAATAAGGGGACATGATTAAAGATTATAAATGTTATGAAAGCAGTCACGATGTGAGCGGCGGGCCGCCCGCCATGTGTTGCCAGGCTCCGCCCCCTTCTTCCATGCTGATACATCGCAGGCTGTGCGATGTATCGGCTTTAACGATAAGAAAATGGTAGCATTCGCCATATAAGACGCACTGCCATTTCCCATGATTGCCATGTGTGTGAACTTGCCGAGCTACAAAGCTGCCAACAAGTTATGGCCATTATCAGACACAACCAACCTGGTCCCTTATACCCTGCCACAGCTCTGTTTGTCACAGTTTTAGAGGGTTAGCGCACCTGGAGTCCCTTAGCTACATTATTTTACTCTGTTTCATTGAGCCCAGGGCCACAGCCTCTGCGTAAACCATCATAATCACGGACACTTCCACATCCCGTACTGAACACCTTCTTAATATTAAATGTTATATATGCTAAAAAGTATGTCACACGTACAGTATCGTAGGATATGTTCGCGGCGCGTAAAACAGGTATTTTGGATGCGCTCACTTTACACAGGGTATGTAGCTCTGATAATGTCACAGACTATCATACACCGTCTGCGGATCAAGTACAGTATATGCTAGTGAGTGATATGTATGAAATGCACACACACTAGATGTGGCATAAATATTTAACTTTTTCCCACACTGTTTTCACATGTGGTACTGTATTTGACACAGAGAGCAATGCGCTATGGACACTAGATTTGGAGCAGATTATTTAGATTGTCGCAAGACACACAGATTTTAAATTTGAGTCAGTATATTGCCCCAGTAATGAACAGAATATGGACACTAGATTATGCACAGATTATTTAGATTGGCGCAACAGACACTCTTTTCAAATGTGGTAGAGTATTTGTCTCAGAAATCTACACTATATGGACAGTATATTTGGCACAAAACAGTTAATTTGTCCCAAATACAAATATTTCTCTGCTGAAATACTCTATATATGGTTGCGGCCTAAACACACACACAGATGTGCCCAAAAGTAGTTAAATGTGTCCCAAATACAAATAATTCTCTGTTGGAATACTGTACATACTGTTGCGGCCTAAACACACACAAGGACGTGCTCAAAACTAGTTAAATTTGACCAAAATATAAATAATTATCTGCTGGAGTAATGAATATAACGGTTGCGGATTGAATGCACACACAGATGTGGCACAAATTTGGTTAATTTCCACCGAAAAAAAAATAATTCTCTGATGACGTGGCATACTAGCAGGCATACTCTAGTGAATAAGCCCCTTTTTATAATGTCTGCTAAACACACTGCTTTCTGATGGCGTACTGTAGATCTTACTAATATCTAATCTTTCTGTCTTTTAACCCCTTAAGGACCCATGACGTATGGGTACGTCATGGGTCCGGTCCCTAAGGATGGCGCCCGCTCCTGCGCCATCCTTAGGGACCGGGCCCATGACGTACCCATACGTACCCAACGCGTCAACAATTATCGCATACTGAATGGATTGTATCTACTTGTGAATACAGTAAGCATGTTCGCAGTGGAGAAGGGGAAATCCACTGCCATTTCCAAACCAAACCCATTTGAAATTCATGCGATTTTTTGCCTTGGTTTTTGTCGTAGATCTGCGTTGTAAATACTGTGGATTACAGTAGCAGCAAAATGGATGATTTTAAAAATTCTGATCCAAAAAATGTAATCTGTGGAAAGTGTCTGCACATAATTTGCTCCAATGCATCTAAACAAAAAATGAAGCAAATTTTTGAATACACTAGATGCCCTAATGATACATAGCACTGTTAAGTGGGTAAGTTTACCCCATCATAGGTAACAGTTAGAGATAGATGGATCCACCTACAAACCAAAAAGGATATACCGATAACGCAAAGGCCATGGCATCCGTTGACCCCTCCCATATGGGCCTTCCAGAAGTATTCCAAGAATTGGATTGCATGAGTGGCCACCAGGAGCAACTTCTACCTTACATACATAGCATCTCTGCCGGCCTAAGTGTCCTGTCCACTGCCACTGTGGTACGGCAACCTCCAGCCACAGCATCTGTAACAAAACCTCAGGTTTACATCTGCCACTTCCCCCTCACTATGAAGGGGATTCTAAGTTATGCCGAGGGCTATCAATCAGTGCACAATACACATTGAGCTGCAGCCGCCACAGTTCCCTTCTGACTGGGCCAAAGTCGTCTTTCTGATCTTGCTCCTGATGGGTGAAGCTCTAGCCTCATCGCGCCGCTTGAGCCGTACAGCGTGGGACACAGGCCGGAAAAGGCCTGCATAGCATCGCTGCCGGCCTGATGGAGGTAAGTATGTGAGTTTTATTTTTTAGTACAATATAGAAGAGGAGCGCTGTGGGGGCACTTGTTACTGGCACATGATGGGGGTGGGGCACTTGTTACTGGCACATTATTGGGGGGATCTATGGGGGGCACTTCTTACTGGCACATGATTGGTATCATTTTTGGGTACATATGTCTTTTTGATCACTTTTGATACCATTTTTTGTGGAGGTGAAGTGGGCAAAATAGTAATTCACGTCAGTGTTTTTTATTTTTTATGGGGTTCCTCTTGTGGTAAATATTATATGATTATTTTATTCTGTGGGTTAATACGGTTATGGTGATCCCAAATTTATATAGTTTCTTTTATGTTTCACTACTTTTTCTGCATAAAATCCCTTTTGTGTTAAAATCAAATAATATGTTGCATCGTCATATACTAAAATCCATAACATTTTTATTTTTTCACCAATGTAGATGTGTGGGGGCTTGTTTTTTACAGGACGGACTATAGTTTTTATTGGTATCATTTTTGGGTACATATGTCTTTTTGATTACTTGTTATTTATTTTTTGGCGGTGAGGTGACAAAAACAGCAATTCCGTCATTGTTTTTTACATTATTTTTTTACGATGGGCACTGCGCAGGATTAGTAACATGAGACTTTTTAAGATCAGGTCGTTATGGACGCGGCGTTACCAATCATGTGTAGTATTTACTTTTTCATTTTTTAATGACTTATAAATGAACGGATATGAGAAAAGACAATTTTTATAGTTTTTTTACTTTTTTTTACACTTTTTTTTTTTTCAAGACCCATTTGGATCTTGAAGATCCAGTGGGCCTGATCACCATACAGTGCATTGCAATAGTCATCTATTGCAATGCACTGTATAGTCAGTGCTACACTTGCAATAAGGGTCCATTCACACGTCTGCAAAATAGATCCAGATCCGTTCCGCAACGTTGCGGGACGGATCCGGAGCCATTCATTTTTAATGGGGCCGGAAAAGATGCGGACAGCACACAGTGTGCTGTCCACATCTGCACTTCTGTTACGCATCCGCACTTCCATTCCACAAAAAAACACACATGGCCGGTGTCGGTGTTTTGCGGACCTCAGGGTCTGATCAGCTTTAGGTACATGGCAGCCTGGACGCCTTTGTCAGCAGCAGCGGCCCGATAGAAGACAGAGGGAGATGCCTCCCTCTCAACCTCATGGATGCCGTGGGCGGCTGCTGACTGCGACATCTATGGGGTCAAACGGCCGAGATCGGTGCAAGCAAGTTCCTTAAATTTAGATGACATTTTATCAAGTCAGCCCCCTCGCTAACTATCTTATTGAGGCCTCTTGCACACAAACGTTTTTTTTTTCCCATTTTCATTTCGGGTTTTTTTGCGTTCTGTATACGGACAGTATACGGACCGTATACGGAACCATTCATTTCAATGGAGCCGTAAAAAAAACGAAGGTACTCCGTATGCCTTCCGTTTCTGTATTTCCGTTCCGTTTAAAGATAGAACATGTCCTATTAGGCCTTATTCACACGTCCGTAGTGTTTTGCGGATCCGCAAAACACCTTGCCACCAGCCCTATAGAGATGCCTATACTTGTCCGCAATTGCGGGCAAGAATAGGACATGCTCTATATTTTTGCGGAGCCGCCGTCCGTAAGATCGGCGGAGCGCTCTGCAAATGTGTGTGCACGCCGCATCCATCACGTCCCTATTCAAAATGAATGGGTCCGCACCCGTTCCGCAAATTTGCAGAACGGGCGCGGAAGAAGATTGCGGACGTGTGAATAAAGCCTTATTGTCCTCATAATGGACAGGGATAGTACTGTTCTATCAGAGGCCAGCTGTTCCGTTCTGCAAAAAACGGAATGCACATGGACGTCATCCATATTTTTTGCGGATCCGTTTTTTGCGGATCGCAATATACTGAAAAAGCCATACGGTCGTGTGCATAAGGCCTAACCCTTTGATATTAAGAGAAGGGGAGTGAGTTTTTTGTCTTAGGGGGATAGTTGCTCATGTAGTGCAACAGACTATTACGGTCTGTTGGCTTGGTATAGAAATCTGTATACAAGCCACCACTACTATTTTTGATGACCCAGGTGTCCAAGAAATTGACCTTAATATTGTCCCAATGTAATGTGAATTGTAGTTCTCTCCACACGGAATTGAGGAAATCTGTAAAGTCCCGGAGGGATTGGATGTCACCCCGCCATACGCAAAATATGTCGTCGATAAATCTTCGCCAAAATATACAATGCTGTTTATACAGCTCATTACGATAAATAAATTCTTTCTCGAAACACGACATATAGCAATTTGCATACGGCGGTGTGACATTCGATCCCATTGAGGTCCCGCTCTGCTATTTGTAAAACGTATCTTGAAAGAGAAAGTAGTTTTGTTGCAACACGATGGTCAAAAGATCAATAAAAAAGTTATTTTCTTGTTCAATATAGGTACTATTGTCAAGTAACCGAGTAATTGTCCATAAACCGTTATCATGGTGTATCGAAGTATACAGCCTACACATATCAAATGTAACTAGTATGCAATCATCCTCACAGTTGACCCCTATAATTTCACTAAGAAATTGGCTGGTGTCTAGTAGAAAAGATAGTAGTTGTTTTACAAGGCGGGTGAGCACCTTCTCAAGTAATATAGATAGTGGGGAGAGAATGGAGTCAGTGCATGCTACAATTGAGCGACCTTGTGGAGCAGTGATGGATTTATGAACTTTGGCTCATGTGTAGAATATGGGTGTAACAAGATGTTGGTTGATCAAAAATTTGCCCACTTCGTCATCAATGACTCCATTTTCTCTGTATTGTTTGCATAACATGTTTTTGAAATCATGTGTTAATATGCCATATTTATCAGTATTAGGGCTCATGCACACGGTTGTGTGCCGGCCGGGCCCGTGCTGCGGACCCCAAATTGCGGTCCGCAATGCACGGGCACGACCATGGGCCAGCCGCATGCGGATCGCGGACCCATTCACTTGAATGGGGTCTGCGATCCGCATCGATGGTCCGCGCCGCAAAAAAGTAGTGCATGCATGTTGAGGAAGGGTTGAAATATATGTATATATATATATGTATATATATATATCTATATATATGTATATGCATGTGAACACGTGCATGCATGTATAATATATATGCATACCTACATAGGCACATTATAAGATGATGTGCGCAGATGTGCCCAGCATCTGCGCACATCTGCCCTTAGTATTCCACAGGGGCTCATTGTGGCCCCTGTGGGCAAAATGTGCCCCCTTATATGTCCCTTTTATATATATATTTATGTGTCCCCTTATAGAATATGTCCCCTTTCATATATATATATCCCATATATGCCCCCTCTTTCCATGGCCCCTTTTATATATATAATATCAACTATTATCAACTTGATACAGGCCAGTGTTTAGCCTGTAGGCCATGGCTTGCATTGTTATCTGTTAAATCGCCCAACTGTCCCTGGGGGATAGTTAGCATAGAGATGCTAACTAGGATGTGGGTCCAGGACAGGAGATTGCAGACTTTGTGGCACCTTTTGATCAGCACATGGCTTACATGATAAACCTGTTTCCTTTCCCCTACCTCTGCCCATGGCCAAACTACTTGGGGGGAGGGCTCACAAGGTACAGTGGACTTCAGTGGAGTGATGTCATATTATCCCTAAACCTTATATTAGGGCATGCCAATACAAAGTAGGCCTCTTTTGAGCTCGGCTCCTGAGAGAGAGGAAGGACACACAGATGGCTGAGTACCCCTAATACCCCTGCCCTGATTTCCCATATCCCTACATTCCCATGTACCCCTTCCCTGCCATGGTAAGATGGACCATGTGATTGGACCATGTGATGTGATGTCATCACAGGTCCTTTAGTTGTTAGCTGATGCTGGGAAAGAGAGGACAGATCGCAACTACGCGATCAAGGGGCTAAGGTAAGTTAACTTTTATTATTTTTAACCCCTTCCTCTTCATTTTACTATGCATTCTTTATTAAGAATGCTTTTATTTCCCCTTATAACCATGTTATAAGGGAAAATAATAAAGATCTGGTCCCGTTGCTAAGCAACCATGCGGGAAAATCGCACTGCATCCGCACTTGCTTGCGATTTTCCCGCAGCCCCATTCACTTCTATGGGGCCTGCGTTGCGTGAAAAACGCACAATATAGAGCATGCTGCAATTTTCACGCAATGCAGAAGTGATGCGTGAAAATCACCGCTCATGTGCACAGCCCCATAGAAATGAATGGGTCCGGATTCAGTGCAGGTGCAATGCGTCCTCCTCACGCATTGCACCCGCGTGGAAAACTCGCCCGTGTGAAAGGGGCCTTAAAGTTGTTTTAACCACAAGAACTACATTCAGTCTTTATTCCAAAATGTGCATGATTGGCAACTTCACAGTAGTGATGCACACATATTATCCCAGTCAATTCTCTGTGCCCTCTTAAAATACTTATCCCTTCATTGTGCCCCTTTCACAGTAGTAATGCCCTCTATGTGCCCCTTTCACAGTAGTAATGCCCTCTGTGCCCCATCGATAGTAACATAGTATATAAGACTGAAAAAAGACATTTGTCCATCCAGTTCGGCCTGTTTCCTACAAGTTGATCCAGAGGAAGGCAAAAAACCCTGTGAGGCAGAAGCCAATTTTCCCCACTTACGGGGTAAAAAATTCCTTCCCGACTCCAATCAGGCAATCAGAATAAATCCCTGGATCAATAACCCCTCTATAGTAACTAAAACCTGTAATATCATTACGCTCCAGAAATACATCCAGGCCCCTCTTGAATTCCTTTATTGTACTCACCATACTCACCACTCCCCTATGTACTCACCACACCCCTATGATAAAGGGGGGGGGGCACGGCCACCGGCTCCCTGCTCAGTATACGGACGGAACCGGGGTCACCTCGGATCCAGTCAGCAAATAAACAAAACCAACAATGTCTGCAACCACCACCATCACCACCTCCTCAGGCAGAGAGTTTCATAGTCTCACTGCTCTTACCGTAAAGAATGCTCTTCTATGTTTGTGTACAAATCTTCTTTCCTCCAGACTCAGAGGATGTCCCCTTGTCACAGTCACAGTCCTGGGGATAAATAGATGATGGGACAGATCTCTGTACTGACCCCTGATATATTTATACATAGTTATTAGATCTCCCCTCAATCGTCTTTTTTCTAAGGGGAATAACCCTAATTTTGATAACCTTTCAGGGTACTCTAATTGGCCCATTCCAGTTATTATTTTAGTTGCCCTCCTCTGAACCCTCTCCAGCTCTGCTATGTCTGCCTTGTTCACAGGAGCCCAGAAATGTACACAGTACTCCATGTGTGGTCTGACCAGTGATTTGTAAAGTGGTAGGACTATGTTCTCATCACAGGCATCTATTCCCCTTTTGATGCAACCCATTATCTTATTGGCCTTGGCAGTAGCTGCCTGACACTGGTTTTTACAGCTTGGTTTGCTGTTTATTAAAATTCCTAGATCCTTTTCCATGTCAGTGTTACCGAGTGTTTTACCATTTAGTATGTACGGGTGACTTGCATTATTCCTTCCCATGTGCATAACTTGTCAGTGTTAAACCTCATGTGCCATTTCTTTTCCGCATGCCTCCAATCTATCCAGATCCCTCTGTAGCAGAAAACTGTCCTCTTCAGTGTTAATTACTTTACATAGTTTAGTGTCATCTGCAAGCCTGTGCAAGCCTTCTACAAGATCATTAATAAATATATTGAAGATAATAAGGCCTAATACTGACCCCCGAGGCACTCCACTAGTGACAGTTTCCCAATCTGGGTGTGTACCATTAATAACCACCCTCTGTTTTCTGTCACTCAGCCACTTACTTACCCACATACAGACATTTTCTCCCAGTCCGAGCATTCTCATTTTATATACTAACCTTTTATTAGGTACAGTGTCAAATGCTTTGGAGAAGTCCAGATATACGACATCCATTGATTCACCGCTGTCAAGTCTAGAACTTACCTCCTCATAGAAACTGATTAAATTCGTTTGGCATGACCGATCCCTCATGAAGTCATGCTGATATGGCGTTATTTTCATTGAAATACTCCAAGATAGCATCTCTTAGAAACCCTTCAAACAGATAGTAAAGCCCTCTGTGCCCCATCCATAGTAATACCCTCTGTACCCCATCAATAGTAATGCCCTCTGTGCCTCATCCATAGTAATGCCCTCTGTGCCCATCCATAGTAATGCCACCTGTGCCCCATCCATAGTAATGCCACCTGTGCCCCATCAATAGTAATGCCCTCTGTACCCCATCAATAGTAAGGCCACCTGTGCCCCATCAATAGTAATGCCGCCTGTGCCACAGCCATAATAATAATGCCCTCTGCGTAAAAAAATAAATAAAAAGAATACTACTCACCTTGTCCGGTTCCTGATTCTGAGATACAGCTCTCCCGCTGCAGACTCAGATCGCTCTGCTACACTGGGTGGAAGGAGCTTTGGCAGATTCTGGACCTGCATGCTCCTCCCACACAGGCTGACAGCGCGATCTGTGCATGCAGGCTGAATGGTGAAGCAGGTAGCTAAAAGGCTCCGTGCTTCATCATTCAGTGTGGGTGAGACGGAGCGCAGGGAGCTGAGGTGTAAGCTGTATCCTGGGGTGGGCTCCCCAGGATACAGTGAAGTCACGAACGAGGAAAGCAACACCAGCTTATGCCAAAACAGAATTTTACTTAAATGAGACAATAAACACAACCACAAATGCTGGGAACATACAATAAATTTATATACACCCAGCCCAAAGGCTGAGACCCTTGTGCTGCACAGCATTGTGCCCTCCGATGGATGCAAGAGGAAAGAGCAGTAATTTACCTACTGGCAGGCACAACTAAAGTCATAGAGTCCCATGGGTAGAATGAAGGCCGTTTTTGCTTTGTCCTTCGTGGCCACCGGTACCTGCCAATACCCACTGGCCAGGTGTCACGGGAATATGCGAACAACAGGAGTACAATCAGTGCAAAAGCTACTGAGCGGACCCAAACTAGGGAGCATAAAAGGTTACCCCTGTCAGACCCTAAGAGCTCTCCCTGCTCTGCTATGCACATGCCCAGACCCTGATGGTGGGTCGAGGCATGCCCGTGTACCTAAGGCTGAGTGAGACCTGAAACCCCTATGATAAAGGGGGGCGGGGGCACGGCCACCGGCTCCCTGCTCAGTATACGGACGGAACCGGGGTCGCCTCGGATCCAGTCAGCAAATAAACAAAACCAACAATGTCTGCAAACTTATCTGTAGGGGCTGCAGCAGCAGTGAAGACAGATCCAATCTCAGCAGACAATATCCGATGTTGCTTGCTTCAGCAAAACACATGTCCAGTGTAAAGAGACCACAGCAGTGTAGATACTCCAGCGGCTGACACAACTCAAGATGAGAAATATAACCCGCAAGGTGAAACAGGAAGAGGGGTGATTTAAAGGAAGAGGAATCAATCAGAGAAGGAACAGCTGGGAAGAGGGAAAGGAGTGAAAATGAAAGTAAAGACCTCATCACAGGGGCGGAGAAACAGAGCTGTAAGAACTCCTCAAAACTCTGGTAGTGACAGTACCCCTCCCTCTACGGGTGGACTCCGGACACCCAGGACCCACCTTCTCAGGATAAGCCCCATGAAAAGCCCTGATGAGGCGGGTGGCAGTGGCGTGCCCAGGGGGGGGGGGGCGGTTCACCCCGGGTGCCGGCTGTCAGGGGGGTGCCAGGGAGAGGGACTGACAGGGGGGAACGGGGAAGCGCTCAGCGCTCCCTCCTGTCATTCCCTTGTAGCGTGACCGAGCTCTGTCAGGTCCAGGTACAGAGAGCATCTGTCTCCTGTACCCGGCCGGACTGACAGGAAGTGCGCACACAGCTTGCGCTTCCAGTGAGTCAGCCTGGGTACCGGAGACAAAAGCTCCTGAACCCGCCGTAATGCTCGGCCACGCTACAGAAAGAACATGACAAGAGGGGGGGTCAGAAAGAACATGACAAGAGGGGGGCAGAAAGAACATGACAAGAGGGGGGTCAGAAAGAACATGACAAGAGGGGGTCAGAAAGAACATGACAAGAGGGGGGTCAGAAAGAACATGACAAGAGGGGGTCAGAAAGAACATGACAAGAGGGGGGTCAGAAAGAACATGACAAGATTGGGGGAGGGGTGATCAAAATGGGGGATCAGAAAAACATGACAAGATGGGGGGATCAGAAAAAGCATGACAAGATGGGGGAGTATGACAAATTACTATGTGGGGGCACTACTGTGTGGTTGGGGGTGTGGGGACACTACTGTGTGGGGGCGATGTGGCGGACACTACTGTGGGGGCAGTATGGGGGACACTACTGTGTGGGGGACACTACTGTGTGGGGGACACTACTGTGTGGGGACAGTGTGGCGGACAATACTGTGTGGGGACAGTGTGGGGGACACTACTGTGTGGGGGCAGTGTGGCCAACACTACTGTATGGGGGGCAGTGTGGGGGACTCTACTGTGTGTGGGGGACAGTGTGGCGGACACTACTGTGTGTGGGGGACAGTGTGGCGGACACTACTGTGTGGGTGATAGTGTGGGGGCACTACTGTGAGGGGGCAGTGTGGCGGACACTACTGTGTGGGGGCAGTGTGGGGACACTACTGTGTGGGGGCAGTGTGGGGACACTACTGTGTGGGGGGCAGTGTGGGGACACTACTGTGTGGGGGGCAGTGTGGGGGACACTACTGTGTGTGGGGGCAGTGTGGCGGACACTACCGTGCGGGGGCACGTACTGTGTGGGGGCAGTGTGGGGACACTACTGTGTGGGGGACAGTGTGGGGGCCAGTGTGGGGCACTACTGTGAGGGGGCAGTGTGGGGACACTACTGTGTGGGGGCAGTGTGGGGACACTACTGTGTGTGGGGGCAGTGTGGCGGACACTACTGTGTGGGGGCAGTGTGGGGACACTACTGTGTGGGGGACAGTGTGGGGGCCAGTGTGGGGCACTACTGTGAGGGGGCAGTGTGGGGACACTACTGTGTGGGGCAGTGTGGGGACACTACTGTGTGGGGGACAGTGTGGGGACACTACTGTGTGGGGGCAGTGTGGGGACACTACTGTGTGGGGGGCAGTGTGGGGGACACTACTGTGTGGGGGCAGTGTGGGGACACTACTGTGTGGGGGCAGTGTGGGGGACACTACTGTGTGGGGGCAGTGTGGGGACACTACTGTGTGGGGGCAGTGTGGGGACACTACTGTGTGGGGGCAGTGTGGGGACACTACTGTGAGGGGGCAGTGTGGGGGACACTACTGTGTGGGGGCAGTGTGGGGACACTACTGTGTGTGGGGGCAGTGTGGCGGACACTACTGTGTGGGGCAGTGTGGGGACACTACTGTGTGGGGGCACTACTGTGTGTGGGGGCAGTGTGGCGGACACTACTGTGTGGGGGCAGTGTGGGGACACTTCTGTGGGGGGCAGTGTGGGCGACACTACTGTGTGGGGGCAGTGTGGCCGACACTACTGTGTGGGGGCAGTGTGGGGACACTACTGTATGAGGAACAGTGTGGCGGACACTGCTGTGTGGGAGCACTACTGTGTTGGGGACACTAGTGTGTGGGGAAATTACTATATGGGGGCAGCGTGAGAGGCGTTGCTATTGGGAAGGCATTGTAGGGGCAATTCTATTATTTCTGGGGATAATAATAGGGTATTATTATTACTGGGGGCACTCTAGGAGACATTATAATCTCTGTAGACACTATAGGGACATTTGGGGTCATTTATCAACCTGGTGTACAGTAGAACTGGCTTAGTTGCCCCAGCAGCCAATCAGATTCCACCTTTCATATTTGACAGCTCTTTAGGAAATCCAGTTCTACTTTACACCAATTTGATAAATGACCCCAATTATGTCTATTAGGAGGTTGATGGAAAAACTGAGAAATCTAACGTGTCTGTGTTACTAACTCTGCAGAGACGAAATGCGACTGAAATAATGTGTCTTTGCGGTCTGGGTCTAACCAATAAACTTAGGACCCAACTTCCAGGAGGGAACCTTCAGTTTAATATTTCTTGTAGACAACCACACCAGATCGCCCACATTCAAGTCCGGACCAGACACACGTCTCTTATGAGCCACACGCTTATATCTCTCACTCATCTTTCCTAGATTACTCTGAATTTTTTGCCAAATAGTAGACAAAGAGGAGGAAAATCTCTTCTCCTCAGGCAAACCAGAAGGGCCCCCTCCCGAGAATGTCCCAAACTGCGGATGAAACCCATGACGACGGTTATTCAAGGCAAACTCAGCAAGAGACAGAAACGAACACCAATCCTCCTGATTCTCTGCCACAAAACAGCGCAAATATGTCTCCAGATTCTGATTGACGCGTTCAGTCTGACCATTCGACTGCGGGTGAAAAGCAGAAGAGAAGGACAGCCGAACCCCCAGGCGAGAACAGAAAGCCCTCCAGAATCTGGACACAAACTGCGTGCCTCTATCGGAAACAATGTCAGAAGGGATGCCATGCAATTTAACAATGTGGTCAACAAAAGCTTGCGCCAGCGTCTTAGCATTGGGCAATCCTTGGAAGGGTATGAAATGTGCCAACTTGCTAAAACGGTCCACCACCACCAGGATCACAGACTTCCCTGAGGAATAAGGGAGATCCGTGATAAAGTCCATTGACAGGTGTGTCCAAGGACGGGAAGATATGGGTAAGGGGAGGAGGGGACCTGAAGGCCGTGAACGAGGGACCTTAGCACGAGCGCAAGTCTCACAAGCTGCCACAAAACCCTCCACTGACTTACGAAGAGCCGGCCACCAAAATCTCTGAGTAATGAGATCAACAGTGGCTCTACTCCCGGGGTGACCAGCAAGGACAGTATCGTGATGCTCCTTAAAAAGCTTGTGGCGTAACTCAAGAGGCACAAACAACCTCCCAGAAGGACAACGAGCAGGTGCCTCTGCCTGAGCAGCCTGGACCTCGGCCTCCAAATCAGGATACAGAGCAGAAACGACTACCCCCTCAGCCAAAATGGGAGCCGGGTTCTCGGAGTTCCCCCCTCCCGGAAAACAGCGAGAGAGGGCATCCTCCTTCACATTTTTAATCCCAGGGCGGAATGTGACCACAAAATTGAATCTGGAGAAGAACAGAGACCATCTGGCCTGTCTCAGATTCATACGCTTGGCCGACTCCAAATACGCCAGATTCTTATGGTCGGTAAAAACGGTGATAGGGTGCCTGGCCCCCTCTAACCAATGGCGCCATACTTCGAAAGCCAATTTGATTGCCAATAACTCCCTATCTCCCACATCATAGTTTCACACATCGGGATGTACTAAGATGGGTGCAGACGCAAAACTTTCTTTAATCTTAGAAAAAGCTGTAAGGGCCTCCTCCGACCAAGAGGAAAAATCTGCCCCCTTTTTTGTCATATCAGTGAGCGGCTTGACAACAGAGGAATAATTCAAAATTAACTTTCTGTAATAGTTAGCAAAACCCAGAAATCGCATCAGTACCTTCTGATTCCCAGGAAGCTGCCATTCAAGCACAGCACGGAGCTTCTCCGGGTCCATGCGAAAACCAGAAGCAGAGAGGAGAAAACCCAGAAATTGAATCTCCGATACCATAAAAACACATTTCTCCAGCTTGGCGTATAATTTATTTTCCCGCAGAATCCGCAAAACCTGACAAAGGTGATCCTGATGGGACTTGACATCAGGGGAAAAAATCAAAATATCATCAAGATACACCAACACAAATTTCCCCATTAAATGGTAGAAAATACTGTTAACAAAATGCTGAAAGACGGCCGGAGCATTCATCAAGCCAAAAGGCATAACGAGATTCTCGAAATGCCCCTCAGGGGTATTAAAGGCCGTTTTCCATTCGTCCCCCTCTCTGACCCTGACCAGGTTGTATGCGCCTCTCAAATCCAATTTGGAAAAAACCTTGGCCCCAACAATTTGATTGAAGAGGTCCGGGATAAGAGGAAGCGGATAGGGATCACGAATCGTGATACGGTTCAGCTCCCCAAAATCTAGGCAAGGTCCTAAAGAGCCATCTTTTTTTTTTAACAAAAAAAAAAACAGCGGCAACAGGTGATTTTGAGGGACAGATATGCCCCTTACCCAGACTCTCAGACATATAGGTACGCATAGCGATTCTTTCTAATTGGGAGAGATTGTACAGGCATGACTTTGGTAGCTTGGCGCTGGGAATGAGATTAATGGGACAGTCATACTCCCGGTGAGGAGGTAGCTCCTGAACACCACTCTCGGAAAATACGTCCGAAAATTCAGAGAGAAATGATGGCACAGTCTTAGTAGTAACCTCTGCAAAAGTCGCCGTGAGGCAATTCTCTCTACAAAACTCACTCCATTCAATTATTTGCCTTGCTTGCCAATCAATAGTGGGGTTATGTCTAGTGAGCCAGGGTAACCCTTTTGAGGTTTCTCTTTTATTATCACCCTCAGCAAAATTCATGAATCTCCTAGAGGGGCAAACATTTGCCAAATGACCAATGCCCCCACAACAGAAACACATCATTCTCTGAGGACTAAATCCTCCTTTATCAGGGGCAAGTCGACCCAGCTGCATAGCCTCCTCCTCAGAGGGGACCGAGGCAGGATGAGTCCCCTGCACATTGAATGAGTCCGCCCCACTGCCCCTAGGCTGAAAATGGCAGGGAAGAGAAGTCTCCTCTCTTTCTCTAAGGCGCCTGTCCAGGCGTACCGCTAGAGACATGGCAGACTCTAAGGACGTTGGTCTCTCATGGAAAGCAAATGCATCTTTTAATCTCTCTGAGAGACCATGACAGAACTGATTCCGGAGTGCAGCATCATTCCAACCTGAATAAGCTGCCCATCTCCAAAATTCAGAACAATAAAGCTCAGTAGACAGTTTGTTCTGGCATAAAGAACGTAAGCTAGATTCAGCCAGAGCAACACGATCCGGGTCATCATATATCTGCCCGAGGGCCACAAAAAATCCATCAACCGATCGAAGGGGGAGTGCCCCCGATGGCAGCGAAAAAGCCTAAGTCTGAGCATTACCCCTGAGCAGGGAGATGATAATCCCCACCCTCTGCTCCTCATCACCAGAGGAATGGGGAAGCAAGCGGAAATTAAGTTTGCAAGCCTCTCTGAAGCGAACAAAATTCTCACTGCCCCCGGAGAACGTCTTCGGAAGTGAGACCTTCGGCTCGAAACAAACTCCATGGACGCTAGCAGACCCAGATGCCTGAAGCTGAGTCATAGATTGACAGAGATCCGCTACTTCCAAAGAAAGACTCTGCATGCGGTCAACCAGGTCAGAAAGCGGATTCATGTCAAAAGACGGTTACAGCGGGTTATAATGTCACGGGAATATGCGAACAACAGGAGTACAATCAGTGCACAAGCTACTGAGCGGACCCAAACTAGGGAGCATAAAAGGTTACCCCTGTCAGACCCTAAGAGCTCTCCCTGTGCTGCTATGCACATGCCCAGACCCTGATGGTGGGTCGAGGCATGCCCGCGTACCTAAGGCTGAGTGAGACCTGAAACCCCTATGATAAAGGGGGGGGGGCACGGCCACCGGCTCCCTGCTCAGTATATGGACGGAACCGGGGTCGCCCCGGATCCAGTCAGCAAATAAACAAAACCAACAATGTCTGCAAACTTATCTGTAGGGGCTGCAGCAGCAGTGAAGACAGATCCAATCTCAGCAGACAATATCCGATGTTGCTTGCTTCAGCAAAACACACGTCCAGTGTAAAGAGACCACAGCAGTGTAGATACTCCAGCGGCTGACACAACTCAAGATGAGAAATATAACCCGCAAGGTGAAACAGGAAGAGGGGTGATTTAAAGGAAGAGGAATCAATCAGAGAAAGAAAAGCTGGGAAGAGGAAAAGGAGTGAAAATAAAAGTAAAGACCTCATTACAGGGGCGGAGAAACAGAGCTGTGAGAACTCCTCAAAACTCTGGTAGTGACACCAGGTCAAGAGTCGAGAAGAACTACGCATGACTCAGGGCGGACAATGACTCCTCAATACGCGGAAGGGGGTAGGCATCCCGGACGGTCTGGGCATTCAGCTTCCGATAATCCACACAGAACCGGAGACTCCCATCTTTCTTCCGCACCAAGACTACTGGAGCAGCCCAAGGACTTTGACTCTCCAGAATCACCCAGTTTTCCAACATGCTGGCCACCAAATCCTTTCCCTCCTGGTACATTTTAGGTGGGATTTGCCGTTAACGTTCCCTGATCGGTGCAGCATCGCTGGTGGGGATTTTGTGCTCGATGGCAGACACACATCCAAAGTCCTCATCTTGTCTCGAGAACGCCTCTTGAAATTCCCAAAGGGTGTCTTCCAGTGACTTCTGTTGTCCTGGAGTCAGGATCTTGCAGTCCACCCCCATCCGGGCCATGATCACTCGACCGTTCCACTCTGCTGTTGGGTCTCCCTTTGATGGACCTCTACAGCATAGGTCCAGGGTGATCTCCTATCTGGCTGTAGCCTGAAACCCCTTCGTCGAGGGATGTCCCCTTCGGACATATACACTTTGGCCAGCAAGGTATTACCAGGAACGGTTAACTCACAGTCTTCAACGTTGAGGCAGCATACAGGCACACATCCATCCGAGGGCCCAGGCTACCAGTGGGCTAGTCTGCGTTTCCTCTTGATAAGTGGGCTCGATCTGGACCTCTAGTCCATTCAGCTGTTGTCCAGCCCCCACCGGCAGCATCAATTTTTGTTCTTGACGAGGTGGGATCTTCACCGGGGTCCTCTGCAGCACCTTCATGTGTCCAATGGGCTGACCGGACATGTTGCTCTTTCGCAGACTACAGTTCCTCACCACCTGCTGTAGAACCTTCTGGGTTAGCTGGTGTGTGGTGGCCCGTTGCCAATACTTCGGCCCTCCTTTGGCATAGAGTTAATATTCTAGGTCTCTCAGCACATTCATACCCAGTGTCACATCCATTCATTTCTGGGACAAATGTTCCACCAGCACGACCCCCTTATTGCCGATTTCTTGCCCAAACAGTCGGACCCGCATCCAGACTATCCCTTGTTTGTCCATCTCTCTGTTGTTGGCAGCCGTCAGCCTGATGACGCCCCCTTCTTCCGGCTCCATCATATGTCCAAAGTGTCTTTCGAAGAACTCCAGAGGCATAAGGGTGCACTCTGACCCTGTATCAACTAACAAGTCTATAAAATAGAAAAAATGTCCTAATAAAATAGCGCCAGTCCCTATGGTGAAAGATATAAAGATACCAATCAATTAACTTACTTCACTAGGGGGCTGATCAACAGAGCCGTGTCTGTGACCCTCACCCCCTAGGCCAGGATAGCGTTGACAAGAATCACTGGACTTCACAAAGCCCCGTCTAGTAGAATCAGCTCAATTTTAAGTGGGGGATGGTGCAGATGGATACCAGTGCAGGATGAATAAAATCCACTTACTTCGGTAGGGGGGGCTCGTCTGATAGGTTAAGGGAACCACAGCCACAGACGTACCTCCCCCACGATGTCCAGGTTCGCTTAAACAACAGGTTCTCTGGTTGGATATCCTGGACGGATGTTCAAATGTGGATAGATGTTGGCAAGGAGACTCCCTCTGTTCACAATTCGATCCTTTTCTATCTTTTTTTATTTGTTAAAATAATATTTCCTCAACGCGTTTCGGGCCTGTGCCCCTTCTTCAGGAGTAAATGACACACAAATCAAACAAACATTAAACATCCAACTCACATAGTTCAAGAATAAATAGTCTTTTTTGGCGCCAAGTCCCGGCGCATGGGGAAGACGCTGTTCAATGGAACGCAACCGGAAGTTCCAAGCTGAACCGCAAACGTCATTTCCTGTGATGAAATGCGGAAGTGTTAATCTCTGATCGTTTGCGTTCCAACGTGGAACGCACAATACCGGAAGAATTAGTGCGAAGCTCCAGATCAGGATCGCATGTTCCCATTTGTTGAATTACACAATACTGTCTGGAAATTGTTTGGTATTGCAATCTATATATACAAAAAAGCTTCACATAGTAAAAACTCATCCCAACCAGGAGAACTAATAAGGGTTATATAAATATGTAATGGTAATTTCTAATATATTCCTAGAAAGGGACAAAGGTTTGCTTGAACATCCCAACGTCAAATTTTTTAAAAGGTTCATAGACGATGTCATTATAATATGGGAAGGAGAAGCTGAGAAATTAATCCATTTCGTAGAGGAATTGAACAAGAATGATTGGAACATCAATTTTACACTAGATCATCACCCAACTGAAGCAATTTTTCTAGATTTACATATATCCATTATTAATAATAAATTGATCACAAAAACCCATTTTAAAAAAGTTGATACAAATAGTTATCTAGATTTTACCAGTTGCCATCATAAAAAATGGAAAACAAACATTCCCTTCGGACAGATGAAACGCTTAAGGAGGAATTGTACAGAAGACAAAACCGTAAGAGAGCAAATTGGCATTTTAAAGGAGAGATTTAAAGAAAGGGGTTACCCCAAAAAAGTAGTTTTAGAGGCTGAAAAGAGAATCCTCCAAGAAACCCAGCAAGAAAACCTAACCACTAAAAAGAAAACGCAAACTAGTCAAACCCAACTCCGTAAATGCGGCATGATTACCACCTATAATGCAAAACACATAGAAATCAGGAAAATACTCAACAAACATTGGAAAATCCTACTTCAAGATCCAATTCTAGTAAACAATCTACCCAAGGCCCCAATCCTTACATTCCGACGGGCCAAGACTCTAAAAAACCTAATAGCTACGTCCTGTCCTAAACGGGTTGCAAAACAACAACAACAAATAGATGTGGTCCGACCAAAAATAGTCGGTGCATACAAATGTGGTTCCAAAAAGTGTAAATGCTGCCGGATGTTACATTGTGGGAAAACCTTTCAAATTCCATCTCAAAAAGATCCCATTGTCCTCAAGCATAACATGAGTTGTGACACTACCAACATCATCTATTTATTACAATGTCCGTGCAGCTCCTTATACGTAGGACGTACGACTCAGACCTTACGTGAACGGATGAACGAGCACCGTTCAAACATCACTAGGAATGTGAAAACACACAGCGTACCGAGGCACTTTACGAAGGTCCATCAGGGGAATGCAGATCTCCTGAGAGTAACCCCACTAGAGTGGGTTCCAAACTCTTTCCAGACTTTATCCAGAAAGGAGATGTTCTGGATTTTTCAGTTAAATACCCTAATGCCATTCGGTTTAAATGAATCATTAGAACACACTAATTACTAAATTCCATGTATTCATTTACATTAAGAGATTCTCTTCCTAATTCCACGAACCTGTGGTTGAGATAATATTAACTAGCTCATGTACTCCTCTGTCTTCCATTATAGTGATGTATAGGAGCAATTAGAACATTCAGAATAGCTTTCTCACATTCATTAGACCCCTTTGTTGTCCATTATAGGGATACGTGCATACAATTAGAATACCCAGACTAATTTTCTCATATCCAATAGTTGAGACATATTGGCCATACCTTACTAGTATCCACATAGGGAGTGGAGTAAAATTGCTGTATAGGGTTAACTAGGATGTCTATCTGATGAGTTTTAATCATATATGTGAATACTTAATGATCTTAACTGTTCATATATATTTACATTCATTATATATACATATTTTTAAATTTATAAATTTATATGTTTAATACTAATATATTATATAATTTTATATAAGATTACAAATAATTGGAAGTCGTATTTTAAAGTATAGATATAGTAAAATATGGATTATATAAATATAGATCTATTTATCTAGATAAAATATCTAGGAATATATTAGAAATTACCATTACATATTTATATAACCCTTATTAGTTCTCCTGGTTGGGATGAGTTTTTACTATGTGAAGCTTTTTTGTATATATAGATTGCAATAACAAACAATTTCCAGACAGTATTGTGTAATTCAACAAATGGGAACATGCGATCCTGATCTGGAGCTTCGCACTAATTCTTTCGGTATTGTGCGTTCCACGTTGGAACGCAAACGATCAGAGATTAACACTTCCGCATTTCATCACAGGAAATGACGTTTGCGGTTCAGCTTGGAACTTCCGGTTGCGTTCCATTGAACAGCGTCTTCCCCATGTGCCGGGACTTGGCGCCAAAAAAGACTATTTATTCTTGAACTATGTGAGTTGGATGTTTAATGTTTGTTTGATTTGTGTGTCATTTACTCCTGAAGAAGGGGCACAGCCCCGAAACGCGTTGAGGAAATATTATTTTAACAAATAAAAAAAGATAGAAAAGGATCGAATTGTGAACAGAGGGAGTCTCCTTGCCAACATCTATCCACATTTGAACATCCGTCCAGGATATCCAACCAGAGAACCTGTTGTTTAAGCGAACCTGGACATCGTGGGGGAGGTACGTCTGTGGCTGTGGTTCCCTTAACCTATCAGACGAGCCCCCCCTACCGAAGTGAGTGGATTTTATTCATCCTGCACTGGTATCCATCTGCACCATCCCCCACTTAAAATTGAGCTGATTCTACTAGACGGGGCTTTGTGAAGTCCAGTGATTCTTGTCAACGCTATCCTGGCCTAGGGGGTGAGGGTCACAGACACGGCTCTGTTGATCAGCCCCCTAGTGAAGTAAGTT
Source organism: Bufotes viridis (assembly GCA_033119425.1). Lineage (NCBI taxonomy): Eukaryota > Metazoa > Chordata > Amphibia > Anura > Bufonidae > Bufotes > Bufotes viridis. The sequence continues at coordinate 447,110,544 of CM065591.1, forward strand.
AATTGATTGGTATCTTTATATCTTTCACCATAGGGACTGGCGCTATTTTATTAGGACATTTTTTCTATTTTATAGACTTGTTTCTTGAACGCTCCTGGTTTGTGAGCGTAAGTCCTAAGGCTGCCATACCCTGTCGTGATTAGCTACGACCTAACCATGAGAGAGAACAGAGCGATCCCAAATTGACTATACACTAATCTTTAGAGTAATTTCCTACTTGTGGCGCCCTCTCTGAGTTTTTCTGCCCCTCTCTCCAGGGTGCCATCTAACCCCTCCTATCTTTTTTCTTTTTCGATTTGCACCTGTATCAACTAGCCAGCGTATCTTCTGGCCTTCCAACTCAGCTTCCATAACGGGGCTGCTGGCATACCGTTCGTGTTCTTCGCGCATAGGGCCTAGCTTCTTATATACCTCCGTAGGACGCCCAGCTACTGCGGCAGTCGGCCCTCTTTTGACGTGCCCCCGCACCTGAGTTATACTGAGTGGAGTGCCGTGGGGTGCTGGGGTCATTTCTGGAGGCCTGTGAGATTCTGCCTTCATCTGGGACACTTCCAGCCGATGTTCTCTCAATTCTGTCTGAAGGCCTGGACCACGTCCTTTAAGGACTCTGAGTCTTCAGACCCCGACCGGTCCCCTGTAGCATGGGTACTACTCACTACTCTCGCCGCCACAGGCATGTGCTCTTCCTCTCTCATCTAGGTAGACGCTGTAGAATGTCATGTCGCCCGTCATCCGGGTTATCTCTTGCAATTTGTCCTGTAAGAACTTGTTGGAGAGCCCCACTATGAACTGGTTTCATAGTAGCCAGTCCACCTCCCGGAAGGCATACCCCCCCCCCCCCCCCGGGCTCTCTCCAACAGGGAGAATATTTTCTCTAGAATGCACTTTTCTATAGACTGCACATAAAGAACATTTATTCTGAGGTGATTACTGATTTAATTGTAATTATATTCTTTCTGACATCTATAATAGATTATAACAATATATTATTGACATGATTTACTTATCACTATTAATGTGGAGATGGGAATACCCCTTTAAGTATTTTCATTTCTTTAATTCCTGAGAACTCCTTAAGGATAGGTCATCAGTATGCAATCGGTGTGGGTTCATCACCCTGCATCCTCACTGATCAGCGGTTCCCTGCAGCCTCTAGTCAGGAGCACAGCTCCATTCAAAGTTTAGTGGCTATGCCAGGTTACTGCAGCTCCTCTCGCATTTAAGTGAATGTAACCTGGCATGGCCAGCTGTGCTTCTGGCTCCTTTCAAAATGTTAGTTCTGGTGCCTGGCAGATGATCAAAACAGATGATCACTGGAGGTGCAGGATTTTGGACCCCCACCATGAACCATTGATGAACTATCCTGAGGTCAGGAACCGGGAAAATCCCTTTAATTCTATCAAACCATCACCACCATCCATGTTTGTTGTATACTTTTGATTGGTATTTTTAATATTACAGTACAGCTCAGGGGCATTTTCTAAGCTCTTCGGCTGTCTTTCTAGAATCGACTACGTGTCATGGCTCATTTTAGGAGCACAAAGGGAGCCACCTACCTTTGTTAATGTATCTTTATCCTGCATACAGGTAGAGGTTAAATACTGATAGTTGTGATATTGTATGAAACTATACCAGGCTTTTGTCCAATTTTCTGATACACATATGTGATCTGCTTTAACTTCTGACAATAATTACAATTAGTATAATTAGAAGTAATTACAGTAGCTTAATTCGTACTACATGTCCATTTGGACTGGAAACGAAATAACTGAATCATTTATTTTTGCTTTGTACTGTACTTTTTTAGAGAGATTTAAGGGGGCAATGGTACATATATAGCTTGGGCTCTGGGACTGATGATGCTTGTTGTAGATTTGCCCTGCAGAAAGCACACAAGCGAGGGGGAAATCGAATAGTTATGTATAAATCTATCAGGGGTCAGTACAGAGATCTCTCCCATCATCTATTTATCCCCAGGACTGTGACTGTGACGAGGGGACATCCTCTGCGTCTGGAGGAAAGAAGGTTTGTACACAAACATAGAAGAGAATTCTTCACGGTAAGAGCAGTGAGACTATGGAACTCTCTGCCTGAGGAGGTGGTGATGGTGAGTTCATTAACGCTGGGTTCACACCTGAGCGCTTCTGAGACACGCGTTTTTTGCGTGTTTTTGTGCGCGTTTTTGGCAATAGTAAACCCGCGTTTTACGCGCGTTTGTGTGATTGACTGCAGTGTTGTCCAATGACCAAATATCCCTGTCTATATGAAGTTTGGCCAATCAGAGTGCATTATGCAAAAACTGTGCCTAGCACCTGGGGTTTGGCCTTTCCAGCATGTTGCAAATTCATAAACGCTCAAAATACAAGCGTTGCGCGTTCCCATTGAAGTCTATGGGCCAAAACGCGCGACAAACACCCCAAAAAAAGCTCAAGTACTTGTTTATGTGTCGGGCGTTTTTCAGCGTGTTCGAACGCGCCGTAAACCGCGAAAATGTGAACCAGTCCCATAGGGAAGCATTGGTTTGCGCTCTAAAACGCGCAAGTGTGAACTGAGGGTAAGAGTTCAAGAGGGGACTGGATGTATTTCTGGAGTGTAATAATATTACAGGTTATAGAGATGGGTTGTTGATCCAGGGAGTTGTTCTGACTGCCTGATCGAAGTCAGGAAGGAATTTTTTCCGCCTAAAGTGAGGAAAATTGTCTTCTACCTTATCAGGGTTTTTTGCTTTCCCATCAAAATCTCATCAAAATACACACAGGAATATTACATAGCTGCCAACCATAACACTTTTGGGAGGGGCTGGCCCTAATTTGGCAGGGTGGGGCTTACATGCCCTGAATTCACCAACTCCAATGTTGAAAATCACCAACAGCAAAATAACAGCAAAATATGCCAATATCAGTGCAGCTTTGCTTGTGGATTTCAGCTGTGCAGATGAACAGCAAACATAAAAAAAAGCACTATGCTCATCTCCCATGACGCTCCAATGGCAATTCGCTTCTTTTTAGGAAGGCTGCTCTGTATGTGAGAGCATCTAGGGTGAAGTCTAGGGAAAGCATCCCCTATTTCCCAGTGTCCCTTACCCTACTCCATACATTTTTGCATGATAAGCAGTGCAATTATACCTCTGCACACCACTGTGTAGTATCTGTGTATTTGGCATAGGCAGTGCCTGGACCCTTCCTTTATGTATTTCTATGGATCAGAACTGCAGCGACCAGGCCACAGGGGTGTGTGCGTGAGTGACCGGATGGGTGTAGTCTTAGTTGTTGTCACGGTCCTGAAGCTCCCTGGGATGGTGTGCAGTGATAGCAATGGTGCATCAGTTATTCTCTTCAGGGCACACTCTGCCTCTGGGGTTCTCCTGCCTGATGATGGTCAAGGTTCTGCTTGGTGTTGAGGGTTTTACAGTCCAAGGCATGGTCCTGGTTGTCGTGATGCCAGCACGTTCTAGTGCAATAGTAGTGCAGAATACAATGATAAGGCAGTTGTGCAGCAGAACAGTTTTTTACTGAAGAACTCAAACACAAACAGACAGTTCTGAATCTAAGGGAGCATTCACACGACCGTAAGTGTTTTGCGGTCCGCAAATTGCGGATCCGCAAAACACGGTTACCGGCCGTGTGCGTTCTGCATTTTACAGACCGCACATGGCCGGCACTATATAGAGAGAATGCCTATTCTTGTCCGCAACCACCGACAAAAATAGGACATGCTCTATCTTTTTTGTGGAGCCGCGGAATGGAACAACGGATGCGGACAGCACACGGTTTGCTGTCCGCATCTTTTGCGGCCCCATTGAAATGAATCTTAGGAAATAGCCTGTTGATTAAGAACAAAGACATTGCAAAGTCAGGTGAGGTTTAGGCCATAGTAGAGGAGGAGACAGAGAGCAGTAGACCCTTGTGTCTGATGTGTGGGGCCGCCTTCCTCTTTAATGCCAACAAGGACCCTAAATTTTACTACTGTACAAAAATACAGTAGTGCTCACAGCAACCAATACAATACCTGATTTTATTTTTCCCAACCGGTTACATATGTTATTGTAGAAACACTAATGTTAAAGGGGTTTTCTGGGTCTTTAATTCTTAGGATAGGTCATCAATACCTGATTGTTTGTGGTCCAGCAGTTTAGCTGTTTGAAGAGACTGCGGCACTCCAGTGAGTGCCGTGGCCTCCTCTCAGCAAACCAAGCACAACGGCATCCATTAGATAGCGGCTGTGTTTGGTGTTGCAGCTCTGCCTTCACTTAAAAGGGATTGAACTGCGTCTAGGCCATTAGACGTGATGTCACTGGCCTAGGAAAAGGATGAAACGCACGCTGAAGCACCGCTGCCTCTTCAAGCAAGTGTACTGGATGTTGGACTCCCACCCCACCTGATCAGGTATTGATGACCTATTGTGAGGATAGGTCATCAGTATTAAACACCCAGAAAACCCTTTAAGGCTAGGTTCACATCACCCTTTTTTTCCGTTCTTCTGAGTCATCAGAAGAACAGAAAACAACAAAGGAAATGGATCCTTTATTTTGAGCATCCGTTATGCTAAGTTATGCTCATTTTGCATCTGATTTAGCTTGTCTGAGATCCATTATTTAAGATGGGAAAAAAAGTCCGCCACAAAATACTTTTTTCTGTCCAAAATAATGGATCTGAGACAGTTGTTTTATATTCGCCAATTTACTAGCATTGTATTATCTCCTCTATCCGTGGCTGTCATTATTCAGTTCCTGTTATCTGTAGGTGAGTCTATTTCAGTACATTGATGTCTGTAGGTGTTGATACATGCTTCATATATGTTTCTTGTGACTGACTTTGGTTATTATGCAGTTTTGCCCCACTGTAAGTCCAGGGGGTGTCTTAGTTACAAAGACAATTTGAGCACTTGTTAAAAGTGACTGCTATAGGTGAAGTCCAGTTCTGTGGTCTTGTGAACAACCACCCTTGTTACAGGGGCAGCCATCCTGCAGGACCTGCCGTTTACAGCATTTGGACCATATCACATGGGCCATAGGCCAGGGACAGACATACCATAGGTGCAGCCTATGCATATAGGCAAGGGGGCCCATACCACAATTATAAAGAGCACCGATAAAATCTGATCCATTAGATGAAGGATTGTAAGGAAAATAAGTACAATAACTATTACAAATAGTCGAAAAAGTAAAATATCTATATCCGATGGCTAATGTAAATTTACAAGCAACCAGTAAACCAGTAATCAAATGCACTGGTCAATGCCCAACAGTAAGCAGCTGTTTGTGGCCACACTGCTGGTTTGCTACAATCTAACTCTTATTATTTTTAATATTGCAACAAGTGCTTTCCACTGCTGGATGTAATTTGTATTATTCTTTATTCTTTAGGGATGGTCAGATGATTTATTTGTTACTATGTTGTCTGGAGTTTTTAATATTGAATTACAGAAAAACAATATTTTTTTCTTCAATTAAACATATGTTTTAAATAAACTGTAATTAAATCATTTTCTACAAAACCCCAGATGTTTAGTTTTGATATTTTTGTGAAAATTGGGAAATATTGGTCAAACTGCTACAAAAGTTCCTATGAGATGGGAGTTTTTAGGTTTTGAAAAAATAGTGTATATGGACCAGAACTTCCTTAGTGGGCATTCACGCAAACCATATCTGTTTTGGATACAGATGCGGACTTTGGTGGCCTCATTGAAATTAATTGGTCCGCATCTGATCAGCAAAAAATGCGTCATTCACACAATTGTATTTTCAGTCCGCATTGATCTGCATTCACCCAACTGTATTTTCGGTCCACATCCGATCCACATTTTTTGCGTATTTTCCATTTTTGCATTTCCATTTTTTAGTTCCTGACTTCCTGGATCCATAACTTTTTTTTTTTACTTTTCCATTCACATAGCCGTATAAGGGATGTTGTTTTTTCTGTTTTACTTTCTAATGGCACAATTTAATATTGCATACCATATGGTGGGAACTGGAAAAAAAATTCTAATGGAATCAGAAAACCCCCCAATTCTGCCACAGTTTTATGGGTTTTATTTTTACGGCGTTCCCTAAGCTGTAAAACTGACCTGTTCCCTTCACTCTCTGGGTCATTATGAATACAACTAGAGATAAGTGAATTAAAGCTGATGATGTGGAATTCAATCCGAATTTCAGGAAAAATTAGATTTTCATCGAATCCGAATTTCCTCACGCTTCATGGTAACGAATCGCATTTTTTCCTAAAATGGCTGCTGCACGTGTGAGAACATGGAGCAAGGAACTCTGGGAAGGTGGGATCGACCAAAATGCCTTGCATGCAGCCAATCAGCCCTATAAATAGCCTCAGCCATCTTAGATTCAGCCATTTTCCAGTGTACTTAGTGCAGGGAGAGACATCAGCAGGCGCTAGGGAAAGTGTTAGAAAAACCTTCATTGTGCAAAAAAAAAAAAACGATTTACAAGTGCAGGGAAAGATTATTCAAGGTGTAGGGAAAGGATAGGGAGGAATCATTCCGCAACATTTATGTTGAACAGGCTTCAGTAGGGGAGGTGACAGCCTGGGTAATAGGAGCAATTCTATTACACCTTGCTGCACTGACTGGGCACCCAAATAGCCATTATACAGCTCTGTAATTCCAGCAAACCGTTCTTGTTATTAGGGTGCAAGTGCTGTTTGATACAGCCATTAACAGGGTATATTACAAGAAAATATTTCTACATCTTATTTGCCCTTGTGCGGTGCAGTTATATGTTCTAAAGCATTTTTTGGCTTGTATTAGTGGGGAAAAAAGGGGCTTATTAGCCTTTGTGTGGTAAAGTGCTAAAATTATAACCCTTATAACCAATATATTTGCCATTCAGCTGTGCATTTATATGTTCTAAAGCCTTCTGTGGCTTGTATTAGTGGCAAAAGTAAAATATATTTGCCGTTCAGTGGTGCAGTTATATTTTCTAAAGCCTTCAGTGGCTTGTATTAGTGGCAAAAGTAAAATATATTTGCCATTCAGCTGTGCAGTTATATGTTCTAAAGCCTTCTGTGGCATGTATTAGTGGCAAAAGAAAAATATATTTGCCGTTCAGCGGTGCACTTATATGTTATAAAGCCCTTTTTGTTGTCTAATAGTGAAAAAATAAATACTGTATATATTGGCCATTCAGCAGTGTAGTTATATGTTCTAAAGCCCTTTTTGTCGTGTAATAGTGGCCAAATAAAAATATATTTTCCATTTAGCAGTGCAGTTATATGTTCTAAAGCCTTTTGTAGCGTGCATTAGTGGCAAAAGAAAAATGTATTTGCTGTTCAGCAGTGTAGTTATATGTTCTAAAGCCTTTTGTTGAGTGTATTAGTGGTAAAATATATTTGCCGTTCAGTGGTGCAGTGTATATGTTCTAAAGCCTTTTGTGGCATGTATTGGTGGCAAAAGAAAAATATATTTGACGTTCAGCGGTGCAGTTATATGTTATAAAGCTCTTTTTGTCGTGTAATGGTGGCAAAATAAAAATATATTTGCCATTCAGCAGTGCAGTTATATGTTCTAAAGCCTTTTGTAGCGTGTACTAGTGGAAAAATAAAATATATTTGCCGTTCAGTGGTGTAGTTATGTTATAAAGCCCTTTTTGTTGTGTAGTAGTGGCAAAATTAAAATATATCTGCCATTCAGCAGTGCAGTTATATGTTCTAAAGCCTTTTGTGGTGTGTATTAGTGGCAAAAGAAAAATATATTTGCCGTTCAGCGGTGCACTTATATGTTATAAAGCCCTATTTGTCGTGTAATAGTGGCAAAATAAAAATATATTTGCGGTTCAGCGGTGCAGTCATATGTTATTAAGGCCTTTTTGACATGTGATAGTGGCAAAATAAAAATATATTTGTCATTCAGCAGCGCAGTTATATGTTCTAAAGCCTTTTGTGGCATGTATTAGTGGCAAAAGTAAAATGTATTTACTGTTCAGCGGTGCAATTAAATCTTCTAAAGCCCTTTTTGTCTTGTAATAGTGGCAAAATAAAAATATATTTGCCGTTCAGTGGTGCAGTTATATGTTCTAAAGCCTTTTGTGGCGTGTATTAGTGACAAAAGTATATTTGCCATTCAGTGGTGCATTTATATGTTTTAAAGCCATTTTTTGTGTCTATTAGCGGGGAAAAAAGGGCTTATTACTCGTTGTGTGGTGAAGTGAGAAAATTACTGACTTTTTTGGGGTGCACCAGAGTAAGGGGCCGTGGCAGCAGGTCACTTCGAGAGGCCTGAGCTCCCAGTGTCAGCTAGCAGTTGTATGGTTGACTTGAATGGTTGACTCGATCTTCAACTTCGTCGCAAGTGACATCAGACACCCCCAGCCAAGAGTCGGTGGGTTTGTCAGACACAACCCTTAGTTGGCATGGCCCGGGAGAAGGCCCTGTGCCCTCACCTGTCCTCAACCTGCTTCTGTCCTTTTCTATTCCCTCAGCTAGAGAAGTATTGTATGCTGTGGGCTCAGCTCCACTATACAGTGAGGACAAGCTACTAAAAGACAGTCAGCAGCTACTGGCAAGCCAATATGTGGAGGAGACATCCACCGCTTCCTCCACTAGGCGGGCAAATAGTGATGAGGAGAGTGGCGTGGGAGCTGGTGTTGCGAGCCGTCAGGCTCCTGACCCAGAGACGGTTGAGGAAGACATCAGTTGTGTGCAGACAGTACTCGATGATGATGATGTAGCTGATCGCACTTGGGAGTCGGGTGAATTAGGGGCTTCATCATCAGCAGAAGAGGGTGTCAGCTTGCCCGTGAGGTGGCGGCGGAGCCAGCAAGTCACTAGCGTGGCCAGGAGTCTGCAGGGTGGCAGCAGTGGGAGGTCGGGACCCAAAAGTGCCTGGAGTAGACCACCCGCTTCGCAGGAGCCTACCTGCCAGGAAGTAGCGGTGCATGGGTTTACGGAGGCAGCGGCGGTAGCAGTCAGTCAGCGCATAGTGTTCAGGGTAAAATCACATATTGCCCAAAATTTTGCGACTTTTTTGCACTTGTGCTATGGTAATAAGTTTCACTCCAGATATATTATTTAAACTTCATTTTAAAAAGTCGCAAAAAAGACACAATCTCACTCCAGTAGGAGGAGGAAAACTGGAGGAACTTCTCTAGACAAGAGTGTTAGGTTTAGGGATAAGACAAATTTAAAAGTGGCATAAAGTACTCCAATGCAAACTCAAGCAAAACTAACTTCAAATTTTCCCCTCATGATAATTTTCCCCCTATGGGTCCAGTCTGTGAAAACCACTGGCACAACACAAATGTCATCCGTCTTCTGTCAGTGATTTTCACGGACCAGGAGATGCTCTAAAAACTAATTTATAGCCTAGCAGTGTACGCTAAATTAAGATCTAAGTTTGCAACCTATAAGTCTGCGGCGTGCCGGACTGCAGGGGCGACACGTGAGGTGCACGATGGGCCGATGGGGGTAGCAGTCCATCGGTTACTCACGGTTAGCAGAAGCCTCCCTGGGTCAGCAGCGCAGTGAAGGGGAAGACAGCACAAAATCTTTCGGGGCACTCTCTTTTGCAGGGGAACACCAGCCAGGATGGAGGTTGAGGTGCCCTTGATGGCGGCGGTGTTTAGGGTGCTTGTGGCAGCTGGGTCCCTTGGTTTGTCATCATGCCAGTACTGTTTATGGTGGTACAACCATTTATAGTGTTAGTAAAGATGAAGAATGAAGTAGGCAATGGTAGAATGCAACTTACAACTTTTACTGAGTCTTGGTTCTGTTGTAGCATGTACATCCAGATATAACACAGTCTTTATGCATTTTGAGGATTTTCTGTAGATCCACTACTAATAGGCTGTAATTAGGTCCTGACTCAGGCTGTGGTTTAGTAGTACTCTTACTGGTAAAGTGACTTTGCTTCTGGTCCCTTTTAATCCAGTGTAATTTTGGTGAGGTTGCCAGTGGCTAATGAATCCTTCACCTTGCCTCCAAAGGTCCTTGAGGCCTGGATAATAGCTATTACCCTTTGGATTATACTCTTTCCTTCTCTCTAACTTCCACCTCTCCACCTTGCCCATTCCAAGGCTAAACTTCTACTCTATAACACAACTTGTTCTTACTGACCACAGAATAGGCCTGAGCTGGGCTAGATATCCCAGAGTGGTGCTATCCCCATCTAGTGGTGGGATGTATTAAGCACACTTAACCAACCTATGAACAAGGATGCAACAGGTAATGCAAAGGCAAAATGACATACAATACAATATGACAGTGATGCAAATAATTTACAGTTCCCGCGTGTCCTCAGTGGGACGCTGAAGGCCCCTTTCATACGAGCGAGTTCCAAGCATCAGACTTGCATCGTGTGTCAGTGTAAGCACCCGTCCTGACCTCCCAGCACTGACAGGTCGCATAGCATTATATTGATTTATAATGCTATGTAACCCTTACAGTTCTGGAATGTATTGAATAACACTGACAGCATTATGTCAGTGTTATCCAATACATTCCAGACCTCTAAGGGTCACATAGCATCATAAATCAATATAATGCTATGTGACCCGTCAGTGCTGGGAGGTCACAGCGGGAGCTGTCTGATACTCACGCTGCGAGTCCGGAGGACTTGCTCGTCTGAATGGGGCCTAAGTTGGCTGATTTAGAGCAGGAACTTCCAAGCCACACCCTCTTTCCTTTGAAGTCACTCCCCCTTTCAGATGAGGCATCTAAAACAAGATATATGCAGTGCAAATCATGTACATTATGTGGGTTTTGGCTCAAATTACACAAAAAATTGCCTATTTTCAGTACTAAATTTGACCCATTGTATTTGCTGTTGTCTCTCTTGTGCTGGTCCCGTGACGTGTTCTGAGAATGTTTTTTTATGTTTATACAACTGCAAAAATCGAAATCTATTTTTTTTAAATATATATAATACTGTATATCCATTTAAATTCCCATATGTACATTACCAAGGGTCACATACTGTAGGTGTAAGCAGTGACCTCGGTATGGGGCCCTAAAACAACCCTGTCTGTAAAACAATTCCCACACCAAAAGCTCCTGAATTCTGTCTCCGGGGACTAAATACAAGAGATTTTGTGGTAAAACAGTCTGGAAAAGCATTTACGTCTGTAAATCGTAGATAAAATGATGGGACCAGATGTGTCTCTTGGGCCACTGACTGGTTGTGAACCTTATTTGGAAAAACATGAAAGGAGCTTGAGGGAAATACATAGCAAAACAGTCCAGGGGCCGATGTGCTTTGAAGATATCTGTATAAATAATCTTGCCGCTATTTTATTTTTATTGTTTTGGGACATTTCTGTGGACTTTATCATTTTGTTTTCACTTCACTTTATGTAAGTTATGAATTATTTTTAAAGAGTGTCATTCAATTTATTGACTACTGTCAGTAGTTCAAAATTACTATGCAGCGAGTGTAGTGCATTTAAAGCAACCATGTACTGAAAATGATTTAGTTTATAACATTTCTTGTTGTTTTATGCGCCAGCATGGCTACGGACGAGAAAAGTAATTGCTTGTTGGTATAAAAACCTCAAAAGAATAAAGTTCAGATGGGAGCTATGAAAGTAGAGTTTGGAGGAGCTCCTATAAAGATATATTAAAGGCGACCCGTTGGCTGTCGTGACTGGTTTAATTTTTAGTAAAAATGCATTCTTCTGGAGAATTTCTTCTTAGAACAGTTCCTCTGTTATTCCTACTATAAAATGTATTAATAAATTGACCGTTGGGTGTTACCAGCTGCGGTGTGTTCCTATAGAGTGTGACACTGGCAGCACTGATTGGACAGTATCAGGGAGGGTATGTAGTGACACATCCCCAACTGGTAACACCCAACTTTCAAAGTATTCATAAATTTCTAGTAGAAATCACAAAAAAGGCACAGTGCAGAATAAAAAGTAAAGATGCTCCAAAAATGTTTTATGATGGGGAATACAAATGGTTACTAAAACAGCCAGGGGCGTAGCTAAAGGCTCAAGGGCCCTGGTGCAAGAGTTCAGCTTGGGCCCCCCTTCCCTCAGTGCTTCGTATGTCTTCTTATGCAGCACAAGTGTCTTTGGGCCCCCTCAGGCTCTTGGGCCCGGTAGCAACTGCTACCTTTGCACCCCCTATAGCTACAGCCATGTCAGGAGAGGTGACGGCTCCTCTATAAAGTTATCAACACAGAAGTGTGGATCAATTTGATTACTTGACTAGACTAGCAGTGACCCTCCTGATTGTCTGATCCTTCCATTCCTTGCATGTCCAGTGTGTTGAGCTGGAACTAGGAAGTGGAGATCAACAGGGACCGGAGCAGCAGGGACTGGAGCAGCACTTGGGGATCAATAATGGTGAGTAATGCTAACTCATTTGCAGTGGTGTAACTAGGGTTCTATGGGCCCCAGGGCAAACGTTGCCATCGTTACGCCTAGTGGCGTAGCTACAGGGGTCGCGATTGCCCACGGGGCCCCCCCCCACCGCCTCCTATTCAAAATCCAGGCCACTAAGTTGTGACCTAATAGGGCGCAGTGTGCACGGCGCAGAGCAGACTGTAGGCAGCTCACATGCCAGAGGGGGCGGCCGCGGAGGCAGACATTGAGTAATGTCTGACTGAGTGAGGAGAAGCCGGAGGCGTGGTTTCCGCGCATCTCCGGCTCTCAATCAGACACTCAGAAGCAGGCGGACGTGCGGTGGCTGGCGGCGAGTTTTGACTAGTCTCTGAGTGGCAGGCGGCGGCAGCGCAGAGCCCAGCCCAGGGCTCAGCTTGATGATGGGTAGTGTTGAGCGCGAATATTCGAAAAGCGAATTTTTTTAGCGAATATCGGCACTTCGCTAATTCGCGAATATTTCGAATATAGCGCTATAAATTCGCTATTTCGAATATTCGTTTTTTTTTTTTTTTTTTTTTTAGTTATATTTTTTTCTTTCCTACTTCCCAAAAGTAGTTCTTACCTGTCCTGAGGATTCCTGGCTTCCTGGCTGCTCTAGTCAGTGCCCGTTGCCGCTTCTGCCGACTTCCGTGCTCATGTGGAGCGTCCCCATCCATGGGAGAATCTCCATATACTAAAATGTACTGTCGGATTTGAGGAATTACGTTGAAATCGCAATGCGATTAATTCAAGTTATATTAATCGCATTGCGATTACAACTTAGCACTGCTATCTTACATAGGCTAGAATTAACGAATATGGAGTATAGCTAATGCTATGCACTAGCAGTGCTAAGTTGAAATCGCAATGCGAATACTTTAAGTTAAATTAATCGCATTGCGATTTCAACTTAACACTGCTGCTATATTCCATATTCGTTAACTTCGTTAATTCTAGCAAGCTGACCCATTATAAACCCAGCTCGAAGTTGAAATCGCAATGCGATTAATATAACTTGAATTAATCGCATTGCGATTTCAACGTAATTCCTCAAATCCGACAGTACATTTTAGTATATGGAGACGTTCCCATGGTGATGGGGACGCTCCATGAGCACAGAAGTTATGGTTGGCTTGGTAGAATTAGCGAATAGCGAATATGACGAATGTATTCGTCATATTCCTCAAAACAAAGATAACGAAGTATTCTACATCTTCGTTTTAGCTACCTATTCGTCTCGTCATCGTCAACTTCGCTATTCGCTAATTCTAGCAATCAAATAGGAAGGTTGACTTACCAGCCAGCTGTGTTAAATTCAGCTATGCGATTTTTTTTTTTAATACAATAATTATATTACTTGATAAAATTATTATAAGTATTCTATTTATTAAAAAAAAAAAAAAAATCGCATAGCGAATTTAACACAGCTGTCTCTATAGTCAACCTTCCTATTTGATTGCTAGAATTAGCGAGTTGACGAATAGGTAGCTAAAGCGAAGATGTAGAATACTTCGTTATCTTCGTTTTGAGGAATAGACGAATACATTCGTCATATTCGTCATCCTCGCTAATTCTAGATATGAAACCAATAGGAAAGTAGCCTTAAGTACAAATCGCAATATGCGATTATTTAAATCGCATGTTAATCGCGATAACTAGAAAAAATGACGAATATTCGATTTCGACGAATATGAAACGAATATTCATTCGAATATTCGCGAATTTCGTCGAAATCGAATATGGCACCTGCCGCTCATCACTAATGATGGGATGGGATCATGGAGTGAGTGGGACAGTGGGAGTCTGGGACTCTGACTTCTGTGGGAATCTTTCTCTGTGGCTGAAGTGGTTACTGGGCACACTACTTACTGTGTGTGTGCCAGGCCTAAGGGGCAGGCCACAGGCAGGCAGTGTGTGGCCTGCACCAGGCAGGGGCACTGGCCCCTGGCCTGGGCAGGCCAGGCAGTGACTGCTGTTACTGTGAGCCAGGAGAAGCAGTGCACTGCAAGCAAGTGTGGGTGCATGCCACTGTGCCAGCCTGCCAGGGGCAGGCTGCAGGCAGCGGCCCAGGCCCCCAGCGTGATGCCCACTGTCTTTTGCTGACTGGCGCTGGGCACTTAAATTAATGACAGTGTGTGTGTGCCAGGAGGCAGGCCACAGGCAGGCAGTGTGTGCGCCTGCACCAGGCACGGGCACTGGCCCTGGGGTAGGCAGTGACTGTGAGCCTTGTGTGCAATAATGCTGGACTGACCCATACTCTGGCTATATACGATATTACCAGTCCGTCCGTATATAGCCGGTTGATGGGTCAGTCCAGCATTATTGCACACCATGTGCTGTCTGAAGAATTTTTTCACTACACATCTATCAAATTTCTCCCTGAATTTAATTAGTAAATATATTAGCAATTAAAATCAGGGCAAAATGGCAAAATAAATTTGAAAAATGTGCAGTGAAAAAATTCTTCAGACACCACATTGTGGTACATTTCACCGGGTGTGGAGCACATTCCTGTTAGTTTAGCTTTATGACATTTACTACTTTTAAATGGCATCCTTATTATTATGCATTTATTGGATCAAAATGTATTTTCTCTGTGAGATTTTAGTTCTGCCATTAGGCGTACATGGGTCTGGTGGTGTTATGAAACGGTATTGAGGGTAGGGGGGGGGCCCAAACTGAACTCTTGCACCAGGGCCCATGAGCCTATAGCTACGCCCCGGGTTACGCCCCTGCTCATTTGTTTGGTGATCACATCTCTCATGCGGCACCAAAAATGCTTGTTTACTGACATTTCTCTATGTAAAAAAGAAGGTCCTGCTGACAAAAAATACATTTGTATGGGGATGAAGGATCGCAATAGCGTTTGTTCATTCCCATATAGAAGAGCTGATTACTGAATCAGCTCTACTGCAGTTGAACATTGGAACTGAATAATTTGTCCCAATCTATGTCCTGTTCATCAATCTGTGTAAATGGACGTTAATGCTTCTAGAGCAGTGTTCCTCAAATCCACTCTCCAGGCCTGCCTGCCGGTCATGATTTGAGAATATTCCACAGAATAAATACCTGGGGAAACTCCTGATGCATTGACACTAATTATATCACCTAACTCATTATATGCATTGACACTAACTATATCCGCTCAATACTAAGGAAACCTGAAAGCTTGGCCGGCAGGTGGGCCCTGAGGACTGGAGTTGAGGACAATGTTCTAGGGGACAATATTTCATCTCTGTAATGTGGCATCTAATGGAACATGGTATACTTTTTTTCTGTCAGTTTCTGTATGAAAAACCTTATTGTTCCTCTCTATAATATACAGGCAATGGTGGTACAGAAAGGCTACATAGACATCCATAGGCTCGATATTACAGCTTATAGAACCCAGAGCCCTTAATCCATGTCAGTAGATGGCCATACAGTATATATACACTACTCACAAAAAGATATTTGGCTTAAAGGTGGAATTTATGGAAAACGTAAAAAGTTCATGCTACAGTTATATTATATCATGAAAGTAGGGCATTTAAGTAGGAGCAGCAATGGTGATTTTCTTATCTCAAACTATTTATTTAAACAAAAGCCAACAGTGGTAGGTATACGCCTATAAAAAATGTCAATGTCTCAATAAATTGTCCATGTGGCCTTGAGCATCAATTACAGCTTAACATCGACGTCTCATGCTGTTCACAAGTTGACTTGTTGTCTGCTGAGGCTCTTCTTGAATAGCAGCCCTCAGGTCACTGAGGTTCTGGGGTACAGAGTTTCGAGCCTCTACACGGCGACTCAGCTGATCCCATAGGTTTTCATTGGGATTCAGGTCTGGAGAAAGTGCAGGCCACTATATATTTAAGGTACCCCAGTCTCCAGCAGCCATTTCCTAATGATGCGACCTCAATGAGCTGGTGTATTGTCGCCCATGAAGATGAAATTAGGCCTTTATTGTTCATGCAGAGGCACAATTGCTGGATGAATGATGCTATTCAAGTAGTATAGGCTTTTCACTGTAGCATTCATAAAGTGTAGGGTAGTTCTGTATGGACTAGACACACCTGCCCACACTGTAACACCACCAGCACCAAAGGTTTCTGGTGACAACAGTGGCTGATGCATAACGCTCTCCTTCACGTCTCCAACATCGTTGGCGGCCATCTTTTCTGCTCAGCATAAATCAACTTTCATCAGTAAACAGCACTGAGGCCCACTGGTCCCTCGTCCAGTGTAGATGCTCCCTGGCCCATGCAAGACGATGATGCCTCTGTCTGGTGGTGTGTTGAGGTACCCTTTCAGGGTGTCTAGCATGCACACCACGTTGATGTAAATGGTCTGATGTGACACTTGGGTGCCTCTCACCAACCTTAAATGTGCCTGGAGTTGTGCGGCATTCACCATCCAGTTCTGCTGGGCAGTGTTCACAATGGATTGGTCATCAGTGTGGGATGTGGCCAAAGGACATCCACTTCTACCTTCCAGTCTTTGTATCTCTGTTGCAACCTGCTGATGACCCTCTGTGACACTCTAAGCACAGTGGCCACTTCCATTTGAGAACATCCTGCTTGAAGCCTCGCAATGGCGAGGTACTGTTGATCAAATGTTAGTTGTCGTCTTGGTCTCATGATGTCAAAATGTGAACAGCATGATGAGGTGGACTGTTTAAAAACCAATTCTAATTCAAGAAATTTATTGCGCGATTCATGGCTCAAACACAAGAACAGCAAGTTGAGCAAAAAGTATGGAAACATTGAACAGTTGGACATGTGCATTCAAAAGTTTAGAGAAGGTCACATTAAGTTCACCTGTAAAGGTTAGAGTGCATTGTAGGTTCATCCTGGAATTACACCCACAAGCCAAATATCCCAAACTTTTTGTGAGTGTGTATATATCTATCAGAGGAGATCTTCCTGGATGTAAGAGGTATGTCGTCAAGTATTGGGGGGGCAGAGAAAGGACCCGCCCCTTTCCCCCCCCTTTGCTGGAAGAAAACGTACCATAAACACAGATATGTTGTTGCAAAAGCCAAATACATATTTTGAAGCATTTTTTTGCCGCTCACAAAACGCAGCACAGCTATGATGTGTGACAACACCCTTTTTGTAGATATAATCTTACACAGCTGGGACACCTGATTAAAATAAATACATTTTGTCTTTTTCTTTCTATGTGTTGTTTTGTTTAATGTCAACAGCGACGTCAGGAGAATATTTTTATGATGATTTTAATGCATTTGAATTTTATCTTCAAAGTCGCTTCCATTTTTTTTTAAATAAACAAATAAGCTTTTACTCCACCATTTCCTTTTGAAGTGAAAATAGTCTTAAAAAGGAACAAGTATCTGACAATGCACTAAAATGTTATCATAATTCTTTACAAAGTAAGACTCAATCAGCCGAGCGCATATCATAAGGAATTTAATGAAAAAGATACACACATCTTGCCTCTCACATAATCATGGGACTCCGAAATTGTCTCAAGGGGACATTCTAACATGAGAAGGAAAATTCAGCGCTCAGAGCCCATGGTTTCAATTTGCTGCCACATGGTTTAAATTAGACATATATTTATTAAAGCCGTTAAATGTTCAGCTTAACCAAGGGAAGAAGGTCATCCGAGTTAAGAGAAATCATGTTCGCTGCTTTACTGAGCTACAAGTTCATTATACTATAAAATGCTGAGTAAATAATACAAACAGCACTTTGCGTCTCTACTAGATGAAATCACATTCTGAAAATATTACAGTGTACAATGGAAAAATTGATCACTGCCTGCCTCTTGGGCATTGCTTCTCAATGAATTCAGCTGACCTAAGCCGTTTTTGGTTCAATGACGTGTCTTTGAAATTCAATTAATACATGATTTTAGATTTCAAAGACTTTTTCCACTTCAAAATGAGAATTCAAGTTTGGAACGAATGTGACTAGGGGTTACTGAGGGTCTTCCCAGATTCTTTGACAGTCTAGCATGCTTCTGTGGTCAGGTGCATGGTCCATTATGAAGGGGTATTGCTGTACACAATGTAAAAGACGGTCCGGCACTGCAGATATTTTGTAGAAAACCAAAATCCTCTTTATTAGACACTCGTATAAAATCCAGACGATACACGTACTTCAAGAAAGCGGTATTAGTTTACGCGTTTCAGACATAAAACGTCCTTAGTCATAACTCACTGTTCACTTGTTCTGGGGTATTGCTGTAGTTGTGGAAAAACATTTAAATATTGAAAAATTGACTGCACGGTGAGCTGTCAATATGAATGCTATGAGTTTAACTGCAATGTACATGCATTGATGGGATTGTGAAAGTGCACTTCAGATTTCTTCTATTTTATATCTAACAATGTGTAATTTTCTAGCATGATGTGCCAGTCAAAGATCCCAGCACAACATCTCAGTGGGATTCAAAGAGTTTCTCCAGTTTTTTTTTTACAATAGGTGGCCTAACTTAAAGGGGTTGTCCAAGTTATTTGGTTAATGAGCTATCCTCAGGATAGGTCATCAATATCAGATTGGCGGGGGTCCTACATAACTTAGCCTATCCTTAAAGGGGTTGTCCAAGTTATTTGGTTAATGAGCTATCCTCAGGATAGGTCATCAATATCAGATTGGCGGGGGTCCTAAATAACTTGGACAACTCCTTTAAGGATAGGCTATCTTAAAGAGGACCTTTCATTGGTCCAAAGTTTGTTAGTGAAAGGTATGTACATGCAGAGCGGCACCCAAGGATGTCCATGCACTTACTATTATTCCTGGGTGCCGCTCCGTTCGCCCGCTGTAGCCCCCGGTACCGGAGCATATGCTGAGGCTAATTTTGCCTTGGCCGGAGACATCCTCTTTTGCCCTGGGCGTCTCCCTCTCCCAGGCTGGAGCGCTGGCCAATTGCAGCGCTCAGCTCATATCCTGGGAGGTTGCAGGATATGAGCTGAGTGCTGCGATTGGCCAGCGCTCCAGCCTGGGAGATGGAGACGCCCAGAGCAAAAGAGGATGTCTCCGCCCAAGGAAAAATTAACCTCAGTACGTGCGCCGGTATCGGGGGCTACAGCAGGCGAACGGAGCGGCACCCAGGGATACAAGTAAGTGCAGGGACATCTCTGGGTGCCGCTCTGCATGTACATACCTTTCACTAACAAACTTTGGACTGGTGAAAGGTCCTCTTTAAGGATACACCATCAAAATTAGATATTGTGATCCTGTCTTTCAGTACCCCTTCTGATTAGCTGTTTGAAGGGTTTGCAGTGTTCGTGTGGCACTGCGGTGTCTTCCATGTTTACGTCAGATTTTACTGGTTCTCACTGCATAAATTGTACTTGTCATAGTGGCTGTGTTTAGTATTGCAGCTTTGTCCAAGTCACTTGAATGGTGGCTAAAAGAAGTAACCTACAGTTTTGAAACCAACTCTGAAGTTGGTTGCATTGAGTTTGCATGTTCTCCCCCTTGTTTATTTCGGTTTTCTCTGGATACAACTAACCACATTCCAGTCCAGCTACAAGTGACCATGTACCAGTCCTGCTGCCAGCCTGTGTCCCTCTACCTTCTACCAGCCTGTGTCTTGTTACCTGCCACCAGCCTGTGGCCTGCTACCAGTCAGTATCTCTGCCTTGGTGACCATCTGCCTGTGCTGTCACCTACATCCCGTGATGTCACCCAGCCTCCTTCTGGATGCTGTTCCTGTCATCTCCTGGTCCTGATCCTAGCCTACTCCAGGACACTGCTCCTCATATTTAATGGTGTTGACCCCACCCTGCCCCTGGACCTTGTTTCTAGAATCTCCTGGTTCTCAGTACAAGGCCTACTCTTCCAGTTGCTCCTTGGTACTGGCAAAAGTCTGCTTCTGGTTATTGCTACTGGTGTCTACTGGTCCTATCCAGGGTCTGCTTCTGGTAACCATTTCTGGTATCTTCATGTCTGTGCCCCTATGCTTTACATATGTGTCACTGTGTTTCACGTCTGTGCCCTGTGCTCTACATCTGGTCTGAGCTCCACAGGTACATTCTCTGCTACTCCATAGTTATGAACCAAGCTCTAGTTTGTTTAAACTTTATCCTGAAACCTGTTGCCTTAGGCCTCTTTCACACAAACGTTTTCAATGGGTCTGCAAAAAAAAGGAAGGTACTCCGTATGCATTCTGTTTCCGTATTTCCGTTCCGTTAAAAGATAGAACTTGTCCTATTCTTGTCCGCATCATGGACAAGGATAGTACTGTTCTATTAGGGGCCAGATGTGCAAAAACCGGAATGCACACGGATGTCATTCGGCTTTTTTGCGGACCGCAAAACCATATGGTCATGTGAAAGAGGCCTTAGCCTTAGATTCATAGATTTGATAATATACTGTGAACTTACATAAGGTTCTAGGGAGGCTGAATGTTTGGGGTCTAGACAAAGAAAGCTAAAGACAATTTACCAATAATTAATTTCCGACTAATAATCCATTGGAGCTGGCTATAGCTTCTTCTGTGAGCAGATATCTTGATTATTCCGCCTGGTGTATGATTTATCAGCGGAGCCGCTTAATATTCCATCCATGTGCCTAGTGAAATGCTGCTTAGTGTAAATAAAGTAAGATGTATTTTACCATTTACAAATGTTGGCTTTTAAGAGGTATCTCTGAGGGCACTGGGAACAAGATAATTAGAGTGTATGAAGTTTTCAGAATTGTCAATACCTCATTAAATGTGAATTAAACATCACTACGGGCAGGCACTGTACACAGCTGAACCTCATTCAAGCTTTTTATTCAACAGAATTGCCTATAGGCCGTAACTTATCTGTGGTTCAAGCAAGTTTAATATGTATGTGAGTGAACCAACTGGAATTGAAATGTCATGATGACTTGAACATAAAAATTAAACCTACATAAGGAAAAAGTAAATCCTGTAATGTTATTCCCATCAGGGTTGCCAACCGTTCAGAAATTCCTGCACAGTTTGTAAAAATAGGAGACTTTTTCCAGTGTCCAGGAAAAAATTAGTTGTGTCCGTATTTTTTTTTTTAGGTTGGTGGTGTTTGAGCAGTTCACTTTGACTGTAATTCTCAGCATTTTAGTATCTGACCTTTAGACATGTTTTACTTGTTTATTAATTATAGTTCAGTATAGTGTTCTAATTTGTAAAAAATGTTGGCTGTCCGTAATTTTGGGATAAATTGTCCAGAAAAAAATAAAAATTTAGGTTGGCAACACTGGTACCTATCCAGGGATGTGACCTACTATACTTAGGCTGGATTGACACTGGCATCAAGGTGTGGTATTAACAGGTGCTTTTAAGTGAACCTGATGAAGGGCTATAATGTGCTGCAGTGAATGATAAAAAGAAGCTCATCTAAGCATCTTTTACAAAGACCAGTGAAAAGCTCCCGGGTGAAGGGGAGGAGGTGTGAACTAATGTATGCTAATGTTTAACCCCCCCCCCCCCCCTCTCCCAGACACTTTACATATGTCAGTAGCATGTTTTGCTGACCAGAGAACATTTTTATACTCATACAAAAGATCTGATTGGCTGAGCCAATGAACTAATTTGTTGGCTTATTGGTCTGATGTGTAGATGGGTTGGTAATGGTCAACAAACTTTTTTAGTTCAAAATCCATACAGCCAGATCTTGCTTAAAAGGGGTTTTCCACTATTCTCAGGATAGGTCATTAATATCCGATCTTTGGGGGTACAACAGCCCCTCTAATCAGCTATATGAAGAGAGATTGACATCACGTTCAGCAGTCACAAGGCTTAGGTGCAGCTTAGTCTCATTCAAGTGAATGGGCCTGAGCTGCAATACCAAGCATGGCCACTATACAATGTACAGCATTGTGATTGGTAAGCTGTGAGGAGGGCGTGGCACTCTGGTGAGCACTGCAGACTCCTTCAAACAGCTGATCAGCAGGGGTCCGACTCCCAGCAATCCTGCTGATCTGATATTGATGACCTATCCTGAGGAAAGTTTATAAATATTGATCTCCTGGAAAACCCCTTTAAAAATGTATTGCGTTTATGGGTCATTGGAATTTTTTTTCCTAATACAGGAGGTAGGGGTATAGCATTTTTCTGGTGTTTCCCAATAGGCTTAAAGAAGGAAGGAAGAGAACAAAATACACAACCAAAAATACCACCAAAAATGTTTAAAAAGCATTGTAAAAGAATGTTTGTGAAACATAGAAAATTACTGGAAGAAAAAGACCACATGGCCCATCTAGTCTGCTCTTATTATTTCCTCTTAAATGGGTTTCCCTTGTTCCACATATTGATGACCTATTCTTAAGACAGGTCGTCTATATTATATTGGTGAGTGTTATACCAGGCAGACACACACAGCAAGACCAATAGAGCAAGTAGATTTAGAACCAAGGCAACACATACAAAGGAGAAGGTATAGACACAGGCCAGATACTCGGAATAGTATAGTAACTAGGAAGCCACATGCCATAACTATAAGATAATAATACTACCATTTCTACAACTAGATTCATCACTGAGAATTCCCCACTTAAATGGCCCCTTTGGGTATTTTTTACCCATTTAACCCAAGTTAAATTCTAGAAAGCCGATATTATTCAAAATGTTTGTGTGGCTGAAAAGTCATTGAACTAATACATCAATTACCAAGTGTCTTCTTATCTGGAACAAGCAGACTATTCTAATGTATTCTAATGTATTAATTTAGAACAATGTTGTCTTAGTTCTTCGTGCAATGCCAGAAAACAGCGTGATGTGAATAGCCCACAGTGGTAGTATGTAGATGCCAATGTACAGCTAACAGTAGATGCAGTGTCTGAGGAATACACATAGGCTCAATCAATTTGATGAACTAAGCCGTCATTGACACGCTACATATAGCTAGCTGTCCCCTAATGAAACGATTGAAAATAGAAAATCTGTAGTAAATATTTGAATGAAAGTACAGATAGATTGGAATCTAAATTGTCCTGGTGTATGCCTAAATAATAAGGGATTCCTATGAGCACTGGTAAACAGTAGTCTGGGGGGGGGGGGGGATCTGAATAGAAGAGGGTGCTGTACATCTTATAAACCATTTCCATAGACTTCATCATTGGACTAGAATCTGTAGTACCCAACAGTGGCATTTCTACACCCTGCTACTGTCTTTAACTTCTAACCACAATATCATCTGTGTATTTATTCCAGGTCCTTTGTCACTGTGCATTAATATTATTGCTCTCATTAATATTATTGCTCTCAAACAAGTGGCGGTGTGTATCGGGCAGAGTGAGAGATCCTTAGATAGAATGGAACTTACCATTCCATTCTTCCCCCTTTTGGGCAGAAGTGGGCCAGTCCTGCTTCCTACCAGAAGGGAGAGGTTGCAGTTCTAATTAATTCCAGTTTTAGACTCTATAGTGGAGCTGAGAAGACATGAAAGATTTAGCAGCAAGGAGAAAGTTCCACCTCCTGCAGCCGAAGTCTCAAAAGGAAAGTAGCTTATAGAGCACCCTGACTCCTTACAGATTTACCGACAGATTGTCACTAGGGGGTCAGCAGCCCAAAGCACCACATTCCAGAGATATTAGAACAGTCCTAAAGTCCAGCTACCAGACTAAAGTTTATCACAGCAGTGAGAGAGAAAGAAGAGTACTCAAGTTTGCCTGCCAGTTTATGCCAAAGCCTGCTGGGACCAAGAGAGAGCCTGAATATTGTCTAGACGAAAATTTATGCAAGTAAAGCCATTGAACTTTATCAAGGTCTGGACTCGATTTATTCTCCACTTCCACCATTACTCATCTCCTTTATTGCTTCAAAGCCAAATACTGGGGAGTAACAGTATCCAGGTAGGAGCACCGTGACACACACAGAGAATATTAAGGCCAGACCACACCACTCGGCATTCCTACAGAGCTGGGACACGATTGGCCCTGGGGTCGGGGCAGGTTGCAAATCCATAATGATACTAATATAGAACAGTACAGGTATACAACCTAAAAAAATTCTTTACCTGTACTGTCAAGACTCTAGATTCCATTATTTTATTGGACAAAGCCTTGGTTATACATTCAGTACTTTACTAAGGTTTGCATTTCATACCTTTATCATATGGACGTTCAGAATGCTTTACCTTAAAAGTGATGATTCATTTTCAGAATTTCTAATCAGACCAGCATTATTGAGCTTTCATGTCAACTTGGATCTCCTGGATAAAAGTATACATAAGCTCCTGAAAATAACAAATCAGTTCAGATCACTGCCTGTAGACATCATTCACACAAAATCCAAACAAACGGTGCATGAAGAAGCCACTCCTCGACAGCAACACGGGTAAGTAACTTCCAATTCTATTTAGAGTGGAACCTAGCACACACTAAGTGAAGAATTTAAACTTGAATTTATTAATCCATGTTAAAAATAGTGAAACTCCTAAAAAAGATGTATATGCATTTTAGACCATTATTTTTAAAATACGTAAAGGGCATCTGTTATCAAATTGGTACCTATGACACTGGCTGACCTGTTACATGTGCGCTTGGCAGCTGAAGGCATCTGTGTTGGCCCCATGTTCATATGTGCCCGCATTGCTGAAAAAAAAAATGTTTTAATGTATGTAAATGAGCCTCAAGGAGCAAGGGGGGTGTTGCCATTACACCTGGAGGCTCTGCTCTTTCTGCAACTGCCACACCCTCTGCACTTTGATTGACAGGGCCAGGCAGTGTAAACATCATCATGCCTACCCCAGACTTTTCCTGAAGTCTTATGCTGCACCATACACTTCGGTTTTCGGTGCAGGTGCAGTACAGGGTAGAGGCTCGCAGTATAGAAGAGAACGCCCCATTCCTCCTAGAGGCTCATTTGCATACTTAAAGAGCACATGCAGCAGCTCAGCCAGTCTCATAGGTACAAATCTGCTGACAGATGCCATTTATTTGGGGAGGGGGGGGGGGTGTTTTAACAATGTTTTACATTAATTAATACAATCAGGTTTTAATTCTTCACCTAGTATGGGCTGGATTCCACCCTAATTAGAATCGGAATTAAGGTATGTGCATTTTTTGTATGGGTAAGAAAAGTAACATACAGGTGAAACTCGAAAAATTAGAATATCGTGCAAAACTTAATTTATTTCAGTAATGCAACTTAAAACGGGGCATGGACACATTGGTCATGAGGGGACCTCATTGACTCCTGATCAAGAGTTTTCTAGACGTGTGACCTGTGCAGAGGTCAGGACGGAGTAAATAAGCAGTTATATCACCTATTGTGAATGGCGGGTCTTGTGTTATCTACAGGTGAAACTCGAAAAATTAGAATATTGTGCAAAAGTTCACTTATTTCAGTAATGCAACTTAAAATTAGAATATTGTGAAAAGGTTTAATATTCTAGGCTCAAAGTGCCACACTCTAGTCAGCTAATTAATCTATACCCCCTGAGCAAAGGGGACCTCAGATTGGGACTTTGGGGCTTTCATAAGCTGTAAGCCATAATTATCAAAATAAAGGCTTGAACTATCTCGCTTTGCATGTAATGAGTCTATCTCATATATTAGTTTCACCTTTTAAGTTGCATTACTGAAATAAATTAACTTTGTACGATATTCTACGACACCACCACACTACTGCTTGTAAGAAGGTCAGCTTTATGTGTGACCCATAGTCTTATTATGGGACTGAATTCGATCAGCACAACAAAAAAACAGGCAGTAGCAATGAGCTTGTTACACATTTTGTTCTAGTTGGGGCACAAAGCTTGATGGTTACAGTTACAATGCTTGTTGTTTACATACTCTATATTACAGACACAGAGCTTAGTGTTTAGTAGTGGCAACAGAACAGTCTCTAAGAGGGCGTATAGCATACTGGTTACAGTCCCTCTTTGACAGCATACAGCATATTGTTCCAGTCTCTCAGTGAGGGCACACAGCATATTAGCTGCAGTCTCCCCTTGACAGCACACAGCATATTGTTCTAGTCTCTAAGTGAGGGCACACAGCATATTGGTTACAGTCTCTGTGAAGGCATGCATTATATTAGTTATATCTTTTCTTTGAGGGCACACAGCATATTGAATAGTCTTGCAGTGAGGGTGTACAGTGTATAGGTTATGGTCTCTTTTTGAGGGCACACAGCAAATTGGTTATAGTCTCTCAGTGACATTGTACAGCACATTGGCTATAGTCTGTCTGTGAGGGGACAGAGTGTATTGGTTACAGTTTCCCAGGGAAACAGGGGACACAGCATATTGGTTATAACTTATAATCTCTCTTAGAGCGCACACAGTGTACTAATTACAGTCTCTTTGGGGACATACATCACATTGGTCACAGCTAGTGGTGGACGAACATCGAACCACGTGTTCGCGGCCGGCCCCATTGATTTTAATGGCAGGTGAACCTCAAAAACCTTCAGGTCATATTTTCAGCTACCAAATACTTACTAGAAGTGCACAAATAGTCCCACAACATGGACAGTGACATACCATATCATTGACAAAATCATTGACAAAAATTCCCACAAAAAATATATATTTTAATCAGGGGCCATTTTTATGCGTCTTAAAGGGAAACTCACAAAAATGTGCCCTGCTGGAGCCTAGAATATTTTTATTTTAGGCCACAGGAGTACAGGCCCCAAAAATTAGGCATTCAGAAAAGAACTTGTGATAATGTGGCTGGAGGCAGGGCCAGCTCCAGGTTCATGTGGGCCCTTGGGCGATAAATTAGGCGGTCACTTGATAAAAATTTTACTGTAGGCCAGTGGAGTACAGGCCCCAAAACTTAGGCATTCACCTGACAGAAAAGAACTTGCTGTGATTATGTGGCTGGAGGTACATTAGGCAGTCACTGGATAAAAATTTTACTGTAGGCCACTGGAGTACAGGAGTACAGGCCCCAAAAATTAGGCATTCACCTGACAGAAAAGGCCTTTTATGCTGCTGTATATACATAAGACAAGGACCATTATTTGTTCTGGGTGGTGGCGGATATGTGTGGGCTGGCATGAGGAAATTCAATTACACGTGGTTGTCACTGGTGTTGAATTCCTTCGAGATCCATGCCTCATTCATTTTTAGAAATGTGAGGCAGTCCACACTGTCATGAGCTAGGCGAGTGCGCTTATCGGTCACGATCCCCCCTGCTGTGCTTAACGTCCTTTCGGACAGGACACTTGACGAGGGGCAAGCCAAGACTTCCATGGCAAATTGTGTCAGCTCTAGCCACAGGTGAAGCCTGCACACCCAGTAGTCCAGGGGTTCCTCGCTTCTCAGAGCGTCCACATCGGCCGTTAACCCGATGTAGTCGGACACCTGTCGGTCTATGCGTTCCCTGGGGCTGGATCCGGAGGGTGGCTGTCGATGGGTTTTCTGCAAGAATAATCTCATATCCGAAGTGACCAACACATCTTCAAACCGCCCTCTTCTTGCAGGATTAGTACCGCAGCTGTGGGTGGAAATTCCTCTGCCAGCGCACGCAACAGCAGAATTTAGCATCTCTCGCAGCAAGGCCTGGAAATGCTGCATTCTGCCAGCCCTCTGTGATGCTGGTAACATGTCTGCCATTTTTTGTTTGTACCGGGAGTCTAAGTACGTTGCCACCCAGTACTCGTCCTTGCCCTTTATGCTTTTTATATGGGGGTCCCTCTTCAAACACTGGAGCATGAACGCCCCCATTTGCACTAAATTGGAAGCAGTGGAGTGACCGGGCTCCTGCTCATCACCCAGGAGAATGTCGTTCTTTGTCTCCTCCCCCCAGCCACGGACAACACCAGAGATCCCCCAAAAGTTTAAAGTCCCCCTCAAAGCCTGCTTTTCTTTTTCCTCCTCCCCACAGCCACCATCCTCCTCTGACTCCTCCTGACTTGTCTCTGATGGAGTAGCCCCCCCACTGGGAATTCATTCAGCCTTGCGACTTCTTCCAGCTCCTGCTTCTCGATGGCTTGATCAATGACACGACGCAATGCATAAGCAGCCACTGGCACGGTGAAAAAAAACCAAGCTCCCCAGAACCTGTTCTGCTGCGGAGTTCGTACAGGTAGTGGTTAACGGCATGTTGCTGCTGGAGCAGCCTATCATGCATATACAAGGTGGAGTTCCAGCGTGTCGGGCTGTCACAAATCTGACATCTGACAGGCAAGTGGTGTCGCCACTGAACGTCAGTAAGGCGAGCCATGGCCGTGTAAGATCTTTTAAAATGGGCAGAGATTTTCCTGGCCTGCCCCAAGTGGTCCTGGATCCCGGGGTATTTGGCAGCGAATCGCTGCACGACTAAGTTTGTGATCTGTGCCATGCACGGCACGTGTGTCATTTTGCCCTGTTTCAGCGTGCTCAGCAGATTGGCACAGTTGTGACACACCACTTTCCCAACTGTCAAATTGAGCAGGGTTAGCCACTAATCGGCCTGAGACCGCCGAGCTGAAAGCAGTGCAGGACTCGTGTGGCTCTTGGCTTCCAGGCACAACAGCCGCAGCACAGCATGTACCTTCCCTGCCGTGATTGCTAGACCAAGTGTCTGTGGTCAGATGTATCTTGGCAACGACACTGTGTGCCAGAGATATATTCACTTGCCGCTGAACGTGGCCATATAGCTCTCGGATGCCCTTCTGGCAGAAATATTTCCTTCTGGGGACCTTCCATTGTTGTGTGCCAATGGCCACAAATTTTCTAAAGGCCTCCAAGTCCACCAGTTTATATGGCAGTAGTTGGCAGGCTAGCAGTTCCGACAAGCCAGCGGTCAGCCGTTGGGCAAGAGGGTTATCCGGCGTCATCAACTTTTTACACTCGAACATTTGGGCCACAGAATCCTTCTTTCTGCCAGATGAACGCGACTGCGCGGTGGAAGGTGGAGTGGTGGACAAATTGGAGGAGAGAGGAGAAGAAGAGGCAGGACGTGGAGCGCCGGGCGTGTGGCTTTGTGGGTTCTCACGGCGTTGCTCCCACTCGGTGATGCCTTCTTAAGACGGTCGTCCCTAGGTGAGTGTTGGGCTTACCGCGACTTATGCGTTGACAGCACAGGCTGCAGATGGCAACACTATTGTCAGCAGCTGACACGTTAAAAAAAGCCCACACTGTGGAGCCATGTGCTGGCGCCCTGGGAGCGACAGAAGTGACCGTGCATGGTGGATGGCTTGCTCCAGATACATTTGCAGTCTGCCTTTTGCCTCCTGTGCCCTGAAAGCTCTGCCTGCTTCTCCTCCTTCTCCTTCCTCTCTGCTGCTCCATCTCTCCCTCTGAACTCCTCTCCTCTTCCCACGTGACGTCCATTGACGCGTCATCATCGTCACCTTCACCACCACTGACATTTGAGATCTCTGAGTAGGCAGCAACAGCGGGGACCTCCCTCTTTGGCTGATCTGGGTACTGTCGTCAGACCCCTGGATGGCGGCTGTTGCTACCCCCTTATCCGGTGTCAAGAATGGCTGCACATTGGTAAGATATGGGAATGGATGGGAAAAGAATTCCTCTGACTCGAGTGGAGGGGTATTTGGGGGTGCACACAGCAGAGAGTAACGAGGGTGCAGATACAGAGGATGAGGAGGGTGCAGAAGCGGAAGGCTGAGTCAGCCACTCAACCAACTCTGGTGCGCCCTTTGAAGTAATCACACGCGCCTTCTCAAACTTCCCAGTTAGGCTCCGGCCTGGTGCAACTGCCCGACCCTACTATCCCTGCGGAACGGCCTGCCTCTTCGTCTACCTGTCATTTTCAATATGACCCTGTCCCTAGAGAAGAGCAGTATTTGTGGAAGCCGGTATATTGCAGCCCTAAATCAATATTTTGTGGAAGCATGTATATCAAACCCCTTAATCAGTATTTTGTGGAAGCAAGTATATCGCAGGCCTCAATCAATATTTGGTGAAAACAGTTAAATCGAACCCCTTAATCAGTGTTTTGTGAAAGCAGGTATATCGCAGCCCTCAATCAATATTTGGTGGAAACAGCTATATCGAACTCCATAATCAGTATTTTGTGGAAGCAGGTTTAATGCAGGCCTCAATAAATATTTGGTGGAAACAGGTATATCGAACCCCTTAATCGTTATTTTGCTGAAGCAGGTATATTGCAGGTGTCAATCAATATTTGGTGGAAACAGGTATATCGAACCCCTTAATCAGTATTTTGTGGAAGCAGGAATATTACAGGCCTCAATCAATATTTGGTGGAAACAGGTATATCGAATCCCTTAATCAGAATTTTGTGGAAGCAGGTATATTGCAGCCCAAAATCAATCTTTGGTGGAAACAGATATATCGAAACCCTTTAATCAATATTTAGTGGAAGCAGATCTATCAAACCCCTTAAGCAGTATTTTGTGGAAGCAGGTATATCGCAGCCCTCAATCAGTATTTTGTGCAAGCAGGTATATCAAACCCCTTAATCAGTATTCTGTGGAAGCAGGCATATTGCAGGCCTCAATCAATATTTGGTGGAAACAGGTATATCGAACCCCTTAATCAGCATTTTGTGGAAGCAGGCATGTCAAACCCCTTAATCAGTATTTTGTGCAATCAGGTATATCGCAGGCCTCAATCAATATTTGGTGGAAACAGGTATATCGAACCCTTTAATCAGCTCTGTACATATCATTACAAAAATGTTATAGGGGTCAAAACATGGTGACAAAAAAGTAAAACTGATTTTTTTCCCACTTGTGAATTTTTTTTTCACTATCAAAACGCATCATAATCTTATCTGTTTATTGATACCATTTTGGGGTGTGTATGACTTTTTGATCACCTTTTATGTAATTTTTTGTGGAAAATGAAGCGACCACAAATGGCGAATCCGCCATTTGGACGCTTTTTTCCGTTTTGCTGTTTGACGTATGGGGAATATTTTTTTATATTTTTATACTATGGGCGTTTTTGCACATTGCGACACCCATGATGTGTATTTTTAAAAAATTTTTTGTTTTTTAATTCTTATTTTAGCAAAAGGGGAGTGATTTGAACTTTTATGTTTTTTCTTTTTATTTTTATTTTTTAACTTTTCATTTTTTTTTTTTTTTACACTTTTATATAGTTCCCATAGGGAACTATAACTTACAATCATCTGATTGTGATTTTCATACATTCCAATGCAATAGCATTGGAATATATGAAAAAATCGCATATTTCCTATGAAGCCTATTACAGGCAAGGCTCCATAGGAAATACTACAGAGTAGCCTGGGTTTCATTCATAGAGACCCAGGCTACTACAGGCATGCTCCGGCTCCTCCGATCGCCACACGGGGGAGCCAGAGCGCAAACCGAAAGTAAAATTTTCGGTTTGTACGCACTCAGATGCCCTGGTCAGGATTGACCACGGCATCTGAGGGGTTAAATGTCCGCGATCGTCATCGCTGCCGGTCGCGGACATTAGCCGCGGGTGTCTGCTACAGGAACCATGCGGACACCCGCGGCTAAGGCGCCCGCATGGAGCAGGAGCGGGCGCCATCTTTAAAGACCGGACACAGGGCGTACATGTACGCCCTGTGTCCTTAAGAGGTTAATCAGTGTTTTGTGGAGGCAGGTATATCGCAGCCCTCAATCAGTATTTTGTGGAAGCAGGTATATCGCAGGCCTCAATCAATATTTGGTGGAAACAGCTATATCGAACCCCTTAATCAGTATTTTGTGGAAGAAGGTATATCGCAGGCCTCAAACAATATTTGGTGGAAACAGGTATATCGAACCACTTAATCAGTATTTTGTGGAAGCAGTTATATTGCAGCCCTCAATCAATATTTGGTGGAAGCAGGTCTATCAAACCCCTTAATCAGTATTTTGTGGAAGCAGGTATATGGCAGCCCTCAATCAGTATTTTGTGGAAGCAGGTATATCAAAACCCTTAATCAGTATTTTGTGGAAGCAGGCATATTGCAGCCCTCAATCAATATTTGGTGGAAACAGATATATCGAACCCCTTAATCAATATTTTGTGGAAGCAGGTATATCGCAGCACTCAATCAATATTTAGTGGAAGCAGGTCTATCAAACCCCTCAATCAGTATTTTGTGGAAGCAGGTATATCAAAACCCTTAATCAGTATTTTGTGGAAGCAGGTATATCGCAGCCCTCAATTAGTATTTTGTGGAAGCAGGTATATCAAACCCCTTAATCAGTATTTTGTGGAAGCAGGCATATTGCAGGCCTCAATCAATATTTGGTGGAAACAGGTATATTGAACCCCTTAATCAGTATTTTGTGGAAGCAGGTATGTCAAACCCCTTAATCAGTATTTTGTGGAATCAGGTATATCGCAGGCCTCAATCAATATTTGGTGGAAACAGGTAAATCGAACCCCTTAATCAGTATTTTGTGGAAGCAGGTATATCGCAGGCCTCAATCAATATTTGGTGGAAACAGGTATATTGAACCCCTTAATCAGTATTTTGTGGAAGCAGTTATATTGCAGCCCTCAATCAATATTTGGTGGAAGCAGGTCTATCAAACCCCTTAATCAGAATTTTGTGGAAGCTGGTATATGGCAGCCCTCAATCAGTATTTTGTGGAAGCAGGTATATCAAACCCCTTAATCAGTATTTTGTGGAAGCAGGCATACTGCAGGCCTCAATCAATATTTGGTGGAAACAGATATATCGAACCCATTAATCAATATTTTGTGGAAGCAGGTACATCGCAGCACTCAATCAATATTTAGTGGAAGCAGGTCTATCAAACCCCTTAATCAGTATTTTGTGGAAGCAGGTATATCAAACCCCTTAAACAGTATTTTGTTGAGGCAGGTATATTGCAGCCCAAAATCAATCTTTTGGTGGAAACAGATATATCGAACCCTTTAATAAATATTTTGTGGAAGCAGGTATATTGCAGCACTCAATTAATATTTAGTCGAAGCAGGTCTATCAAAACCCTCAATCAGTATTTTGTGGAAGCAGGTATATTGCAGCAAGCCCTCATTCAATATTTGGTGGAAACAGGTATATCGAATCCCTTAATCAGTATTTTGTGGAAGCAGGTATATTGCAGCCCAAAATCAATCTTTGGTGGAAACAGGTATATCGAACCCTTTAATCAATATTTTGTGGAAGCAGGTATATTGCAGCACTCAATTAATATTTAGTCGAAGCAGGTCTATCAAAACCCTCAATCAGTATTTTGTGGAAGCAGGTAAATCGCAGCCCTCAATCAGTATTTTGTAGAAGCAGGTCTATCAAAACCCTCAATCAGTATTTTGTGGAAGCAGGCATATTGCAGCCCTCAATCAATATTTGGTGGAAACAGGTATATCGAACCCTTTAATCAATATTTTGTGGAAGCAGGTATATTGCAACACTTAATTAATATTTAGTGGAAGCAGGTCTATCAAACCCCTCAATCAGTATTTTGTAGAAGCAGGCATATTGCAGCCCTCAATCAATATTTGGTGGAAACAGATATATCGAATCCCTTAATCAGTATTTTGTGGAAGCAGATATATTCCAACCCAAAATAAATCTTTGGTGGACGGATATATCGAACCCTTTAATCAATATTTAGTGGAAGCAGGTATATTGCAGCACTCAATTATTATTTAGTGGAAGCAGGTCTTTCAAACCCCTTAATCAGTATTTTGTGGAAGCAGGTAAATCGCAGCCCTCAATCAGTATTTTGTGGAAGCAGGTATATCAAACCCCTTAATCAGTATTTTGTGGAAGCAGGCATATTGCAGCCCTCAATCAATATTTGGTGGAAACTGATATATGGAACCGCTTAATTAATATTTTGTGGAAGCAGGTATATCGCATCACTCAATCAATATTTAGTGGAAGCAGGTCTATCAAACCCCTCAATCAGTATTTTGTGGAAGAAGGTATATCAAACCCCTTAATCAGTATTTTGTGGAAGCAGGCATATTGCAGCCCTCAATCAATATTTGGTGGAAACAGGTATATCGAATCCCTTAATCAGTATTTTGTGGAAGCAGATATATTGCAGCCCAAAATCAATCTTTGGGGAAACAGATATATCGAACCCTTTAATCAATATTTTGTGGAAGCAGGTATATCGCATCACTCAATCAATATTTAGTGGAAGCAGGTCTATCAAACCCCTCAATCAGTATTTTGTGGAAGCAGGTATATCAAACCCCTTAATCAGTATTTTGTGGAAGCAGGCATATTGCAGCCCTCAATCAATATTTGGTGGAAACAGGTATATCGAATCCCTTAATCAGTATTTTGTGGAAGCAGATATATTCCAACCCAAAATAAATCTTTGGTGGAAACAGATATATCGAACCTTTTAATCAATATTTAGTGGAAGCAGGTATATTGCAGCACTCAATTAATATTTAGTGGAAGCAGGTCTTTCAAACCCCTTAATCAGTATTTTGTGGAAGAAGGTATATCGCAGCCTTCAATCAGTATTTTGTGGAAGCAGGTATATCAAACCCCTTAATCAGTATTTTGTGGAAGCAGGCATATTGCAGCCCTCAATCAATATTTGGTGGAAACAGGTATATCGAACCCCTTAATCAGTATTTTGTGGAAGAAGGTATATCAAACCCCTTAATCAGTATTTTGTGGAAGCAGGCATATTGCAGCCCTCAATCAATATTTGGTGGAAACAGATATATCGAACCTTTTAATCAATATTTAGTGGAAGCAGGTATATTGCAGCACTCAATTAATATTTAGTGGAAGCAGGTCTATCAAACCCCTTAATCAGTATTTTGTGGAAGCAGGTATTTCGCAGCCCTCAATCAGTAATTTGTAGAAGCAGGTATATCAAACCCCTTAATCAGTATTTTGTGGAAGCAGGCATATTGCAGGCCTCAATCAATCTTTGGTGGAAACAGATATATCGAACCTTTTAATCAAAATTTTGTGGAAGCAGGTATGTCAAACCACTTAATCAGTATTTTGTGGAAGCAGGTATATCGTAGGCCTCAATCAATATTTGGTGGAAACAGGTATATCAAACCCCTTAATCAGTATTTTGTGGAAGCAGTTATATTGCAGCCCTCAATCAATATTTGGTGGAGGGAGGTCTATCAAACCCCTTAATCAGTATTTTGTGGAAGCAGGTATATGGCAGCCCTCAATCAGTATTTTGTGTAAGCAGGTATATCAAACCCCTTAATCAGTATTTTGTGGAAGCAGGCATATTGCAGCCCTCAATCAATATTTGGTGGAAACAGATATATCGAACCCTTTAATCAATATTTTGTGGAAGCAGGTATATCGCAGCACTCAATCAATATTTAGTAAAAGCAGGTCTATCAAACCCCTCAATCAGTATTTTGTGGAAGCAGGTATATCAAACCCCTAAACAGTATTTTGTGGAAGCAGGTATATTGCAGCCCAAAATCAATCTTTGGTGGAAACAGATATATCGAACCCTTTAATCAATATTTTGTGGAAGCAGGTATATTGCAGCACTCAATTAATATTTAGTGGAAGCAGGTCTATCAAACCCATTAATCAGTATTTTGTTGAAGCAGGTATATCGCAGCCCTCAATCAATATTTGTTGGAAACAGGTATATCAAACCCCTTAATCAGTATTTTGTGGAAGCAGGTATATCACAAGCCTCAATCAATTTTTGGTGAAAACAGTTATATCGCAGGCCTCAATCAATATTTCGTGGAAACAGGTATATCGAACTCCTTAATCAGTATTTTGTGGAAGCAGGCATATCGCAGTTCTCAATCAATATTTGGTAGAAAAAGGTATATCAAACCCCTTAATCAGTATTTTGTGGAAGCAGGTATATCGCAGGCCTCAATCAATATTTGGTGTAAACAGGTATATCTCAAGCCTCAATCAATATTTGGTGGAAACAGATATATCACAGGCCTCAATCAATATTTGGTGGAAAGAGGTATATCGAACCACTTAATCAGTGATTTGTGGAAGCAGGTATATCACAGCCCTCAATCAGTATTTTGTGGAAGCAGGTATATTGCAGGCCTCAATCAATATTTGGTGGAAACAGGTATATCGAACCCCTTAATCAGTATTTTGTGGAAGCAGTTATATTGCAGCCCTCAATCAGTATTTTGTGGAAGCAGGTCTATCAAACCCCTTAATCAGTATTTTGTGGAAGCAGGTATATGGCAGCCCTCAATCAGTATTTTGTGGAAGCAGGTATATCAAACCCCTTAATTAGTATTTTGTGGAAGCAGGCATATTGCAGCCCTCAATCAATATTTGGTGGAAACAGGTATATCGAACCCCTTAATCAGTGTTTTGTGGAAGCAGTTATATCGCAGCCCTCAATCAGTATTTTGTGGAAGCAGGTATATCGCAGGCCTCAATCAATATTTGGTGGAAACGGGTATATCGCAGGCCTCAATCAATATTTGGTGGAAACAGGTATATCAAACCCCTTAATCAGTGTTTTGTGGAAGCAGGTATATCGCAGCCCTCAATCAGTATTTTGTGGAAGCAGGTATATCGCAGACCTCAATCAATATTTGGTGGAAACAGGTATTTTGAACCCCTTAATCGGTATTTTGTGGAAGCAGTTATATTGCAGCCCTCAATCAATATTTAGTGGAAACAGGTATATTGAACCCCTTAATCAGTGTTTTGTAGAAGCAGGTATATCGCAGGCCTCAATCAATATTTGGTGAAAACAGGTATATCGAACCCCTTAATCAGTATTTTGTGGAAGCAGGTATATTGCAGGCCTCAATCAATATTTGGTGGAACCAGGTATATCAAACCCCTTAATCAGTGTTTTGTGGAAGCAGGTATATCGCAGCCCTCATTTTATATTTGGTGAAAACAGGTATATCGAACCCCTTAATCAATATTTTGTGGAAGCAGGTATATCACAGGCCTCAATCAATATTTTGTGGAAACAGGTATATCGAACCCCTTAATCAGTGTTTTTTGGAAGCAGGCATATCGCAGGCCTCCATCAATATTTGGTGAAAACAGGTATATCAAACCCCTTAATCAGTATTTTGTGGAAGCAGGTATATCGCAGGCCTCAATCAATATTTTTTGGAGCAGGTATATCAAACCCCTTAATCAGTATTTTGTGGAAGCAGGTATATTGCAGGCCTCAATCAATATTTGGTGGAAGCAGGTATATCAAACCCCTTAATCAGTGTTTTGTGGAAGCAGGCATATTGCAGGCCTCAATCAATATTTGGTGGAAACATGTATATCGAACCCCTTAATCAGTATTTTGTGGAAGCAGGCATATCACAGGCCTCAATCAATATTTGGTGGGAACAGATATATCGAACCCTTTAATATTTTTTTGTGGAAGCAGGTATATTGCAGCCCTTTATCAGTATTTTGTGGAAGCAGGTATATAACACCCCTCAATTATTATTTTTGCCACATCAGTTTTATCACACCACCCTGTTTATTTGGGGCAACAGGTATGGAAGAAGGTATCTCACACCCGTTGCAATTAGTTGTTCCAATAGCGTTTGTCCCTCTATATAGCTGCGGTATCGCAGCAGAACCTCTCACAACTGCTGCACAATACAAATGCACTATATTATAATACTTACATATATATATACATATACCGTATATATATGTTAGAAAGTATATTATAAGTATATCACACCCCTCAGTATATCATACCTATCGAAAGCACACCTAAACTAGTCCTTAAAAGGACTTTTTTGGCCCTATTAGCTAGCGTTTGGTGTCCCTAACAACCTTTTTCTGCTCCACAAAGAAACCTCTCCCTACACTGGCAAAACACAGAATGTAAAATGGCTGCCAGATCGGGTTCTGTTATAGGGTTGCCGTGTGTCCATGTGCTGAAACGTCTCAATTGGCTGTCCTGTCCCACCCGATGGATGTGTCATGGGTCAAAGTTCGGCGCAATGCAAAAGAATATAGCGCACAAAATTCGTCGCGAAACGACCGCTGGACGAACCGCAAGGTCATCTCTAGTCACAGCTTCATTCTTAGCTAAAATTGAAGCACCTGTAGAGACGACTTACACATGCAGGTTTTCACCACCCATTGAAAAAGTTAGTAGAATAGCCTGGAATAAGCCCCATAATAGCCACTTAGGATGCCTTTATGGTATTTATGCCCTTGGAGATGTTGCAAACTCCTAC
This sequence comes from Bufotes viridis, assembly GCA_033119425.1. Taxonomy (NCBI): domain Eukaryota; kingdom Metazoa; phylum Chordata; class Amphibia; order Anura; family Bufonidae; genus Bufotes; species Bufotes viridis. Next base: position 447,148,796 of record CM065591.1, read on the forward strand.
AATGTTATGCTGAAACCTCAAAGCTGTGAGAGCATTTTGGATTTAGCAGTAGCCTCCTAAATTATATTTATGTGGATTCCAAGAAGTTCAGGATCTACAGAGAGATAACGTATGCTAATTTTTTTTTTTATTATATCCACAAATACATTTTTTTAAATTTAAATCGTTTGCATGCCACAGCCAAACACCCACAGTATCATGATGAAGGATGCTAATTCCTCAAACAGCAGCTTGATTTGTTAGATATAGAAGTGCTCAGCAATATTGACGCACAGAACACTGTGCTGTACGTCCAGGGTACTAAAATAGATGAGTGTAGGTGTGGATATGGAATGCTAATGCCTTAAACCAGATCAAATAATACTGTACTATGGAGATTATAATTTTAATTGATAGTTTGGGTTACAATGCAGTAATATCTGGTTACACTGCACAATATACACTGAAATAGAGAAAAGTATTGAGACATATTTTTTAAGGTGGCCATAAACATTACCCTAAAGTTGATTAACCCCTTAAGGACTCAGCCCTATTTCACCTTAAGGACCCGGCCATTTTTTGCAAATCTGACCAGTGTCACTTTATGTGGTGATAACTTTTAAATGCTTTTACTTATGCAGGCCGTTCTGAGACTGTTTTTTCGTCACATATTGTACTTCATGACACTGGTAAAATGGAGTCAAAAAAGTTCATAGTCTGAGTACCATAGTTTTTTTCAGTTTTTGGGCGATTATCTTGGGTAGGGTAGGATTTTTGTGGGATGAGATGACTGTTTAATGGCACTATTTTGGGGTGCGTATGACTTTTTGATCGCTTGGTATTACACTTTTTGTGATGTAAGGTGACAAAAAATGGCTTTTTTTTACACCAATCTTATTTTTATTTTTTGACTGTTCACCTGAGGGGTTAGGTCATGTCATATTTTTTCTTAGAGAAGGTTATTACGGACGTGGCGATACATAATATGTATACACAGACCGCGGGGTCAGAGGTCGCAGAAACAGCTGCAAACCGCAGGTCTGAATTGACCTGCGGTTTGCTGCAATCGCCAATACGGGGGGGTCACATGATTTGACATGATTTGGAATGATTTCAGTGGACACACTGTTCCTATTAACCCCCTTTGCGCCGCACTCTAGTTTTAAAGATATGACGTACCGGTACGTCATGGGTCCTTAAGGACTCGGGAACCATGACGTACCGGTACGTCATGCGTCCTTAAGGAACAACAATTTCAACCAAAAAAAACATTCATCAGTTAAAATTTAACAATTAAATCACCGACCAATGAAAGACCATCATTGTCTGAAAAGCTGTCAGTCATGTTTAATATTTTCATCCGATAGTCAGACAAAAGATCGTTCAAGTAAATATTGTTCGTGGATGAAGAATCTTTCTTTGAAAGAACGTTTCCAGAAAGATCTTTCATTCATCAACCGATTGCATTGAACAACAGAAACTGTCAATATGGAATACAATGTTTTTGGCCGTGTGTCTGAGACAAACGTCCACCAGATCATTGTCTGTTCAACTGTTGTTCAACCATCAAACAACTTCTATCTAATGCGTATGGGCAATTATTATAATTGCATTAAGGTGGTTCATTCAGTTCCATTGCCACAGGTGTATAAAATCCAGCACTTAGCCTTGTAGTCTGCCTTTACTAACATTTGTGAAAGAATGGCTCATTCTAAAGAGATCACTGAATTTCAGCTTGGTCCTCTAATGGGATTTCACCATTGAAACAAGTTGGTTCATGAAATCTCTTTCCTCCTAGATACTCCACTATCAACTATGAGTGGTGTTTTTCAAAGTAGAAGTGTTTAGGAACCAAACCAACTTGGAGACGAAGTGGCAGACTACATAAAGGTACAGAGCAGGGTCACTCCGTGCTGAGGTGCATTGTGCATAAAAATCACCAGCACTCAACACATGCAGAGCTTCAAACTTTCTCTGGCATTAACATCAGCACAAAAAAACCATGGCATAGGTTTTCATTGCTGAGAAGCTGCATGGAAGCCTTACATCACCAAGCACAATGCCAAACGTTGGATGGAGGGGTGTAAAATTCACCTCCAATAGAGTCTGGAACAGTGGAAACATGTTCTGTGGAGTGACAAATCATGTTTCTCTATATGGCAGACTGATGGACGAGCCTGGATTTGGCAACAGCCAGGAGAACATAACCTGCCTGGCTGCATTGTGCCAACTATAAAGTTTGGTGGAGGAGGGATAATTCGGTGGGGCTGTTTTTCAGCAGTTGGTCCGGGAACCTTACAATCAGTCAATAGTCAAAATAAGTAAAAAAACTAAATTGCGTATCCTACTTTGAGCACTATATTTAAACAGAGATGGGGGGCAGAGAATAAAGAAGCACTCCAAACACCATTCGGTTTGCTGCAAATTTATTATACTTACAAAGTGGATAAAAAGACAAGAATATCAAAATGTAAAACGTCGGTCTCTCTGTAGCATGCAGTTCTTCTGGTGGCTTGGGACCCTCTTGTCTCCCTGGAGTGGTGGTCTTCACAGACGAGCTGTTTTCATAGTCCCATCGCCCTTGGAGCAGGACATAGATGAGCTTCCTCACTCCAGGCTTGCTAATATAACTCTCCTTAGAAGTCTCTTACTGGGAGGAATGGAATGGTAAGTTCCATTCCTTATACCAAATGTACCTTATCATTCGTGTTGGATTTATCCTCTCCACACAACAGGAAACTGGTTTGCAATTTTTTTAAAACAGCATTTGCACAAAAATGTTTTATTGCTGCCCTTGCCACTTTCTGAAAAGGGGGTGGTGCCATCAGTCCCAGCAGATTTATCATCAATTATGCCAGTTCTCATTTGTATATGATGACTGAAACCTACACTTTGCTATATATCCAGATGATAGGTCATCAGTATAAAAGTTTTGGAAAACTCCTTTAATTCCCTCCTATAATGCCACCAGTAGTAATAAAGTTGGGCTTCTGGCTGGTAGACCTTGTGAACAAGCCATGGAGAAGACAGTCAGAGTTCCAGGAACTGGAAAGGCTGCATAGTCTTTTAGAATTATCATAACTTTGGGGGGGGGGGGGGGGATAGAAGGAGGTTACTGCTCAGGTGGTGGCTCAGGGGATGGAGCGTCAGTCCGGGAGCACACGTGAACTAGCGGCAGGTCGGATCCGACAGGTTGTTCACCTGCCGGAACAGCCTGACGGACTCCCTTGCCGCTAGTGTGAAAATAGCCTAAGTCACAATTATAGGCAAACATATTCTAACTAAGGAAATAACACACAAACAGCTGTACCATTCATGTCTTTTATTGAGCACACTGAGAAAACATCTGCACTTGAGGAAGGAAAAGTAAATGAACTCTTGAATTTAATAACCTGTAGACCCCTTTTATTAGGAATCCCCTCCATCAATCATTTCCTGTGCAAATTAGATTTGCACAATATTGAGCTGGAAGTTTGGTTGATTTTCCTCCTTGAAAATGTGGCAGCTCTCTTTAGGTCATGGTTACAGCATCTCAATAGGTTTAAGGTCAGGGGTCTGACTCCAAAACACAACCCTTTTTTTCAGCCATTCTTTAGTAGATCTTGTATCACCAAACAACAATTCAGCTTGAAGTCATGGATGACTACCCTTACATTCTCCTGTTAAATATTTTCAAACACCTTGGAATTCATTGTTCCCTCAGTGATGGCAAGACATTCAGACCCCAAGGCAACAAAGCAACCCAAAACCATGAATGTTTCCTCCACAATACATCACAGTTGGGATATGGTTTTGGTGTTGGGGTGTAGTGTTCTTTTTCCTCCAAACATAGCATTTGGAGACAGTTTTTCTGCCTTAGGACTAGAACGTCTTGCAATCAGTAATGGAACAATGAATTCTAAGGTGTATCATAACATTTTACAAGAGAAAATAAGGGCAGCCATCCATGACCTAAATCTGAAGAGATGTTTGGTGATACAAGATCAAGTCAACTAAAGAACGATTTAAAAAAAAGGTTTGTGTTTTGAAATGACCAAGTCCGAGCCCTAACCTGGCCTTAAACCTATTGAGATGCACCAAGACAATGACCCAAATAACACATTTTGTTGTTATCATTGCACACAGGACATACAATCTAAGGTATAATATATTCTGTATTTTGTGACTTAATATCAATATATATATGGGGCTATTTATCAAACTGGTGTAAAGTAGCAACTGCAGACATGTATGACAGTGGCAGGAAGTTTGTTCTTGTTATCATGGGACCCTCACTGATCAGATACTTATCACCTATCCTATGAAAAGAGCACTAAGAATTGTCCACCTTTCATTCAGTAATATTTTTTTATAGCTCAGACTTTTTTATGTCCATATTTTAGTTGTCCACAGAATTGCTTCTGCTAGCAAACTATGAAATATATAGGAAACTATATTTTAATAAATCCCATTCTTATCTTGAATAACATTATTTAGCTTGCTTTTGTTGAATTTGCATGACCTTCTACTTTAGTACTGTCTTTGACTTCTCCTGAAAATCATGTCAATTATCAGGAATGAATGTCCCTACGAATGATCTTTTCTGATAATTGCTATGTGTAAAGACATCATGCAACCAGAAATATCTTGGTCAGCAACACATCGTCCTGTGTAATCTGAGATTTGGTGACAAACAACGGAACCTTATTGGGACGAATGATCATAATAAAGATCATTCAACTCTATGCAGTAGTGATTATGTAAATCCAGCTAATAAGGGGGCAATTATCAAGAATTAAGTTTCTAATTTCTGATTACTGCCCCATTATTAGCCCACACTGTATAAAAGGGTCCTAAGCATGGGACAAACCAAGTCCAGCATAGTTCCAGTGATCACAACTGAAGGCTGTGGAAAGGGTGATTATAGGTGCAAATCGTATACACTGTATATTGAAGATGGGAAGACAATGGTGCATTTGTGGCTCACAGCTCAGCCTAAAACATAAGGGAATTCAAAGGCTTGTTGACAGAAAAGCAAGGATATTATGTAAAAAAATTATGTATTTGTCTTTTCTGAAAGTTAGTTAAAATAAATTCTGCAGCCAGAGTGCGGAAATTTTTGACTCACACCTCGCAGTTGTAGATGGAATAATTTTTTAAGCATGTCTATCATTATTGCTTTATTTTTGCAAAATGTATAATTTTAATATGCAAGTTTTTCTTATGTTATTTAAAGAACTATAAATAACCAAACTACACTTCTCAACTTTGAAATTGCAGCACCAAGAAGGACAAGCAGTAATATTATGCAAATTGAGAAGGTAGCAGGTGTCACTAAGATCTGCAAATGATTCAATTTTAAATCACCCAGCTCCAATTTGTGGCATGTGGGAGGGGCAAAAAAGCCAGAATGAAAGCACATGAAACCTCAAAAATTGGATCAAGTTATGTGGGATGATTGTGCGATGCCCCTGTTCTTCGACATGCCAGTTATCAACACTTGGAGCAAACAATCCTCTTCTGTAAAATGTTCTGTTCATACTAGTATCATGGCTTCTGTCCATAATGGAGTCATGACGGCTATACCAGATCTTTTTTATAACCAGATTACTAACATATTATTGATGGGTCCATAATTATTTTTATTCTGGTTTGTATAATTTTTACAAAGGCTCATCCATAGGCCTTCCATGTCTGTGAGCCTATTATGCCATTCCCACTAGATTGCCTGTCTGTATTGGGGTATTTTCATACTACGTGCGCGGTGTCCGTTTACTGTAGGCATCAGAAAAGATCACAGTGCATACATTAAATGGGCCCGTGGAAAGTGCTAGCATCCTTTTGGTGATATAAGATGGCATTTCCACATTTTTTACAGCATGGAGTAGTGCAAAAGGTTGTGGTATTCCATGCAGCAGTATCCAGTAAAAAAACATACTGCATCTTATACTTTCTTTTTTTTAGATGGACACCTATTTGTGACAGATACCACACAGTAGTGAGATTGAAGCTTTTCTGGGACATCCTCTAAATGGACCCTGCAGAGGCAGTTTAAAGGGAATGTATCATAAAAAGACCTATTGTTCAAATCACATTTTTATGTTTTTTAAAATTTTTGATGCTCTTTTTAATTTTACATGTCAACAGCTATATGTAAACAAAAATAATAAAATCCTCCAGTTTTTACACTTGCCACTAAGCCTAATAATTGGTGTGACTTCTTGGTCTGTACAGATCACTTTACTGCAGTTATATATTATTCTAAACCTGATCCATTCACAATAGGTGATTGTCAAAGATGATCTATTTTTTCCTTGTCCAATGACCTCTGCATAGGTCACAGAGCATGCCTAGAAAACTCTCCCATAGAAGACCATTGTGTCTATGGACTATAGGGCTGTCAAAAAGCATTTTTTTTAATGCTGTGTAAAAGCTGTTAAGAACAGCTCAGGCAAGATGGCCGCCCCCATAATCATGTTCAGGAGATAAAATTTAAAAAATTGCAATCAGAAAATAAAAACAGATTAGATAAAAATGAGATGTGTTTTTATCTGGTTTTAACTGTCAGATAATATTTTTGGTGACACATTTCCTTTAAGAAGACCATTACACTAAAAGGAATAATGAACTGCAATACACCAGTACTGCAATGTGCAGTAGATCCTTACATTACAATATTAGTCTGTTTTGGAATGACCATTATAAGTTGAAAACATAGTAACGTGAAACTGTAACTTTCTAGAAAATTGGGAATTGTTCTTAAAGACCTTAAAATGTCATCCCAAAATAAGAAAAATAAATATTAACCCCTTTCCGACGTGTGGAGTCTTTAAAGTTGGTGCCTGCTCAGGAGCTGAGCTGTCGCAACAGCAGACAGCTCCTATCACAGACTCTCAGCCCCCTCAGATGCCATGGTCTATAGTGACCATGGCAGCCAAGAGATTATTTACTGGGAACGTCACCCTCCGGATGACTGAACGTCAGGACTTGATGAGAATCCAGGATTCTCCTATAGACTGCTTCCTGTTCATTACACTATGCGTCTTCTCCTGTTGAGTGAATTAAGTGAGTACTTCTCATTACACTGTACTTCCAAGATGACTAGCAGTGTAATGTACAGGAAGTGGCGCTCACATGGAGCGTCACCTCCTCTTCAAACAGCTGATCGGCTGTGTTGGGCCCCCGCTGATCAGATATTGATGGCTTAGAAAAGACCATTTATGCTGATAATATTGTATCCTGAGGCCACTATGGGAGGATTGCAAGTTTAAGTCCCTATGTGAGACTAAAAGAAGAGTTTTTATTATTAGAAAAACAATAAACATGTGGTATCTCTGGAAACCTGGAGAATAGTTAAGGCTACTTTTACATTAGCGGCAGGGGGAACAGCCTGCCGGATCCGTGCTGCCGCTAGTGCACCGTGCCACCGGAAGTCCGCTCGGCCCCATTGACTAAAATGGGGGCGGGCTGAAGGTCCGTTCACAGCATGGCAAACATGACGAGAGGCTGTGAGTCTACGACGCCCGCTCTCATTATTTGCACTTACATTATTTCCACTGCATTGTGAATGATTAAAAAAAGAAAGAAGAACAGTTTTTGCACTTCCTTAAAAAAAAGTTAATGAATAAGATCTACAGATGCCAAAAGGATACAATTAAAATAAAACATATTTAGCTCCATTGAAAGAAAAAAAAAGTATGGGTCTCAAAACACATTGGCACAAAAGCTGTCTTTTTCGTAAAAATGTTGAAAAGTAATAAAACAATATTAAAACAGGTCACTGTTTAGGCCTCCTTCACACATGCATTTTAAGAGTTTTTATAGCATTTTTTTTCAAACCTTGTTGATGGCATATTTTATTTTTACATTTATGACATGTTTTTCTGACATTTTTCAAGTCCTATGGAAAAGCATATAAGAAAAATGCCAGAAAAAATTCTATAATCAGAGAATGCTGTGTGGAAAAAAATACATCAAACCCGAAAAAGGCAGGAAATGCCACAAGATAAAATATTTATATGTAGCATACTTTTTATTTCACTATAGCCTTTACTGTAACAATTCAGTGTTTCAGTAAAATACTTTGTGTTTGCAACTAGCCTTAAAGGGTTAAAGAACTCTTGTAAAAATCCCTCATTCATTGGGCTTTCTGATATTTTGTTTGGTCTTGTAAACTCAAGGTGGCACTGTTGCTCCTACAATTCAAGCAATTTTAGACGATTAATGTAAAAGCTTTCCACAGATAATATTAAAATTCTGGATAAAATAGGTCCCAACTCGAATGGATAGTTCTGGATATATACATTTTATCCTTGTAGATTTTAATGCTGCTCTTAAGAACCCCAGTGATCTGTAGCCCTCCATGTACCCAACCCTCCCAAATGTAAATAATGTAATACATAAATAATAAAGGGGTTTTCTGAGCACCAAAACAATTTCACTTATGGCTCTGAAAGCTCTTACCCTAAAGAAAAAGCCACTTTCCTATTCATTGCCACTTTGTTTCAGCACTGAGGATCCCGTCCCTGCTGCTTTTAGACCCATCTGGATCTAAAGTGTTTTCCCATCCATTATCCTGTGCACCGCTGCAGCCATTCACCAGCCTCAGCAGTGAAGCATCCGCAAATGACATGTGACAGTTGAGGCCAGTTGAGGCTGTGGTGATTCACATGATGACAGATGGGACATTGCATTTCCGGTTCACAGGGGGCTGGAAGCAGTGGGGATGGGACCTCTGGTGCTGAAACAAGAGCACTTTGGAAAGGTAAGCGACTTTTTTTCTTTAGGCTGAACACTTTCAAGGCTATAAGGCCGAGTTCACACTTCAGTTATTTGGTCAGTTATTTCCATCAGTTAGGCCTATTGCACACGACCGTATGGTTTTGCGGTCCGCAAAAAACGGATGACATCCGTGTGCATTCCGTCTTTTTGCGGAACGGAACATCTGGCCCCTAATAGAACAGTACTATCCTTGTCTGTGATGCGGACAATAATAGAACATGTTCTATCTTTGAACAGAAGGGAAAAACTGAAATAAGGAAACTGAATGCATACGCAGTACCTTCCGTTTTTTTTGCGGACCAATTTAAATGAATGGTTCCGTATACGGAACACAAAAAACGGCCCGTACACTTGCAAAAAAAAAGTTCATGTGAAAGAGGCCTTATTGTGAGCCTAAACCAGGTCCGGGTCAAAAACACAGAACAGGTGCAGATCTTCCCATTATAAAAATCTCATCAAATAACTGAAATGTGAACCCCACCCAAGCAAAACTGCTGTGAGTTTTGGAAAATTCTTTTAATTGAGATAAAATAGTTAATAAACAAACTATATAGAATCATATAAAATAAATACAATAGAAAATAAAACAACTACATGGAAACTGAAAACTGCTGTGAGTTTTGGAAAATTCTTTTAATTGAGAGAAAATAGTTAATAAACAAACTATATAGAATCATATAAAATAAATACAATAGAAAATAAAACAACTACATGGAAACTGGCAAAAATGTGGCAGCTGCACCTCAGGTAAAACTTTTGTGATCCTCTATGGTGACCAGCTTTTCTATTATTCAAGGTCTTCCTTTTGGATATATGAAAGGTTTTTCAAAAATTTCTTATTACTACTGAAACTATGAGTGCATTCTGCTGGTATAGTTTGGCATGATGATCTTTCCTTGATGTCATTCACTTGGCACTAGTTACTGCAATTCAATATCGCATTTTAAATGGATTACGTCATCTTCTCTCCCATTGGCTGTATCATTACAACTTAACAGAAAAAAAGATTTTTTTAAGCAGTGAGGGTTTCCTGAAATGGGTGGCTTAAGGGACAGACATTTTACACCATCGGTCGTCTATTTTATGCGGCAGCCGTTGTATGACAAACGGAAACATGTATAGTGGAATGGTGGTCATAAGTCAGACTAAACTGTTCTTATTGTATTAGATCTGTGAATCTTATGAATATCGGATTAAAATTTGGAAGAATAAAAGAAGATAAATTCACAATAGTAAAATTAGACATTTTCATGAAGTTTCTATTTTATTGTGTTTTTTAACCCCTTAGCACAACTCTGTGTTAGGCCTCATGCACATGACCGTATGTGTTTTGCGGTCCTGCAAAAAAAAGGATGACGTCCTCATGGCATCTGTTTTTTTTGGGCGGATCCATTGTAATAATGCCTATCCTTGTCTGCGAACTAGAAAAAAATAGGACATGCTCTATTTTTTTTGCGGGGCTACGGAACGGACCTACTGATCCAGACAGCACATGGTGTGCTGTCCGCATTTTTGCGGTCCCATTGAAATTAAAGGGTCCGCATCCTATCAGCAAATAAACCAGAACGGACAAGGAAACAAAATACGGTCTGTGTGCATGAGCCCTAACAGTGATAACTGAATCCTGTTAGATCCAGTACAGCCATTATAGTTAAAATTATCACCCTTGTTTTCCTGTAAGGCTACTTTCACACTAGCGTTTTAGTTTTCCGCTATTTACATTTACAGAGGGTCTCAATACCAGAAAAAAACGCTTCAGTTTTGTCCCCATTCATTGTCAATGGGGACAAAACTGAACTGAACAGAACGGAATGCACCAAAATGCATTCCGTTCTGTTTAGTTGTGTTCCGATACCGGAGAGCAAACCGCAACATGTTGTAGTTTGCTTTCTGTCCTGGGATGCGGAGCAAGACGGATCTGGCATGACCCCCAATGCAAGTCAATGGGGACGGATTCGTTTTCTGTGCCACAATCTGCCACAATAGAAAACGGATCCGTCCTCCATTGACTTTCAGTGGAGTTCAGGACGGATCCGTCTTGGCAATGTAAAAGATAATACAACCGGATCGGTTTATAATGGTTGCAGATGGTTGTATTATCAGTAACGGAAGCATTTTTGCTGAACCCTGCCTGATCCTGTAAAAATACTAGTGTGAAAGTAGCCTTACTGGGAAAGCTATGGCAGTTCCAGTTAAAATGTAAATGAGTTAAAAAAATATAACAGTAATATTAATCTCTGAGGACTCTGAGGCTCCAACGCAATTTCTGTAAGTAAATGTAAGTAAAGTAAGTAAATCATATTATGTATCAAACTAAATGATAGCTAATAGTGGATGCAACTATTAACCGCTACAGGACCGCCGCACGCAGGATTGCGTCCTGGCGGCGGCCCTGTAGCTCTGATCGGACGCATCGGCGCGTCATCTCGCGAGACGCGAGATGATGCGAGGACGCGCCCGCACATGCGCAATGCGCGCCATCGGCGCGCTCGCATGTAGTTATACTACAGCCTGCCAGCGCCGATCGTGCGCTGGCAGGCTGTATATGGCAGAAAAAATCGCAGATCAGGCGTTGTTCTGTGAACAGCGTCTGATCTGCTGCTACTCCGCTTCTCTGGTGGTCCCTTTGCTTGGGACCACCAGAGAAAAAATATCAAAGTGCACCAATCACCACACAACCCCCCACCGCCCCCACCCACCCACCACCCCCTGTCACTGATTAACCCCTGATCTCCCATGTCACCCCCTGATCACCCCCTGTCACCCCCCTGTCACTGATCACCCCCTGTAAGGCTCATTCAGATGTCCGCATGTGTTTTGCGGATCCACGGATCCGCAAATCCGCGGATCCATAAGCTACGGACACCAGCAATGTGCTTTCCGCATTTTGCGGATCCGCACATTGCCAGAACTATATAGAAAATGCCTTTTCTTGTCCGCAATTGCGGACAAGAATAGGACATGTTCTATACTTTGCGGATCTCCAATTACGGATCCGCAATTACGGATCGAGCGGGACAAAGTCTGTCCCCATAGAATTGAATGTATCCACATTTCTGTTCCGCAAAATTTTGCGGAACAGAGTTGCGGGCAGCTTGAATGAGGCCTTAGGGTCCCTTAGCGATCGCAGCTTTATAGCTTTTCCCTCTTTTTTTGCACATTTTTAGAGATTTTTCATCCACATTGATCAATGTGAATGGAAAAATCTGTGACGTTCATTTTTTTCTTTCAGCGCAGAGGCTGAACGGAAAAAAAAATTCTCATTACCCGTATGGTCAATATAAGGAGAATAGCAAAAACTCCTAATTCTGGCCATACGTGTAATGATTGCGGAGACCCCTAAAATGCCAGGGCAGTACAAAAACCTCACAAGTGACCCCATTTTAGAAAGAAGACACCCCAAGGTATTCTGTGAGGGGTATGGCGAGTTCATGCAAAATTTTATTTTTGTCACAAGTTAGTGGAATGTGAGACTGTAAAAAAAAAAAAAAAAAAATACCATTTCCGCTAACTTGTGCCAAATTTTTTTCTGTGAACTCGCCATGCCCCTCACGGAATACCTTGGGGTGTCTTCTTTCCACAATGGGGTCACATGTGGGGTATTTATACTGCCCTGGCATTTTAGGGGTCCTAAAGCGTGAAAATCCAAATGCGTAAAAATGTCCTGTGAAATCCTAAAGGTACTCATTGGTTTTAGGGCCCCTTTGCGCATCTTGGCTGCAAAAAGTGTCACTCATGTGGTATCGCCGTACTCAGGAGAAGTAGGGCAATGTGTTTTGGGGTGTATTTTTATATATACCCATGCTGTGTGTGAGAAATATCTCTGTAAGCGACAACTTTTTAAATTTTTTTATTCAAAGTTGTCAATTTACAGAGATATTTCTCTCACCAGCATGGTATATGTAAAATACACCCCAAAACACATGCCTACTTCTCCTGAATGCGGCGATACCCATGGTGACACTTTGCAGCCAAATGCAAAGGCCTAAACCAATGAGTACTGCTAGGAGGGCATTTTTACGCATTTTCCTTCTCACGCTTTAGGGCCCCTAAAATGCCAGGGCAGTATAAATACCCCACATGTGACCCCATTTTGGAAAGAAGACACCTCAAGGTATTCGCTGAGGGCATAATGAGTCCATGAAAAATTAAACTTTTGTCAAAAGTTAGCGGAAAGGAGACTTTGTGAGAAAAAACAATAAAAAATCAATTTCCACTAACTTGTGCCAAAAAAAATCTTCTATGAACTCGCCATGCCCCTCACGGATTACCTTGGGGTGTCTTCTTTCCAAAATGGGGTCACATGTGGGGTATTTATACTGCCCTGGCATTTTAGGGGCCCTAAAGCGTGAGAAGAAAAATGCGTAAAAATGCCCTCCTAAAAGGTACTCATTGGAATTAGGGCCCCTTTGCTCATCTTGGCTGCAAAAAGTGTCACTCATGTGGTATCGCCGTACTCAGGAGAAGTAGGGCAATGTGTTTTGGGGTGTATTTTTACATATACCCATACTGGGTGAGAGAAATATCTCTGTAAATTGACAACTTTGAATAAAAAAATTTAAAAAGTTGTCGTTTACAGCGATATTTCTCACACGCAGCATGGGTATATGTAAAATACACCCCAAACACATTGCCCTACTTCTCCTGATACTGGCGATCCACATGTGTGACACTTTTGCAGCCTGGATGCACAAAGGGGCCCTAAACCAATGAGTACCTTTAAATTTCTGAGCCATTTTTATGCATTTGGATTCTCACACTTTAGGGGCCCCTAAAATGCCAGGTGAGTATAAATACCCCACATGTGACCCCATTTTGGAAAGAAGACACCCGTAGGTATTCTGTGAGGGCATGGTGAGTCCACAGAATTTTTATTTTTGGCATAAGTCAGCGGAAATTGTTTTTTGTTTTTAATTTTGTTTTTACAAAGTCTCATATTCCACTAACTTGTGACAAAAATAAAATTTTACATGAACTCACCATACCCCTCACAGAATACCTTAGGGTGTCTTCTTTCCAAAATGGGGTCACATGTGGGGTATTTATACTGCCCTGGCATTTTAGGGGCCCCTAAAGCGTGAGAAGAAGTCTGGAATCCAAATGCGTAAAAATGCCCTGTGAAATCCTAAAGGTACTCATTGGTTTTAGGGCCCCTTTGCGCACCCAGGCTGCAAAAAGTGGCACACATGTGGTATCGCCGTACTCAGGAGAAGTAGGGCAATGTGTTTTGGGGTGTATTTTTATATATACCCATACTTTGTGTGAAAAATATCTCTGTAGCTGACAACTTTTAAAAATTTTTATACAAAGTTGACAATTTACAGAGATATTTCTCTCACCCAACATGGGTGTATGTAAAAATACACCCCAAAACACATTGCCCTACTTCTCCTGAGTGCGGCGATACCACATGGTGACACTTTTGCAGCCTGAGTGCACAAAGGGCCCAAATTAACAGTACCTTTAGGTTTACATGGCGACTCACAATTTAGCCCCGCCCAAAATGCCAGAACAGTAAACACACCCCACAAATGACCCCATTTCGGAAAGTAGACACCCCAAGGTATTCACTGAGGGGCATAGTGAGTCCGTCTGAGATTTTTTTTTTTTGCCAGAAGTTATCAGAAATTGAAACTTTTTTTTTTTTTTTCTCAGAAAGTGTCATTTTCCGCTAACTTGTGAAAAAAATGAAATGATACATGAACTCACCAAGCCCCTCCGCGAATACTTTGGGGTGTCTTCTTTCTAAAATGGTGTAATTTGGGGGTATTTATACTTTCCTGACATTCTAGCACCTGAAGAAACATGACAGGCGCTCAGAAAGTCAGAGCTGCTTCAAAATGCCGAAATTCACTTTTTGCACCATAGTTTGTAAGCGCTATAACTTTTACCCAAACCAATAAATATACACTTATTGGATTTTTTTATCAAAGACATGTAGAACAATAAATTTAGAGAAAAATTTATATAGAAATGTAGTTTTTTGAAAAATTTTACAACAGAAAGTGAAAAATGTCATTTTTTTGCAAAAATTTCGGTAATTTTTGATTAATAGCAAAAAAAGTAAAAATGTCAGCAGCAATGAAATACCACCAAATGAAAGCTCTATTAGTGAGAAGAAAAGGAGGTAAAATTCATTTGGGTGGTAAGTTGCATGACGGAGCAATAAACGGTGAAAGTAGTGTAGTGCGGAATTGTAAAAAGTGGCCTGGTCATTAAGGGTGTTTAAGCTAGGGGGGCTGAAGTGGTTAAAGAAAGATGTATAAAAATAGAGAAAACCATTGCATGCGTTAAAAAAAAACATTATAACATTATAACATTAAAAACATGAAAAAATATTCTAATCTATATCCTTTCCCACAGTATTGGAACAAAGTTTTATGCAAATAGACTTCGGATGTTTCATCCGAAGTCGATTCGCTCATCCCTAATCATGAGCATAGACAGTACATTTGACTGCTTTGAAATTTTTTGCACAACATTTTTAAACCCCTTAAAAAAATGCTTCTGTTAACAACATTTTGGCCCATAACATGTTGTTCAACAGTATCAAGGCCCACATAGTCTAGTGTGGGGTGCCATGTCATAGACTGAGGATGCCCCTACAATCACTGATATGGTTCTTCTAGTGGAGAACTTTGTCCAATATATGGCATCTTAAAAATTACTGAAAGTTTTTTTTTTATGTGGCTTCATAAAAAAAACTATATACAGTTGTGTTCAAAATTATTCAACCCCCAATGCTGTAAAGGGTTTTAGGGAATTTAGTGTACATTTGTAATTGTGTTCAGAATGAAATCTTACAAGGACTTTTTAAAGAACCAAATGCAACTAAAATGACATCAATTGTTTTTGTAATACAGTATTAAATGTTTGTTTTGTGATTTCTTCATTGACACAATTATTCAACCCCTTAAAGACGACCACTCTTAAGAACAGAGGTTCATTCAAGTGTTTTCGATCAGGTATTGGAAACACCTGTGGATGTCAAGGAGCAGCAATCAAGCATAATAAGCCCCAATTAGGCAGATGTAAAATGACTGTGATACTCGGCTCCTTCTAGACATTTACTGGTGTGTTTACAGACATGGTGAAGTCAAGAGAATGGTCTAGGAAGACAAGAGAAGAGGTGATTTCTCTTCACAGGAAGGGCAATGGCTATAAGAAGATTGCAAAGATGTTAAACATACCAAGAGACACCATAGGAAGCATCATTCGCAAATTCAAGGCAAAGGGCACTGTTGAAACGCTACCTGGTCGTGGCAGAAAGAAGATGCTGACTTCGACTGCTGTGCACTACCTGAAGCGCAAAGTGGAGAAAAGTCCCCGTGTGACTGCTGAGGAACTGAAAAAGATTTGTCAGATGCGGGTACTGAAGTTTCAGCTCAGACAATAAGGCGCACACTGCGTAATGAAGGCCTCCATGCCAGAACTCCCAGGCGCACCCCTTGCTGTCTCAAAGAATAAGAAGAGTCGACTGCAGTATGCCAAAAGTCATGTGGACAAACCACAAAAGTTTTGGGATAGTGTTCTGTGGACTGATGAAACAAAATTAGAACTGTTTGGGCCCATGGATCAACGCTATGTTTGGAGGTGGAAGAACAAGGCCTATGAAGAAAAGAACACCGTGCCTACTGTGAAGCATGGCGGGGGGTCAATCATGCTTTGGGGCTGTTTTGCTTCTACAGGTACAGGGAAGCTTCAGCGTGTGAAAGGTACCATGAATTCTCTTCAGTACCAGGAGATATTGGATGAAAATGTGATGCAGTCCGTCACAAACCTGAGGCTTGGGAGACGTTGGACCTTTCAACAGGACAATGATCCCAAGCATACCTCCAAGTCCACTAGTGCATGGTTGCAGATTAAAGGCTGGAACATTTTGAAGTGGCCATCGCAGTCACCAGACTTAAATCCGATTGAGAACCTCTGGTGGGACTTAAAGAAAGCAGTTGCAGTGCGCAAGCCTAAGAATGTGACTGAACTGGAGGCTTTTGCCCATGAAGAATGGGCGAAGATACCCGTAGATCGCTGCAAGACACTTGTGTCAAGCTATGCTTCACGTTTAAAAGCTGTTATAACTGGAAAAGGATGTTGTACTAAGTACTAAGATTGAATGTCACTTGGGGGTTGAATAAAATTGATAATGATGTGAGCACAGAAAAGACATTTGTGGTTATTTCATTATAAATGTTATGTTATATTTGTCTGACTTACAAGTGCCTCTTTGATTTAATTGTAAACAAGGTGACTGAAATGATCAAAATCAATGTCAAACTGGCCAAAACACTCAATTTCAGTGGGGGTTGAATAATTTTGAACACAACTGTAGCACTTTATTTTTTCACATTTTGTAACATTTGTCATATAAAGAAGCCTAAGTGGCAAATGCCAGAAAAAATGCCAGGGCCAGAGCATGCTGTGTTTTAAAAAGAATGATATGTAGCCTATATCTAGTTTAAGGGGGAAATTTATCATCAGGATAATATTTAAAGGCGAGGAATGTGTTAAGTCTGGAGTTTCTTACACCGGTCCTAAAGGGCATCTGTCAGCAGATTTGTACCTATGAAACTGACTGACCTGTTACATTTGCACTTGGCAACTAACTGGTGCTTTTCTCAGCACTGCGGGCACATATGAACATGGGACCAACACAGATGCCTTCAGCTGCCAATTGCACATGTAACAGGTCAGCCAGTGTCATAGGTACAAAACTGCTGACAGATGCCCTTTAATTATCCATTTCTCGCTTCTTGTATAAGCAGATCATACTTCTTGTTTACACATTTTTTACATTTTCGCCTATAAATTAAAATTTGAAAATAAATTTTGTGCTCTACTGTTTTTCACAAGTTACAGGTCCAGTAAGATGAAAAAAGCAAAAAGAAAGATATATATGTTTAACCAGCAAATGTGCAAAAAAAGTCTCAAGTCCCGACTTTTTGAATGCCATTGCAACCAAATTTTATTGCAAGTGGCATCTCTACACAACCCTTGCCACTTTCCAAAAAAGGGGTGTAGAGAGGGCGGGGAGAGGGCGGGGCCATCAGGTTGGCACAGTTATCTTCATTTACTCCAGTTTTGGGGTGTAATTAAAGAAAGAAATCTATGGCAACTCAGAGCTTCTGTAGATTTCAGTTTAGGTCCACAGACTACTGAAGGCTGTGCCTAATATATACCTCGCCATAAACTAGGCATATCCTCCGGCAGCACAGGGGATATCAAGACCGATGTAGAAAACGCTGATCTTAATAAATTTCCCACACCAACTTTTGCAGTACGACTAGAGAAAGTATGATAGCTAAAAAACATTTCTTCAGTGAGTCCCGGTTCTAGTGCCATGGCTTCCATCTCTGCTACTTCTGGTCCCTGCCAGGCCGTAAGTTTCAGGCACACCTTAGTGCTGAGGTCAGTGATTGGCTGACAGTGGTAGATGGCACATCACCCTTCCTGTCCGGCAGAGGAGACAGGAGTCACACGCTGGAACTGGGACCCACTGAAAAAGTATGGGGGTCATTTACTATCTGATATATGCCAGCTTTCTGGCATATATATCTGTCGCAGATTGCAGCGAAAATGTTATTTGCGCCGCAATTGGCGACTTTTTCCCGCTCAATCCAAGCCTAAAAAAGGGTGCGTTGCCGCCAGGCCCATCTCATTTATCATTTTCTATGCCTGTTTTAGGTGTAAAAAATGTTCTAAATCTATGCCGGCAAGAGATCTGGTGCAGATTTAGACCAGCGGTGGATGCGCCAAAGTTATCTAGAGGCCGGCACCTCTACATATCTTTGGCGGATCCACCGCCAGTGCAGGGGTTAAAATTCTAATATGCTAATCTTAACAAATGACCCCCTAAATGTTTATTTTTTTTTTTTTCAGCTATTACACTCTCCTCAGCCATCCTGCAATTATTTTTGGGTTTCACGCAACCTCTGTATGTGACAAGTAGCTTTGCTATGTCTTATCAACAGTAATGTTGATGACAAATATTCAAATTGGGAATTTTTATCGCGAATATTGGCACTTTGAGAATTAGCGAATATTTAGAATAGTGATATATATTAGTAATTTTGAATATTCGAGATTTTTTTTTTAAACAGTACACATCCCTGCTTCTAGCTTGTGGGCCAATGAGAAGGCTGCAATATCTTTGATTTTGGGAGTAGTGTTGAATGCGAATTTTCGTAATGCTAATTTTTTAATTGCCGATTTCTTCAATCAAGAAAATAATGACTGGAGATAACAAATTTTCCAATTCGCGACTATATGGCGAATATTTGCCCAAATATTCGCGAAATATCACAAATTTTAATATTGCCCCTGCCGCTCGTCACTAATCAACAGGGACCAGTTAGGCGTTAAGTCTTTTGGACAGATCGTATCTGTCCCATCTACCCCCGTGTTCACTGCCTTCATTTTGACCTCATTTCATCCCCCTCGTAATGCTTAAAAATAGCTGCCTAAGGATCCGCCTAGGTTCACCATGTCACGGGCATAGGCACAAAGTCTTTCACCCAGATGCGGCACATCAGGACTTGGGATGAGGCGCTCTGGCTGGACACCCCCCTCTCCTATGATTTGCCGCCTTTAGACAGCGTCTTCCCTGCATCCTTGGGTCATCCCTATTTAATGAGCAGGAGCGGGCAGAGCGCGCAGCTATACCAGTGCCGATGCTGCTGCATGCTCCATGTGTGGCGTACTCTGCTAGCTACCTATCTTCGGCTACTTTCACACTTGAGTTGTTGGATTCCGGCAGGCAGTTCCGTCGCCGGAACTGCCTGCCGGATCCGGAAATCCATGTGCAAACGGATTGCATTTGCATCCAGATCTGGATGTGGATCCGGCTGACAAATGCATTGAAACACCAGATCCGTCTCTCCAGTGTCATCCGAAAAACGGATCCGGTATTTATTTATTTTCGGTATTGAGCCCCTGTGACGGAACTCATTACCGGAAAACCTTAATCCTAGTGTGAAAGTACTTTTAAGCATTCAGCCAGTATTCTTAGCACCCTTGCCCACAGCCAGTGGCGTACCGCCAATATAGGCAGGGTACGCCACTGCTATAGGGCCCGCGGCACAGAGGGGCCCGGAGTGCTTGGAAGGCCCCGCCCCCTGCAACTGTGCTCAATGCAGGCTGAGAGGCGGTCTGACCTCCCACTGATTGCGCGCTCCCTAGGACCCAGCCGCGCTCCCTTGGCTCGTGCGTCTGCTGCTGATTGGCCCAGTCACTGTATTGCTGGCAGGCAGCAGGTGCGCACCCAGCGTGGAAAAAGTTTAGAGTGAGTTGTGCTTCCCGCCCGCCTCGCCAGTGCCGTCATCCCAAAGCCAGTCCGGACCTGTGCCACTGCCAGCTCGTCCACACAGTAAGACTGCCCCAGCCACTATCTTTCCAACCCGGATTATTAATGGAAAAAAATGATTTACTTAAAACAGTCTCTCTTAGCACTGGCGTAACTAGATATGACTGGGCAGTGGGCCCCACAGGAAATTTTTTAATGTGCCCCACAGCAGATTTTTGAATGGGGAGAGACACTTGACTTCTTCCCTAATACTGTCCAATTATCGTCCAATTGACAAGTCATGGAAATATATGTATACTGTAGTATAATATTTTGTAAAGGTAAGAATAAACGTCTTCTGGTTGGTACAGTATACATATATTTCCATGACTTGTCTATTGGACGATAATTGGACTGTATTAGGGAAGAAGTCAAGTGTCTCTGCCGGTCAGAGGTGCTGGACAGCTGGGGGGGTCCATTCCAAAATTTTCTGTGGTGCCCAGTCATTTCTAATTACGCTAGTGCTAAGAGAGACTGTATAAAACGTTCCAGTTCCAGAACTTCATGTATGGGACCTTCTGAGGGCAGCAGCAAGCAGAGTTCCTGTGGGGGTGGGGGGCACTGTAGGCTCATAGAGGACTCAGGACAGTACCCCCCTCACCCCCACATGAATTCTGCTTGCTGTTAAAGGAACCTGTCACCTCAAAAACACAAATAAAACCACCAGTCTGTTCAGCCCCCAGTCTGTTCATAATTAGAGATGAGCAAATTTCATATTTTGAAATTCGTTCACGCTTTGTTTGGTGGTAAAAGGTGAATTGCGTTATGGGTTCTGTTACCACGAACCATAACGCAATTCCATGATGGAATCCATAACGGAATGCCTTTAGAGGCATTCCGTCATAATAGAAGTCTATGGGCTGCATAACGGATCCGTCCGGTTTGCGTTATGCTGGAGTCCTCAGTAGGTCATGTATACATTTTTTTGTTTGCAAATGTGGGTGTGGCAGGGGAGGAGCCAGGGCAGGAGGTGGGATGGGCCAGGGTAGTGGGCGGGGTTAGGGGGCCCCAATTCAGATTCTTGCTATGGGGCCCAATGATTTCTATGTACGCCCCTGCCCACAGCTCCTGATGAAGTGCCCGATACAGGGTTACTAGAAACGCGGCGAGTAGGGCTGGGAATAATGAGTTAGTCTTTAATCAAGCGGTGGAAGAGGTTCTCCTGGGACCACTCTGGTTGTCAATTTCTGGGTTAATGATATGTACCTCTTTTTGAACTAGGTACCAGAGATTTATCCAGGGTAGCTACCATACCTGGTATTGTGAAGGTGCTGAGTGGTGGCCCGGCTGAGATTGCATAATCACTGCAGTCCAGTCCAGCATAATATACCATTCAAGTTAGAATACACTTTGGGGAGACTCGCAAATGGTTATTTGGCGACCGCACATATCCATAAGCAGGGCCAATTCTGATCCGCTGTCTGGTGTATGGGGAGGTGAAGATATACACACCCTCACCCAGCACTTACCCCATCTGCCGATCTCTATACACTAAGAGTGGGATTAGCCACATTTTAATGAATATCTATATCTTCAATAAAGTTTTGTTATTTTCTTTTAACCATTCTTTTAGGCAGTGAACTACATTTGAATTAGGAACGGAAAATACTTGTACGATTTATCTGTGAGATACAACCTCTGTATGTGTTTTCACTTAAATTTATAATTTCAGTCTTCCGCATGTGTCTCTACATTATGAAGGCTGGTATTATGAGGTTAACATTTCTTAACTTAAAATCAACCTTAACTAATCCTGATATGCAATTGTGTACAATCCATTGTTGCCTATAGGCAGTCATTTCATTCTGGTGGGTGACTGACTGTAGTATTCTACATTGGGTCTACCGAGGGTTAGAAAAGTGCCTGGCCCCATGAATCTCTGTACCTATTGCCTTTTGATTCTGTTACCTTATATACCTTTTTCATATTCTCAAAAGCTGTGGTTTGTAACCTAAATATTCTCTTTCACGTGTATCTTTCTCCAAAACATGGAACCAGGGATCTCCCCCTTCATTGTTCCAATTGCTTTGCTAGATTTAATACAGGCTGGCAGCCAGGGGGCATTGTGTCCTTTCTCAGGGGTGTGCCCTTTCTTAGTGGGTGTGTCCTTTCAGCTCTATCTCTTTTCTTGTAACTGGCACAGCTTCTAATAGAAGATATAGCTGGTGACAAGATTTGAAGAGCCTCTGTCAGCAGGATCAACACCTATTAAACCAGGCATATTGGTAGGGTTGATCATTCCGAGTAAAATAATATAATTCATTCCTCGCTAGTGTTCATAAGTGGCGACAAATATTCAAATATTCATTTTTATACTTATGTAAATTAGGTATTTGGAGCATAAAGGGGATAGCCATAGTGCTACGAGCACCACTAGTGCAACTCCCTCTGTGGCCTCTGTACTCCACCTCTGCTTTTAGTGACTCTTCCATCCCTATGTTCCTGCAGCAGCGCCATGGCCCAGTGACTCGGCACTTGTGCAGTGAATTAGATGCTGCCTCTTGAGCTTGAAAAGCAGCAGAAGACCCATTGCGCAAGGATCTACTTGGTTCAGTGACTCAGCGCCTGCGCAGTAGATCAGATGAGCACTGCATTCTAAGCACCTAAAAAAGTACCTAATTTACATAAATATGAAAATATATGTTGGCATTTAATAACCCTAGCAAGGAAATAAATATATCGGTTTACCCAGCGTGACCAACCCTACCAGGTCATATGCCTGGTTTCATAGGGTTGATCATTCTGACAGAAGCACTTCGAACTGAGGGCGTGTGACCTCCACAGGGGACGGAGAAATAGGGAAGAGAACAAACAGCAGGGGGAGCTATACAGATAGATGTCATTGAATAACTCAGTGGTTATACTATATTTTTAATTGCATGCAATTGCAAAAGTATTCAGATCCAGGTGCTGGTTTGAAAAATGTGGAATATTTTTTATGGGTCAACCCATTTAGGAGAAATTGTAGTATTTACAATCAATTAATGTCCTGAAATTCCCATCAAAATAATGTATGTCTGTGAAACGCCCCATGTATACATTATAACATTGCATTTATGTGACTCAGGTTGGATTGGTTTAGGCTCAAGTAAATATACAAAGAATTGATATTTCAGGAGGGAGACGTTCATTTAAAAGATGCCTTCATTGTTGTATTAGACCAGACAAAATGAGTCACTTCACTGTAAAAGGCGACTTTGTTCCCACAGCATAATCAGGACTGTATTGCATGAAGTCATCTCTATTTCTGAAATAACTACTTAATTCAGATATAAAACGTATGGCCAGCAATGCGCTGCCTCTCATAAAACATGATTGCTTTTACTATGAATTATTGGCATGCTTTTTTCTATCATTAATTTATTGCTGTAAATCCCTTTGATACGGCGTAACGATTTGGACCTAATGGATCATGCACGTCTTTAAATAATGCTGCAATAGGGAGATCTCTCTTCTTACAATGAGTTACAGTTCAAGTCCCATTTTGACCTTTCGAGCATAGAATGCGAGTGTTTGTGTAGTCGCCGCTGCAGAAAGTATTGATTCCCGTACTGTATTTAGAGAAGAGCAAGTTGCTTCTTTTTGTTGATACCTTACGGTTGCAACAGAGATTTTGTTCTCAGATGAAGGGTTACTATTGTGCCGAGTGACGCGCTGAAGCGTGACAGAATGGGTGCCATGCATTTTATGCCAGAGGCCCATGCATGACATTTATTAGAGTACAGTTCTTGTAGGATAACCTAAAGGGATCATTTCTGTGTGGGTTTCTATAAATTTAAAATATGCATTTAAAGGAGTTTACTTTCACGAGCTTACAGCAATGACACCGTGTGCAAAGCCATATTGTGCCAAGGTTGCCAAAATTTTACTGTATTATGCTTTTATTTTTGCTGTCTTAAAGGGGTTATTCCACACTTTTCAGATTTTTATTTAAGAAAAATGTTAGAAACCGTGTATCATTTTCTTTTCACGTCACACATACTTGCTACTTTGTGTTGGTCTATCCCGTAAAATCCCAATCAAATACATTTAAGTTTGCGAGTGTAATACGAAAAAATGTGGAAAAGTTTAAGGGGTATGAATACTTTTACCAGGCACTGTATACTGTATGTTGAGCTTCAAATGTATGCCATAATATTTAGCTACAGTATTCTCCTTTAAAAGCTTTGTTTGCAGGTGGGAATCACTCCATAATAGAGTACCGTATAGAGGCGCCATAAGCTGGCAGACAGAGCGCCGACTTTATAATCTCTTGTACATGACATGGTTGTGTACATGAGGCCTTAGTTTTGTGCTGTTCACACAGCCTTACAGATCAGAGCATAAGATGAAATTCAGGGGCATAAGGATTGCCAGGCAAAATAATGATAGCGGGAGCAATAAATACACATGCTGGGAGATGTTAGATACAAGTGAAGGTTCAGACAATATTAAGAATCCGCAGCAGAAGGACAAAGTTGCAAGATACAGGGTACAAGGTAGAAATCGTTACACTGAGGCTGGGAACACACCTAGGCGTTTCTGAAACGCGCGTCATACGCGTGATTCAGTGATTCTCCCCTATGGCATCATTGTCCATAGGCGCGTTAAAACGCCCCAAAGAAGCTGAAAAACGCCCAAATGTGAACCATGCCCATAGGGAAGCATGGCTTTTCACATGTTGTGCGTTTTACAGCGCGTTTGAACGCGCTGTAAAACGCTTAGGTGTGTACCTAGGGTGAGAGCTTCAGAAAAGAACAAGTCTCCTTTAAACGTCCTGGGTGTCTGACATCACCAGGAATTAAGTCTTAACCCCTTAAGGACGAAGGGCGTACATGTACGCCCTTCGTCCGCACTTTAAAGATGGCGCCCGCACGGAGCGGGCGCATGAGCTGCGGGTAAACGCTTGATTCATCAAGCTGACACCGCAGCTCATGTCCGCGACCGGCAGCGATGCCGATCGCGGACATTTAACCCTCAGATGCCGTGGTCAATCCTGACCACGGCATCTGATCGCGCAAACCGGTTTTGCTCCGGCTCCCTGATGGCCACAAGGGGAGCCGGAGCATGCATATAGTACCCTAGGTTTCTGTGAATGAAACCTAGGTTACTACACAGTATTCCTATGGAGCCTATGACTGTAATAGGCTCCATAGGAAATATGCGATTTTCTCATATATTCCAATGCTATTGCATTGGAATATATGAGAATAGCAATCTGATGATTGCATCTTATAGTTCCCTATGGGAACTATAAGAAAGTGGTAAAAAAAAAAAAAAAGTTTAAAAAATAAAAATTAAATAAAAAAATATAAAAATTCAAATCACCCCCTTTCCCCAAAATGAAAATAAAATAAATAAAATTAAAAAAATTACACATAATGGGTGTCGCAATGTGCGAAAACGCCCATACTATAATAATATTAAAAAATATTCACCATACGGTAAACATAAAAATGGAAAGAAAGCGTCCAAATGGCTAATTCACCATTTTTGGACGCTTCATTTCCTAAAAAAAAATGAATAAAAAGTGATCAAAACATCATACGCACCCCATAATGGTATCATTTAAAAGTTCAGATTGCCCCGCAAAAAATGAGCCCCTACACTGCTCCGTACGCATAATTACAAAAAAGTTATAGGGGTCAAAACATGGCGACAAAAAATAAAATAAAAAAATTCCCACTTTTAATTTTTTTTTCACTATCAAAACGCAAGAAAAACTATACATATTAGGTATTGCCGGATTCGTACTGACCTGAAGAATAAAATTAACCAGTCAGTTTTATCGCAAATCGAACGTTGTAAGTTAAAAACCCGTAAAACTGTGGTGAAATTGCTTTTTTTTTGCAATTTCACCCCATTTGGAATTTTTTTTCCGTTTCCCACTACATCACATGCAAAAATAAATGGTAGCATTAAAAAGTACAACTTGTCCCGCAATAAATAAGCCGTCATATGGCTATGTGAGCGGAAATATAAAAATGTTATGGCTTTTGGAAGGCAGGGAGCGCAAAACAAAAACGCAAAAATCCCCAAACCCCCGGTCCTTAAGGGGTTAATGGACCTATGACCTTCTATTAGAAGTATGACAAAGTGAGAAGACAGGGTGCCTGACATGGACTTTTAAAGAGGTTTTTCAAACTCAGAAAAGTACCTGTATGATATGTTTCTGAATGCTCACCAAATAATGCCACCACAGATCAAAAATTGTACTTTTCCAATATCTTTCCCAAATCTATGTAAAAACTTTGGGGGTCATTTATTAAACAGAAATACGGCTATATTAGGCTAGTTTTACAAAAAAGGGGCACACCAATATGCAGGCGCATGGTATTAAGAAACAATATGTAAACTCAAAGAAAAAGAATACAGAGAAAATGGCCGCACATCTCATAAAAATATAATCAAGTTTATTGAAAGAACACTAAACACAACAAGGGTTAAAATAACTGTATACAATGAGACATCATGGCTGTGTGGACTGTGTAAGTCCCACTCGCCTCCCTGTCAAACACCAACCATAATATGATAGTAAATGCCCCAGCAAAAAGCAATACACCAATATACTAATTAAAGTGCATGTAAATCTGTCAACAGAAAGATAGCAGGCATAAAACTTATCATAGCAGCAATGGAGCAAGTAAAAGTATGGTGGACAGGGGATGAAAAAGCTCAACGCGTATTGCCAGGCTCTGCTGGCTTCCTCAGAGGTGTCTATATTAGGCTACTTTCAGATCTGCGTTTTCCTTTCCGTTATTTTCCATAATTAAAGAATTCAAAACCGGAGGAAAACACTTCAGTTTTGTCCCCATGCATTGTCAATGGTGACCAAATTGAACTGACAGGAACGAAGTGCACCAGAATGCATTCCGTTCCGTTGCATTCGCATGCTGGACACAAAGCTGCTGCAAGCAACATTTTTTACTGCATCATGGAATACTGATCAAGACAGATCAGTCATGAAACACAATGCAAGTCAATTGTGTTGGATCCATTTTCTCGGACACAAAAGAAAACGGATCTGTCTCGGTCATTTTAGAAATAATAAAACTGGATCTGTTCAGAACGGATGCAGATGGTTGTATTATCCTAATGTAAGCATTTTTGCTGATCCCTGATGGATCCAGCAAAAACGCTGATGTGAAAGTAGCCTTAGGCGCATTTGTAGCGCAGATTGTGGTGCAAAGGACCATTGAGCCGCAATCTGTGACTTTTCCCCGCTCATGCCAGGTCTAAAAAAGTGGGCTGACAGGAAGCTGTCCTAGAAGTGGTGGTGGATCCACTAAAATTATGTAGAGGCCTAGAGGCCGGCGCCATGGGCGTAGGAAGCCCCAAAAATCTGGGGGGGACAGCATTTATGGGGCCCCTGTGTTCCCGCCCACCCTCAAGCCACACCCACAGCCCCACCCACATATCTCCCCCCCCTATGGGCCAGTGGGTCCGGTTTAAAAAAAAAAACACACACACAAAACAAGACACTTATACTTACCTCCATCCGTCACAGCGATGCGGTGCAGGCCTCTTCCCGCCTGTGTCCTGCTCTGTACGGTTCACAGACGGCGCGATGACGTCATCGCGCCGCCTGTACCAACATCTGATAGGCTGCCGGCACTAGGCCTGCAGCCTATCAGATGAGCAGGGAAGGGAGACGCCTCTCCCTCTCCTGCTCCACAGCACAGCCATCTGTATCGCTGTCCTGGGGACGGCAATACAGATGACTATGGAGATGAACGCTTCCACAATGGAAGCGTTCATCTCCCTGTGCCCCGCCACCGCCGCACACATTGTCCCGCTGCCGGGGATTTTAGCATAACTGTCCCCCCCACATTATTTCCTGGGGGAGATCCGACCCCCCGGCCCCCCCCCCCCCCCCGCTTCCTACGCCCGTGGCCGGCGCCTCTACGTAACTTCGGTAGATCCACCACCAGCACAGGGCTTTATTAAGATCGGTGTCTAATGAATGTGCCCCTTTGTTTTAATGTTGCTGTGGGTCCGATTTCCATGTAAAGGACTAATGTTCCCATGAGAAGTTTGTCCAATATATGGCATCTTAAAGAACCTTCTGAAACTTTTCTTATGTGGCTTCTTGAAAAAAAATAATATATAGCACTTTATTTTTATTTTTTTAAATTTTGTAACCTAAGTGAGAAAAGCCAGAAAAAATGCCAGACCCAGAGCATGCTGTGTTTTAAAAAAAATTATATGTTCCCTATATCTAGGATAATATTTAAAGGCGAATGTATTAAGACTGGCGTTTTTTTACACCAGTCTTAAAGGGCATTTGTCAGCAGATTTGCACTGGCTGACCTGTTACATGTGCGCTTGGCAGCTGAAGGCATCTGTGTTGGTCCCATGTTCATATGTGCCCGAATTGCTGAGAAAAATAAATTTTTAATATATGCAAACGAGCCTCTAGGAACAATGGGGGCTTTGCTGTGACACCTAGAGACTCTGCTCTCTCTGCAACCCTGCTGATGTACAATGCATCAGATTTCTGGTGCACATATTGGAAAATGTGGAGACTCCCCCTCAGCCCTCCTGCTCTTGCCCACTCTCTGCTAATTTTTGTAAAAGTGGCAAGAAAACACAAGAAAAAATTAGTGACTTTTGTACACCAGGAGACTGATACATTCCCCCAAATCAGCTTTACTAGACTCCGAGCAGGCGTACTTTGTGCCAAATGTGTCAGATATGTTGTTTGTTATCACTTTTCTCTAGAAATGCTACTCCAATTTTTTTATGCCACCCCCTCAGATAAATTTAGCAGTCTACTTGATGATGCCAGCCAACTATCCATTTTGCCTGCCAAGTGTTATCACCAACCTTAAATTAATATACAGTATATATATATATATTCTAAATTCTCATAAAATAATTAACTGTAGCTTATATTGATCGACAGCTCTAAATTCACAAAAAAAAATTCCATTGATTTTCCTGTCTGTCATAGTGACGGGTTAGGCAGGATTTTTTTGTTTTTTAATCAAAACTCCACTCTAGGCATTGACTATGACATATGAGGTAATGCAGGTTCAGATGCTGCTGTGTTTTTAAACTGTTAGGTCAGTTCAGTCATCAGAATCAAATTACAAGTTAATAGTGAATCTCATTCATCTGACGCACAAGTCCAAAAATTGTCACACAAATCAGGATGATGTCATGCAATATGCAATGGATTATCTGTTAGGAAAGTCACCTTCAGACTCCTTGATACGAAACGGGAACTTATGAGAAAGCTCAAAACAATCCTGTTTTATTTTGTCTCACTTGATGAATTCTGAGTAGGTGATGGCATGGCTTATGAAAGTAACAAGTAGTACAATATTTATATGCCAACGGAATATTGGATTTTACATTTACACAGCTTTATACATTTACTTTAATACACTGGTATTACTGTGTTGAAGCGGCCTACAAATCTGCAATTAAATGTCATGTGTCACAGGCAGATAACGTTGTGGATTTTCGTGCGTATATAGTTACAGATTTCACAAGCTGCTTTGAATGTGAATGAAATCCACACTAAAACTGTATAGTATTTCTGCAAAAGGTAGGGCATAGTGTGGATTTTGTAAATCCATAGCATATCTAGAACCCACTGCACGCTGTCTGTGAATTAGGTTTACTTACATTGTACTGTACTTTGATGCAGAATTTCGCTGCTGAGTCCACAACCAGAACTCCACAACATATATACAATGTGTGAACCTTGCCTTACTGAGCTGATATGGGGCAAGATGTTTATTGTATATGTAACAATACTGTATTAAATCGTCTCTGTTTTGAATGATTCTGGTGCAGGCTAAAAACAATGCCAGGTCGGAATCTGTAGCCTCTTTTCACTTTTTCCAACACATTTGTAGGTTGCAGAGCCTTCATAAATGTGTCATCTGACTCGAATGCCATATTTGTCAACGTATAAATATATTTCATAAATATATTTATAAATCTGCTGTTTCACTATGATCCTAATGACACATCTTAAGGACAATCACCATGTGTAGGAGCTCATGTCATACATGGGTATCTATGTCTTGAATGGAATTTCCTAATCATGCTGTAAGACTCTTTAATAGTCAGACATTGACTTACTTACTGGGTAGCTGTCTACAGGTGGCACAAGAGAGACAGTTTTCTTCCTAAAAGGAGAGTTAATTTGCATACATTTTTTTCTCCAAGGAACATTGTCAGTAAGACGTACTACACCAGTTGGATCTCTGCAAGAAGAGCCAATACCCCTGGGAGCTTACCCAAACAGAAAATGAGAAATTATCTGTAGAGGAAACTAGACATAAAAGTCCTGTGATCACAGCAGCATCAGCAATGATTTAAGAAGTCAGTCTTTTACTCTATGCAGGGGGTCAATATATTACGACTGGCATTTGAGATGCCAGTCTTAATAGCAAACCTCTCTAGCGTATAATGTGCCACAATTATACATTTTGGCACATTGTTGAGAATTCTGTGCACCAGAAAAATAAATCTACACCAGCAACAGAGTTGGCATAGATTTTCTGATTTAATGTGAACCAGTTTCCTGGTGCATATGTTGTTAAATGAACAAGGCTGTGAATGACCTGTCTGTAGCCTGCCTACTCCCACCCTCCCCTTTTTGCGACAGTGGCTATGGAGGTGGAACATCTGAGCTTTGACTGGAAAGGTTTCATAGAACTGCTGTACATGATGATCTAAGAGCTCTGTGAAGTTTTTATTTTTCATTGGAGCTATGCTTTAAAAATGTTTTTGGAGACTTTACTAGTGTGATGGAAAGCTGTGAGAAGGCTGCTGTGCTACTGTGAGTGTCAGTGCCTTCTCAAAAAGCTGATCAGCGGGGATCCCGGGTGTTGGACCCTCATCAATCAGATACTGATGACCTATTCTGCGGATAGGTCATCATTAGTACGGTTTCAGAAAGTCCTTTTAATGAGCTATTGTTACAATTGTTTGATTGTGGATAAAATATATATCTGGAAACCAAACTATAGCCTCTAGGATAAAGGAGGACAACCGCTCTGAAGCAATCTTTCACTGAAAGACCCATTTTGCTACACTTCATTCAATTTAAGGGCTATATACTATATTATTATTTTTTATACTATCAATATTTAAAGATGGCACACAGATAATATAAATATAATAATAAATATATAATGTAATATAATATAAATGATTCCTATATACAGTGATTAGAAAAACTGGTTCAATGATAACAGCAGTGGATATTTTCAGGGATACTATGACAGACTGAGTGTTACTTCTCAGTTCATCAGATTTCTTGGAAAATCATAAACACTGTCATAAGACACCATCTTCTAATAACATTTGAAAGGATCTTTGTGATGGTGCTAGACAAAGAGACCTTGTGAAGAAATACTTCTTTTTGGGAAAAATAAATGCCACATTTAAAGTAAACGCTATGCAATTAACAATTTACGGACTAGTAAAACAAAACCACATAGTAAACCATAGTTAATAAATCAATATTACGTCTTACATCTACCTAGCAACAAAATTGCTAGCTGGCTTTTGGTGAACCTACAGTCAATTTTTAGGGAATGGCATACATAGCAATTCTGTATACCAGGGATAGTAAATCTCTCTGGCATTAGTTTGACTGGCATACTACTAATAAAATTTAAAATAAAATGATAATAAGTTTCCCTTCACAAGACTGAAAATAATAAAGACAAAAACCCCAATACGGCGGACAGCCACAGGACCCCTGTAAATGTGTAAACACAGAATACCAAAAAATATAACAGATACAGCATAATTTATAGCTTTGGGACCCTCCTATTATGCTTCATTTATTGTATTGATCTCCTCATAAGGTAAAAAGAGTCTATATACGCCCTCTGAGGCTTCTGTGCCTGGATGTAACCCTACTGTAATTAAAGGGCTTTTCCTCAGGATAGGTCATCAATATTGGATCGGCGGGGGTCCGACACCTGGCACCCCCACTAATCAGCTGGTTGAAGAGAAGGCCATGTTTTGTGCGAGCACAACCTTCTCTTCATTGCTTACCTGCTCACCATCGACATTGAAATTACATTGAAATGAATGGGATGGCTTGTAAATTATTTGCTCTCTTCTGCGATGTCAACGATGAGCAGGTAAACAATGAAGGGAAGGCTGCGCTCGCATAGAGCATGGCCTTCTCTTCAACCAGCTGATCGGCAGGGGTGCCTGTTGTCGGACCCCCACCGATCTGATATTGATGATTATCCTGAGTCGATTCGCATAAAACTTTATTCTAATACTGTACAAAGCAGGAGCTCCGTACAGTATTAGAATGAATTGGCTCAGATGAGCCAAAGTTGTTGTTTCAGTCTTGTGAGACTTTGGATAATAACTTCATAAATTAATTAGTACTGTAAAAAATCATTTACCGAACTCGGGTTCGGTTCCAAGGTACCACCAGAAATAACTTTGGCTTATCGGAGCCAATACATTCTAATACTGTACGGAGCTCCTGCTCCGTACAGTATTAGAATGAAGTTTTATGCGAATCGACTTTAGATGTTTCATCCGAAGTCGATTCGCTAATCCCTAGTCATCAATATTAAAATCCTGGAAAACCCCTTTAATCCACTGGACACAGACTCCCAGTAACGGACACATTCTTAATAACAGTGATGGCCCCAACTTCCCCAGTAACATTTAAGCCCTTAAGGACACAGCCATATTTCACCTTAAGGACCAGGCCATTTTTTGAAAATCTGACCATTGTCACTTTATGTGTGAATAACTTTAAAATGCTTTTACTTATCGAGGCCATTCTAAGAATGTTTTTTCGTCACATATTGTACTTCACGACACTGGTAAAATGGAGTAAATAAAAATTCATTTTTATTTATAAAATCACTGTGACAACTTTATCTCACAGTGATTTTGTAGTGAAAGGGTCACAGAGAGGCACGGAGCAGTATCTATCATGTTACTGCTTCGTGCATCTGATGTCCACCGCGCAGCTTGGCTCTCATTCTCGCTGCGGATAACATGCAGGAGATCCGTTCGTCTGCAAAAGCCCTAATACTGACCAAAAAAGTAATTAATTTACACTCCCCATATGTCTACTTCATGTTTGTATAATATTGGCAATGCCATTTTATTTTTTGGGTGACGTTACAAGGCTTAGAAGTTTAGAAGCAAATCTTGACATTTTTCAGAAATTTTCAAAAAACCCACTTTTTAGGGACCAGTTCAGGTCTGAAGTCACTTTGTGAGACTTACATAATAGAAACCACCCAAAAATGACCCCATCTAAGAGACTACACCCCTCAAGGTATTCAAAACTGATTTTACAAACGTCGTTTACCCTTTAGGTGTTTTACAAGAGTTATTGGCAAATGGAGATGATATTTAAGAATTTTGATTTTTTGGCAAATTTTCCATTTCAATCAATTTTTCCAGTAACAAAGCAAGGGTTACCAGCCAAACAAAATGCTATATTTATTGCCCTGATTTTGCAGTTTGCAGAAACACCCCATATGTGGTCGTAAACCACTGTATGGCCACACGGCAGGGCGTAGAGTTAAAGGAGCGCTGTGTGGTTTTTGGAAGGCAGATTTTGCTGGACTGGTTTATTTACACCATGTCCCATTTGAAGCCCCCCTGATACCCCCTGGAGTAGAAACTCCATAAAAGTGACCCCATTTTGGAAACTACGGGATAAGGTGGCAGTTTTGTTGGGACTATTTTTAGGGTACATATGATTTTTGGTTGCTCTATATTACATTTTTGTGAGGCAAGGTTACCAAAAATAGAAATTCTGAAAATTCATCTCCATTTGCCATAAACTGTTGAGGAACACCTAAAGGGTTAATAAAGTTTGTAAAACCAGTTTTGAATACCTTGAGGGGTGTAGTTTCTTTTATTGGGTCACTTTTATAGAGTTTCTACTCTAGGGGTGCATCAGGAGGGCATCAAATGGGACATAGTGCCAAAAAAACAGTCCATCAAAATCTGCCTGCCAAAAACCATATGGCGTTCCCCTCCTTCTGCGCCCTGCCATTTGGAAATACAGCAGTTTAAAACCACATTTGGGATGTTTCTGCAAACGAAAGAATCAGGGCAATAAATTTTGAGTTTTGTTTGGCTGTTAACCCTTGCCTTGTTACTGGAAAAAATGGATTCAAATGGAAAAATTGCCAAAAAATAGCTGTTTTGGCACCATTTATTTTTGACCGTGTTAATCTGAGGGGGTTAGGTCATGGAATATTTTATAGAGCAGATTGTTATGGATGCGGCGATACATAATATGTCTAAGTTTTTAGCCGAATGTCTTAGGTAGGGGCTCATTTTTTGCAGGATGAGAGGACGGTTTTATTGGCACTATTTTGGTGAGGCATATGAGTTTTTGATCGCTTGCTATTACACTTTTTGTGATGTAACGTGACAAAAAAAAAATCTTTTGCACCGTTTTTTTTGGGACCGTGTTAATCTGAGGAGTTGAATCATGTGTTATTTTTATAGAGCAGATTCTTACGGACGCGGCGATACGTAATTTTTATTTATTTATTTAGGTTTTACACTATATTATCCTTTTTTAAACAAAAGAAAATACATTTATTATCTCCAAGGTGACCCCCTGCCCCACTCTTAAGTCTTTCTCAGCACCTACCAGATTTTCCTACAGGAATACCCTGTATTTAGCTCCATCCATCTTCCCATCAACTCTGACCAGCTTCCCTGTGCTTATTGAAGAAAAGCATCCCCACAGCATGATGCTAACACCAGCATGTTTTACTGTGGGGATGGTGTGTTCAGGGTGATGTGCAGTATTATTTTTCAGTCACACATAGCGTTTTGCATTTAGGCCAATAAGTTCTACTTTGGTCTCATCTGACCAAGCACCGTCTTCCAAATATTTGTTGTGTCCCTTCGTGGCTTGTGGCAAACTGCAAACGTGACTTTTTATAGCTTTCAAAAATGACGTTCCTCTTGACACTCTTCCATACAGGCCAGATTTGTGAAGTACATGAATAATAGTGTTCCTGTGAACAGATTCTCCCACCTGAGCTGTGGATCTCTGCAGTTCATTCAGTGACCATGGGCCACTTGGCTGCTTCTCTAATTAGTGCTCTCCTTGCCTTGGCTGTCAGTTTAGGTGGACGGCCATCTCTTGGTAGGCTTGCAGTTGTGGCATACTTCCATTTTTATATGATAGATTGAACAGTTCTCCGTGAGAGCTTGGGATATATTTTTAGAACTTAACCTTACTTTACACTTCTCCAAAACTTTATCCCTGACCTGTCTGGTGTGTTCCTTGGTTCTCATGATGCTGTTTGATCACTAATGTTCACTAACAAACCTCTGAGGCTTTCACAGAACAGCTGTAGATATACTGAGAATAAATTACACACAGGTGAACTCTGTTTACTAATTAGATTACTTCTGAAGGCAATTGGTCACACTGGAGAAGAAAGCAGGAGGAGAAAGGGTGCACAGAGTTAGCTGAACTCGTCCTCAGTAGGGTGGCCGGTTTTAGGTCGGACAGTCCGGTTTTGAGGCTCCCTGTCCTCCGTCCAGCACAGTGCCAGGACGGACACAGGGATGTCCTCCCTGTCAGTAGCTCACGGTCAGAAAGCAGCACTGCGCTGTCTGAACGTGAGCTGCAGCAACTGACTGGGGCTTCTCTCACCCACAGTCAGTCACTAGAGCCGCAGACATGACTCCCTGTGGCTGACTGAGGAGGAGAGAAGCGCATCGGGCTGCCCCCGCTCACCTTCTGGGCTGAAAAATCTTCTGTCTCCTCCCCCGTGGTTTTCTGGCTGGTGGTGGGGGCGGGACTTCACTGACCTGGGGGTGTGGCTTCACAGAGTGAAGAAGCAGGGTAATCTGGGCAGGGCAGGTGACATCAGATTGAAAAGGCAGGGTAATCTGGGCAGGGCTGCTGATATCAGAGTGAAGAAGCAGGGTAATCTTGGCCAGGCTGGTGACATCAGAGTGAAAAAGCAGGGTAATCTGGGGAGGGCAAAGGACATCAGAGTGAAGAAGCAGGGTAATCTGGACAGGGCTGGTGACATCAGTGATGAAGCAGGGTAATTTGGACAGAGCTGGTGACAGAGTGAAGAAGCAGGATGGGTGTGGGGCTTCACTGAGTAGGGGGCATAGCTTCACAGGGTTTCCAGTGCTGTGGGCATGGCTTGGGGAATGGTGGTTGTGGCTTGGGGTGTGATCGGTGAGGTCCGGCTTTCTGGGGTGAAGCCAGTGGCCACCCTTGTCCTCAGTGAATTTCTTGGTGACGGATTCCCTTCAATAAATAAATACTTTTAGTGTAGAGGATGCAGTAGGTAAAGAGCAGCGTGGCAGTAATATTCTCATGTGTGTCACTTCTGTTTGACACCCATGTGCTATACTGTAATTAGTGGTATGCTTTGCAGTACCTTGCAGAAACTGACCTCTGAATTTGACCACCAAATATGTTACCATCTGCAGGGTGTTTTTTGAAATATCTTCGTGTATTTTGTTATTAGGCAGAAGTACAGATAGTAGGTTTTTATATGTATAATGGTGCTCAGTTTAGGGTGTGTTGTATTGTAAGGTAATCAAATCTGCTCTCTTTAGGGAATTCTATGCGGAACTTATTAAGACCGATGTTTTATATGCCAAATTTAATCTGAAGTGTGCAGGAGTAAGACATGCCAACTTTACTCAAAGTTGCACACCTCTTAACCTGTCACCATGAAAATGTAACGTAAGCTGAGCAGATTGAGATATATATATCTTTATGGGAAAAGATTTAGTAAAACTTGTATTTTATACATTCAAATTTCTGTTCATTCTGGGCTTTGAAGTCAAGGAGGTGGTCCTCTCAGTGATTGACAGCTATGTCTGAATACACAGTCATAGGGAGAAGGCTGTCAATCACTGATAGGACCGCCTCCTTGACTTTACAACCCAGAAATTATTAGAGAAATAACTATAATAACATATTAGTGGTAAAGTCATTATTACTATGAAGAGACCTTCTATAATGAAACATTAAAGTGGTTATCCCATGAATAAAGTAAAAAATGAAAATCATACATAATCTAGTACATGACAACCTCTTTCTAACAAAGCTACAACCAGCCCTGTACCTCGCATGGATCCAGAGATCTCCACATTCATTGTTCCAATTGTTCTGCTAGATTTATTTTAAGCTTGCAGCTCAGGGGGCGTGTCCTTTCTCTGGGGACAAGTAGTGGCAGTTGAAGGATGGAACTTAGCATGTGCTTCCAACTCAGTAAGCAGGACAGATAAATTAGAAAAAGAGCAAACAGCAGGTGGCGCTATTCAGATGGATTTCATTGAATAACTCAGTGGCTATAACACATTTTTTATTACATGCAATTACAAAAGTATTCCGGTCCAGATGCTGGTTTGAAAACTGTAAAATATTTTTTTTTGGGACAACCCCTTTAAATCTAACAAGAATTATTCCTTTGGGTACTTGGGTGTTCAACGTTAGGATCCATTACGCCTCTTGATCTAGAAGAAGACGATGTTGTACGTTACCTCCACTCGGAGAAGTCCAAATGTTTTCTGTGCCCCATGCTCTAAAAGATGTGGTTTTCATTACCGCCACGTTGTACATATAGCATATTGTTGATGTATCTGTCATGCCATCGCACCGATGGCATGACAGATACATCAACAATATGCTATATGTACGACATGGCGGTATATCGTTCATACAATATTAATCAATCGTAACAATTATAATCTACGATTTCCACATATTTTTCACCATCAACAAGTTAATATCTATCTGTAATAGCAGTACTGATTTTATATTCTATACTTGTGTATGTTCTTTGTCAGTGTGAACATATACCACGTGTTGGATTAGACACACTTGTTTTCACATGTGAGTAGCATGCTGTATAAAAGAAGTAAGAGTATGACCGCAAGACGCGGTGGAAAGGCGTAGGTAAAGGAGATCAACAGGAGTGTATGTTTTTAATATTTGAACAATAAAAATTGATTTTACTACAGGCTGGATCAATTATAGCATTGTCTATTGATACATCTAAAGAGACAGAGGATCCCGTGCGTGGCATCTTAAAATTACATGGGCGAGCTAGCTTTCTCCATTATTTATACAATGTTCTTGCACCTGAATTGGCCCACTCAACCTCTGGGCCCCATAGCAAGTACTTTGGCCGCTATGGCTATAGTTACAACCAGCCTATAATAAATTCCCTGCTAAAACTTTTTTAACCTGGTATTTCTCTGATATTTTACTTATAGAGAACCAAAAAAATCTGCAGCATAAAATAAAGATTACAATCACTAACATTAGTCCTCTACTCCCCAAATGGTCTAACAAACCAGGCGCCAACAGAAACAAGTGAAGAAAATGCAAACTCCATGGGAATGTTGCTCTTCACTGGCTTTCAAGGCAACACCTTTAAAGGCTATGTACACCTTTGGGGGCAATGTTTTTTTATTATTGCGTTGTACTCATTCTGAGCTAAAAATTATTTTTTTTTCAATTTTTTTAATATGGAGCACTTTTTTCTGTAGATAGCTGACATGCTCTAATAGCAGCCATTGGATTTTCTCTCTTTTCTATCAGTTGGTGAGCTGACGGGCTCCTGATCTCTGCTCTCTGACATTATAAACACTCATTATAGCTCAGTTCTTATCTAGTGTTTATGACCTCTCAGTAGTTTAAATAAAAGGTTTATTAGATGACCGGCACAAAGTGAAAGTACCAGTCACACAGTTAGAAAAACAGTTAACCCTTTGTGACAGAACGGCTCACTGTTTTTAATAAAGGCCAATTGAAAATAAGATTTTTTGCCAAAAATGAGTAAAATGCTAAAATTAAAACAAAATTGCCTCCGAAGGTGTACATTGCCTTTAACTACTGCGTTCTAAGATATTATTTAATTGTTTCTCCCAGACCAGATCCTAGTGGCTCCATGCGGAAGGGATTATTGCCTCTTTATATATTGAAATATTGACAGATTATTTACCATTTAAACAGTATATCCTTATGTATTTTTCATAACATTTAATAGCCTTTAACCCCTTCAGTAGAACTAGAAGGGTGTTGCCACACCTCAAACATTGGTGGCATATCGCTAGGATATACTACCAATGTCAGATACTGTAGGTGCAGGCCTTTGGGACGCGCATCTATCTCTAGATCAAAAGCACACCACCCATACGCAGCCGCCCTTGATTCATTTCTATTGCAGTTCCAAAAATAGCAGAATGCGCCTACCGGCTATTTTTAGCACTCCCATGAATGCGCGGCTGTGAATGCACGGTGCGCACTCCTTTACTGTGAGC
Organism: Bufotes viridis; assembly: GCA_033119425.1. Taxonomy (NCBI): domain Eukaryota; kingdom Metazoa; phylum Chordata; class Amphibia; order Anura; family Bufonidae; genus Bufotes; species Bufotes viridis. The sequence continues at coordinate 447,188,142 of CM065591.1, forward strand.
TCTCCATTTTCCAGATAGGTGCAGGTCCCAGAGGTCACACAATCCCTTTAATGTATGAAAGGCTTTGTACAAAAAAAGTGGAGTATTTTGGGCTATTTTGTTGGTGGAATAGTTTTTGAAGCAAATTTAGGAAGTGTTTGCGACAATAATAAATGAGATTATACTTTCCACCGAAAAATCATTAGGACAGTGATTGGTACATTTGTCACAAAAAATTGCTTAAAAATCAGGCACTACCTTAGCTCCTAAACACCACTTACTCCTTAGGCTCACACTTGCGTTGTTATTTTCTGGTATTGAGATGCGGCACAGGATCTCAATACTGGAAAATAAAAGTTTCCGTTTTGTCCTCATGCATTCTTAATAGAAAGAGATCAGTTCAGGATGCATCAGGATGTCTTCCATTCCATAAGCATTCCGTTTTGTGACTACAGAGGGAGTAAATGGAAGAGAAAAGGAACTGATAGGCTGAAAATGTATATAACAGTACTGTACATACCCTATTAAAGGTGGATTTACACGGCAAATTATTGGGAGATGAACGCTTGTAAGAACACTCGTTTCCGATAATCTGCCCGTGTAAAAGTGCCGCAGATCACCCAATGAAGGAACGAAATGCTCGTTCAGCAGATGAATCAATCTCACTACTAAATCATCAGTTCTGGACAGGAGATCCTCTGCCCAGAAACAATTAATCTGTATGAGGATGAACGATAGCAGTAGTCATTGCACCTTCTCATATAGTGGACAAGATGTAAATGCAGCTTTTCGCTTCTACTGACAAAACTGGCACATCTGAATACACTTTTGGGTTTTATGTATGTATAGATGTATGCACGTATTTATTTATTTAATTTATTTCATTATTTACGTGGATCCATTTCAAGAAGCAAAAAATATTGAAACCATTTTTATAGGTAGTCAGTAGAAATGAGCGAAGTTTTGAAAAAATTGATGTGGCCAATTCGCCAAAGTTTGTCAAGAAATTCAATTAGTTACAACCTAATTAGTCACGAATCACTATAAATCAGGTATACCCGTATGTCACGGTAGCTGAGGGAATGTATGGAGCGGGCTTCTGCAGAGAGCCTGCTCCATATGTGGCGTGTGCCGGCTGTATCATACAGCAGACACCCAGCCGCAATGATAGGGAATGACGATCCCATCAAACTCAGTCATTTAACCCCTCAGATACTACGATCAAAACTGAGGTAAGGCAGAGGGATACTGCTCCCTTTACCTTCCGATTGAGGCCCCCACAGTGAAATCACAGGGCTTGGATCGTTACTATGGCAGCCTGGATGCTTTTGATGCATCCCATAGCTGCCATGGTAACCTCCCTGCTGCGCTGTACACGAGGCACAGCTCACCAAGGTGCACATCAAAATGCTATTCACCGTACTAGATCTCTATTAGGGTGAATAGGACAAGAGATCAAAAGATCCCAGGTTCTAGCCCCGTAAGGTAAAAGTAAAAAAAAAAGGAAATATGAAACGTTATGTAATATGTAAAAAGCCTTTCCCAATTTTACATATAAAAATAGTATTTTTGTCACCTCTCCCCCTCCAAAAATTGAATAACAGTGATCAAAAAGTCATATGTACTACAAATATGGTACCAATGAAATCTAAATTTCATCCTGCAAAAAACAAGCCCTCATAAATCTCTGTAGACTGAAAGATAAATAAGTTATTACTGTTAGAAAATGGTGATGCAATGAAAATTTTGATTTCCAAAGATTTTTTTTTAAGTAGTAAAACAAAAAAATACACGTTTGGAATAAGGACGTTATGTCATTTTTAGCGCACAGTCAACACTGTGATGTAAAAACCCCCAAAAACTTGGTGGAATAGTATTCTTTTTTCTATTTAACCCCACAAATAATTTTTTTTTCACATTTTTCAATAACAGACATGATAAATTGAATGATGCCCTTCAATAGTATACCTTATCCCCCCAAAATAAGCACTCATATGGCTATCTGAATGAAAAATTAAAAAAGTTCTGGCTATTGGAATGTTGGGAGATAAAAATGAAAATGCAAAACCAAAAATGGGCCCTTTACTATATGCTCTGAAAACAATATAAACAAAGAACTTTCAAAAATGCACTGAAAATAAATATAAAAATGTATACGGTACATTAAAATTGTAAATAGCTCTGTTCTGTCAACTACTGAACGAACATAAATAATTTTAAACACTGTAGACATGAATCCCTTAAATAAAAGAAGAATTTCCATATTCCAAGTGTATAATCGAAAACTATACACATATATACTATGGACCGTATGGTATTTTGCTTTGTATTAGGGTTAAAACTAGATGGGCTGAACATGGTGGATGGATCAAACATGGCAGGATTATTGCCATAACAGACAGGAGCCTGAAAAGTAGTAGGTGCCATATAATATGTAAATTATTGCTGTTGTGGCCTGCAATCTCCTGAAAATGCCCCTTTTGTGTGAGAATTACAAAAAGGGGCCACATGTGGCCAATAGTTGATCACTATATATATTTTACTTAATAATTAAAGTTACATTTACCTCTAACTCTTGCATCCTGAAACTACATATGAGTACCTTGTGGTGCAGCAGGTTACTGGCAGTTGGATCCAACGAACTGATAAAAGAGGAGAGAAAAATGTCAACGCAGCGTTCCCAACATGACAGAAGAAGAGCCCCCCGCCAGTTGCAATCCCCATTTCTCTAACCCCAACCGTTACCTACAGGTCTGCTTTTCCTACGTTTTTCACATAATAACGGTGATTTGTTATCAGGAAAATCCAGCTCCTCCTCTCTCTGCATCTTTCTGACTTTTCTTGACATGAAGACCACAAAGAATGATTTGGAAGAAGTAAAGCCAGCAAAAGATAAGAATGGTCATCATTGAGACCAGGCCCCCCCCCCCCCTAAGGGGTAAATAAAAAAAATGATTTCCATATTCGAAGTGTAAAATCAAAAACTATGCAAATATAACATATGCAACATAATATACAACTATGAACCGGATGGTATTTCACTTTAGAAATGTATTAGGGTTAAAACCAGGTGGGCCAAACATAGTGGATGGATCAAACTTGGTCACTGGATTATTGCCATATGGGACAGGAGCCTGAAAAATAGTGGCTACCATAAATATGTTACCCAAACAGGAGCCATTGCTGGTGTGGGGTTTGGCTGGTTTCGTGCATGGTACAATATGCAAATTATTGCTGTTGTGGCCTACCATCTCCTAAAAAAATGTCTCTTTTGTATGAGAATTACAGAAAGGGCCACATGGGGCCAAACGTTTACTACTATATACATTTTACCTAATAATTAAAGTTACACTTACCTCTAACCCTTGCTTCCTGAAACTACATATAAGGAGTACCTCATGGCGCAGCAGGTGACTGGCATTTGGACCGAACTAACTGAAAAAAGGGAGAGAAAAACTGTCATGGGGCATTCCTGAAGTGACAGAAGAAGAAAGCCCCCCCTCCCCCTAGTTGTGAACCCACTGTCATGCTCTAATGGGGGAGAGAAACTCCACACCGAACATAGGAGGGAAAGGGAAAAGGAAATAAGGCCTGAAAAACCCTAACCTGACTGATTACAAGTATGAACAGACCCCAAAGGAAGGTAAGTTCATACACATGAATACCTAAAGTCCTATCTAACCCTAAAGGACCCTGGTACTAATGACAGGAATGAGACTATCGTTCCTCCAAAAGGAAGGATGAACGGGAGTCTGCCTGAGGCCTAATACAAAACAACAAGGAAATGCAACACACAGAAAAGTCAAAATAAAGTACAAAAGGGAAAGTTAACACTTAACTTCCAAGAAGCTATGGCAGCACCAGAATCTCAGCTGAGATCCAAGCACCAATTATCCACAAGTCCAACTGAAGCTATAACCCGCACAGCATTGTGGGAGAGACAACTATAAATAAGGAAAGTTAAATGACCATAATAGCAACACCTGGACGTTAAGGGTGTGGCCAGTACCAGAAATAACAGAGATGCCAATTGATCCACAAGGTAAACATCTCAATGTAAACCATGTGTTGCCAGTCTCAAAGATCTCCTGCCACTCACTGTCGCCGGGACGTCCGTATGTCTCAGTACGTCCGTGACAGTACCCCCCCTTCTACGGGTGACATCCGGGCACCCAGGACCGACCTTATCTGGGTGAGACCTATGAATAGCTTTCACCAAACGACTGGCATTCATATCAGATGCTGGTACCCACATCCTCTCTTCAGGTCCATAACCCTTCCAGTGAACACGATACTGAAGAGATCTAGAGAACTCGAGAGTAAATTATCTTGGCGATCTGAAATTCCAAACTACCGTTCCACCATGACAGGAGCGGGTGGCAAGGAAGACGGCTCCAAAGGTTCAACATATCTCTTCAACAAAGATTTATGAAACACATTATTTATTTTCAGAACCCGAGGAAGTTCAAGACGAAAAGCTACAGGATTAATAATGGCAGTGATCTTATATGAACTAATAAACCTTGGACCCAACTTCCAATATGTTTCTTCATATGTTTCCTGTCAGCCACACGTTTATACTTGTTGCCCATATTGTTGCCCAAGAATTTTCTGCCATATAGATGATAATGATGAAAAAAAATGTTCCTCCTCAGGAATACCAGAAGTATCTGATGCAGAAAATGTGCCAAACTGCGGATGAAACCCATATGCCCCAAAAAACTGCAACTTACCATTGGACTCCTGTCTACTATTATTTATGGCAAACTCTGCCAAAGACAAAAACGACGACCACTCCTCCTGGCTCTCAGAGACAAAACATCTTAAGTAAGTCTCCAGGCTCTGATTAGTGCGCTCCGTCTGTCCACTTAAACCTATTTTTAGACCCTTGGGTTAGTGTAGAGGCATTAACACATTTTTACATTTTGGGACTTCCCAACAAATTGCCTTCTCTTGACACTAACCTATCACTTGTTAAAATGTAACTTTTATTATATAATTATTAATAGTATTCAAAGCTGAAAATCAAAGTCCCTATTAAAATTTAATAGGCTATTCCTGCAGTAGGGGACTGTTCAAATGTTCCAATGTATTGTATTTATAATGGCTATTTCATACTGCTGGTTGCACAATCCAGCAGTCACAGCTAAGCACCACCATTCCTGAGCCTATATTAAAGTCTTAGGTCCATACACCACTAATAGCCTACAATATATTAAAAACTATCCGGCACTGCCCCACGAAATGTTTCGCCAAACACTTGACGTCCTCAGGGGTACGGGCAGTGTGCACACCGATAGTAACTTGCGGGGGCTTTTAAAGCTTTCTATTCCCCCCCTTCTGACTACGTAATGCAAAATCATCCAATCACGCTAAGTTTTATTTTTCCTTTCGATTCTCTATGAAGAGATGGGGGATCCTATTTGCAGTTGGTTAGGGGCTTCCTCTGATGTCATCTAATTTATTCACTGCTCCTGACATACCGCGCATGTCCACCCACTTAGTAAAAATCTATCACAATCTTACTGCTTTGCCACACAAGCTCCGTCTGTCCATTCAACTGAGGATGAAAAGTCAACAAACACTTGAGCAAGTGTTTTAGCATTAGGTAGGCCAGGCAATGCTATACAGTGTACCATTTTACTAAAATGATCAACCACCACCAAAATAACTGCCTTTCCTGATGAATTAGGCAGATCAGTGATAAAATCCATAGATAAATGAGTCCATGGTCTGGACGGGATGGGCAACGGAAGTAGGGATCTGGAAGGCCGAGTATGTGTCACCTTAGCACGTGCACAGACACTACAGGCCGACACATAATCCTCAACACACTTACTCAACACCGGCCACCAGAATCTACGAGAGATGAGGTCGGCAGTGGATCTGCTCCCAGGGTGTCCTGTAAGAACCATACAATGATGTCCCTTAAACACCTTGTGATGCAATTCTGATAGCACAAACAATTTCCCAGAGTCGCAAGAATCCGGTGTATCTCCCTGGGCCTCTAATACCTTCACCTCTACGTCAGGGTATAGAGCCGATATCACCACCCCTTCCGACAGAATAGTACTTGGATTTTCAAAATCCCTGCCTCCAGTTAAACCACATGACAAGGCATCTGCCTTGATGTTCTTAACCCCAGAACGATAAGTGACAGTGAAATTGAATCTGGTGAAAAACAAAGACTATCTGGCCTTCCTCGGGTTCAGTCATTTAGCTGACTCCAGGTAAGCCAGGTTTTTGTGATCTGTGAACACTGTGATTGGATAAATCGCCCCTTCCAACCAATGACGCCATTCCTCGAAAGCCAACTTAATAGCTAGTAACTCTCTGTTACCCACATTGCAATTTCTCTCTGCGGAAGAGAGTTTTTTTTAGAGAAAAAGGCACATGGACGCCATTTACCAGGTGACGGACCCTGCAATAAAACAGCTCCTACTCCCACCTTGGCCGGGTCCACTTCCACAATGGAAGGTTGTGATACATCCGGCTGCACCAATATAGGAGCAGAAGAGAAGCATTCCTTAACCGCAGAAAAGGCTTACAATGCCGAATCAGACCACACTGAGAAATCCGTCCCTTTCTTAGTCATGTCAGTTAAGGATTTTACCACTGTCGAATAGTTATTAATACATTTTCGGTAATAATTGGTGAACCCCTAAAACCGCATAAGAGCCTTCAGATTTTTGGGTCGATCCTACTCTAATACAGCACAGACTTTCTTCGGATCCATTAGAAAAATCCGAAGGCGACAACAGGTATCCTAAAAATTGCACCTTCTGTTCAGCGAAAAAACACTTCTCTAATTTTGCGTACAATTTATTATCCCTTAGGATCTGCAACACCTGTCTAACGTGATCCTGATGTATCTCCACGTCTGGATAATAAATTAGTATGTCATCCAAATACACGACTACAAACCTCCCCACAAGGTGATGAAAAATGTTATTCACAAAATGCTGGAAAACCGCAGGAGCATTGGTCAACCCAAAAGGCATGACCAGATTCTCGAAGTGACTCTCAGGAGTATTGAAAGTCATCTTTTATTCATCGCCTTCCTTGATCATGACCACGGACAGTAATCCGATTGAGTTCACGGAAATTCAGACATGGCGCTCACATATTCTCCCATTATCGGTAGTTGCATGCCTAAAGGAGTCCGGAGCGGACCTCTCCTTCAAGTCTGTGCTGGCCTGTAACTGTTGACTGTCCCAACAAAGGTCATCGTCGATGAAAAGCAGAGCAGAGCCAGTGGCAAACATTACTTGGCTAACAGACGGAGCAGCAAAAGCAAGAGGCAGGTTCAGGACAGAATGAGTGCATAGAGGAATGCCAACTAAGCGTTGAGGAGAGGAATCCACCGATTGCTGGCTGGGTGTATCTGTTATCTGTAACTTGAGATGATTATAAAGAGTGAGTCAACCATTCTAGTACAGCAGGATTGTTGGTCAAAACGCGACCGCTAGATGACAATGGAACCTCTGGCCTGTTGCTATGGCTGCTGCTACCACCACCACCCCTTTTTCTGCTGCTACTTGTGCTGGCTACAGCATCATTTTTTCCACAGCCTGTTCCTTTAGAAGTTCCCAGGCAACTGTCTGTTGGCTGTAGTATAAGAACTGCATCGCTAACAGAAGGCATTTTGTTATGATAAATGTTTTCCTCTTCACACATGTACAGGGCGAAATATTTAACCGTGGCCTAATACTACCGCTATGTAACAGAACAGCTAACAGAAGGCATTCGCTATAATCAATTTAGTTCCACTGCACACATATATAGGGCAAAATATTTAACCATGGGCATGGCCTTATATTGCCGCTATGTAATGCAACAGCTAATAGAAGACATGTACATGATGAAGTATTTAACTGTGGTGTCATACTGACGCTTTGTAACACAACAGTTAACAGAAGGCATTCACTATAATCAATTTAGTTCCACTGCACACATGTACAGGGCAAAGTATTTAACCGTGGCCTTATACTGACGCTATGTAACGCAACAGCTAACAGAAGGCATTTGATATAACCAATTTAGTTCCACTGCACACATATATAGGGCAAAATATTTAACCATGGGCATGGCCTTATATTGGCGCTATATAATGCAACAGCTAACAGAAGACATTCTCTATAATCAATTAAGTTTCACTGTACACATGTACAGGGCTAAGTATTTAACCGTGGCCTAATACTGAAGCTATGTAATGAAACAACTAACAGAAGGCATTCGCTATAATCAATTTAATTCCACTGCACACATGTACAGGGCAAAGTATTTAACCGTGGCCTTATACTGACGCTATGTAACGCAACAGCTAACAGAAGGCATTTGCTATAATCAATTTAGTTCCACTGCACACATATATAGGGCAAAATATTTAACCATGGGCATGGCCTTATATTGGCGCTATATAATGCAACAGCTAACAGAAGACATTCTCTATAATCAATTTAGTTTCACTATACACATGTACAGGGCTAAGTATTTAACCGTGGCCTAATACTGAAGCTATGTAATGAAACAACTAACAGAAGGCATTCGCTATAATCAATTTAATTCCAGTGCACACATGTACAGGACAAAATATTTAACTGTGACTTAATATTGGCGCTATTTAACGCAACAGCTAACAAAAGGCATTCACTATAATCAATTTAGTTCCACTGCACACATGTACAAGGCAGAGAATTTGACCATGGCGTCAAAGTGATACTATGTAATGCAACAGATAACAGAAGGCATTCACTATGATAAATTTCGCTACACTGCACACATGTACAGGGCAAAGTATTTAACCGTTGCCTAATATTGCTGCTATGTAACACAACGTAACTGTCTCACTAAAATAAGGGATTAACTCTGAATGTGGGTGCACTAGAACGTGGTGCACACGGTGATTACACTCAACCTGCAGTCTCCCAGCTGTCTCCCTACGCTCTCCCTACAGTCTAAAAAAACTCTCCCTGCACTCTCCCTGCACTCTTCCTCTCCAATACTCCTTTTTAAAACAGTTTTCAGCAGCACTGTCCCTAGCGCATAAGCGCATTTCATGTCTCTCCCTATGCTCAGCTCACAGTGAAATGGCAGCGACTGCACAGGATCAGGGTTTTATAGGGTTGTGGCATCACAGGGGATGGCTATCAGCGGATTGGTTGGGTGCATGACATTATAGGTGATCTTGCGTTCCTGGACTTCTTAGTTAAGCTTGTGCAGCTGCCATTTTAGGAAAACCTGATTTGTTACCTTGAGGCTTGAGGAATTTCGGCAGATACATGAGTCAGAATTACTAAGACTGACATTTTTTAAGCCAATCTTAGCAAAAAATAAATGCGCAAGAACAATAAGATACGCAAGCTTTTTAAATAAATTTGGCACATTTTCTGGTTGTCCGTGCACCGGAAACTGAAATTAGTTCCTAGTTTAAAATGACAGTCAATCTGTCAGACTTCAGGAGACCACGCTCCACCCATTTTTTAAGTCACTTTAATTTGTGACTTTTATTCCACCTTTGATAAATGTGACGCAATGTATTGCAACAGCCATAATGTTCTCCTGAAAAAGCTTGATGCCGTATGGTGGTGAAATAATGTATTTCCTGTTACTCATCATAAGTAAAACAAGATACACAAAATTAAAAAAAGATTAAAAATAACATTTTATGAAAAAAAGAAACTTAACTCATCACTTTTGCTTTCCAGGTGACACTATTTGCACAGCTGGATGTATACACAAAGGTTCAGAGGGCAGAGAGCAGGAAGTTCAGCAAGTGAGTTATTTCTATTCAGAGTCAGTCAAATGCAAGCTTTAAAATATTAGTTGTCACTATAGAGAAAAGTGATGAAAAGTTCAGAAGGTCGTATTTGTATGACATTCAACAAGACGTTATTGTCACTGCTGACTAGTTTTTGGCCTGTCTACTAGTTCTACGACTAGCATAACATTCTCCGGAGGAGCCAAAAGTGCCTATGGGGGACTGTAATGGATGGAAGTAATATCAATGTGAAAAATGCTAATTCTGGCCTTTGTCTGTAAATTAAGTGGAACATATTACCATGTGAGCATGATGAAGTTCATATTCTGTAAATAGATCCCACTGTTTCAGGCAAGCTTACCATTCATCCGTTTATATTGCGGCCCCCAGAGGTCATACAGAACTATAGTTTTGGAGCTCCACATTTTCTGCCAAATAAGGACAATCCATCCAATGTTTATGCAAATGTTTTATTCTTCTTGATAGAACTTGAGTGCTTGCAGGTGCGTTAACACTGGACGATTCTTCTATGAAAAGGACGCTTTCATTACTTTAGTCCGGCTCGTTTGTCAGCAATTTCAAATGATGCATTTTATATTGTATGCTGCTTTGAGAAAAAAACTATTTACAATAAAAATTGTGGGAAGGTGGTGTACCAGGGTAAGGTTCTGTGCTTCACTGCTCTATATTATGGGTTTTGGCTATGATTAAAGCAGTTGTCCACCTCTTAGGTCATCATCAGTATCGTATTGGTGGGAGTCCTTTACCCGGCACATGCACCTAACAGCTGTTTGTGCAGCCACCGGCACAAAGCAGAAAGCTTTGTTGACTGTGCAGTAGGCACGCTGGTGTACTGCAAGTTTCTCCTTCAGGCTCCGTCCGTTGTTACCAGTGGATATAAAAAGTCTACACATCCCTGTTAAAATGTCAGTTTTCTGTGCTGTAAAAAATGAGACAAAGATAAATCATTTCAGAACTTTTTCCACCTTTAATGTTACCTATAAACTGTACCACTCAATTGAAAAACAAACTGAAATCTTTTAGGTGGACGAAAGAAAACAAAAGAAACCTAAAATAATGTGGTTGTATAAGTGTGCACACCCTCTTGTAACTGAGGATGTATTTATAATTAAGCAATCATATTCAAAATCATGTTAAATAGGAGTCAGCATACACCTGCCATTATTTAAAGAGCCTCTGATTAACCTCAAATAAAGTTCAGCTGCTCTAGTTGGTCTTTACTGAAATTTTCTTAGTCGCATCCCACAGCAAAAACAATGGTCCACAGAGAGCTTCCAAAGCATCAGAGGATCTCATTGTTAAAAGGTATCAGATAGGAGAAGGATACAAAAGAATTTCCAAGGCATTAGATATACCATGGAACACAGTCATCATCAAGTGGAGAAAATATGGCACAACAGTGACATTACCAAGAACTGAACGTCCCTCCAACAACTGATGAAAAGACGAGACGAAAACTGGTCTGGGAGGCTACCAAGAGGCCTACAGCAACATTAAAGGAGCTGCAGGAATATCTGGCAAGTACTGGCTGTGCGGTACATGTGACAACAATCTCCCGTATTCTTCATATGTCTGGGCTATGGGGTAGAGTGGCAAGACGAAAGGCTTTTCTTATGAAGAAAAACATCCAAGCCAGGCTACATTTTGCAAAAACACATCTGAAGTCCCCTAAAAGCATGTGGGAAAAGGTTTTATGGTCTGATGAAACCAAGGTTGAACTTTTTGGCCATAATTCTAAAAGATATGTTTGGCACAAAAACAACACTGCATATCAGCAAAAGAACACCATACCCACAGTAAAGTATGGTGGTGGCAGCATCATGCTTTGGGGCTGTTTTTGTCCAGCTGGTACTGTATAGAGGGAATTATGAACAGTTCTGAATACCAGTCAATAATGGCACAAAACCTTCAGGCTTCTGCTAGAAAGCTGAACATAAAGAGGAACTTCATCTTTGAGCATGACAACAACCCAAAGCATATATCCAAATCAACAAAGGAATGGCTTCAACAGAAGAAGATAAAAGTTTTGGAATGGCCCAGCCAGAGCCCAGACCTGAATCTGATTGAAAATCTGTGGGGTGATCTGAAGAGAGCTGTGCACAGGAGATGCCCTCGCAATCTGACAGATTTGGAGTGTTTTTGCAAAGAAGAGTGGGCAAATCTTGCCAAGTCAAAATGTGCCATGCTGATAGACTCATACCCAAAAAGACTGAGTGCTGTAATAAAATCAAAAGGTGCTTCAACAAAGTAGTAGTTTAACGGTGTGCACACTTATGCAACCATATTATTTTATTTTAATGTTTCTTTCCTCTACCTAAAAGATTTCAGTTTGTTTTTCAATTGAGTTGTACAGTTTATAGGTCACATTAAAGGTGGAAAAAGTTCTGAAATGATTTATCTTTGTCTCATTTTTTTACAGCACAGAAACCTGACATTTTAACAGGGGTGTGTAGACTTTTATATCCACCATATATTCCTGGCATTGGCAGCTGTTCGGTAGGGGTCTGGGTGATGGTCCCCCACTGATCTGATATGGGTCACTTATGTAGAGGAAAGGTCTTCAATTATAAAAGAAAAATCAGAGAAAACACAATAGAAGCAAACAATATATATGGACTAAGCCCTCATTCTGATATGATCAAATCTAAGACTCTCAATATATTTTAAACAAAATACATCTGTGCCCACCTACCAGCGCCAAGGTGGACTCAGTCAGGCAGGTCCTACTCTAAACCTATCCACCGTATGCCGTCGGGCATCTACGTTCAGGAGAGCAGACCCTGCATACATAGTGTGCTGCTTCTTGTTATCTCTGTGTGCAGTAAATCATCCAATGAGAAGATGAGCCTGCACAGCTATAGGTACGGTACCACCTAATCAAAGTCACCTGTGGGATAGGCTGGGCAAAAGTGCACAAAAATGAGCATCGCCTTGGCACTGGTAGGCAGGCAGGTACAGATGTATTTTATCAACATATATTGCAGGCTTAGTCCATGTATAATATTTCCATCTATCGTATTAGTGCATTATTTTCTGTGATTTTAAAAAAATAAAGGTAGCCATGCACATCTGCATATTCAGTTATCGTATCATGCAGGATTTGTTTCTGTGATTTTTGACTTGTTGATAGGTCTTCAATATCTAAAATATTGACAAGTCCTTAAAAGGGAGTTTGTCATCAAGAAATTCACTGCCACATTGCCTTGTAAGGCCTCTTTCACACGAGCGTGTCCGGATTCGGTCCGGATGCTTTGCGGATGCGTTCAGTGAAAACTGTGCGATTTCACAGTCAAAGCCATTCAGTTTTGCCTGCGATTGCGTTCAGTTGTTCAGTTTTTTCCGCGCGGGTGCAATGCGTTTTGATGCTTTTTTCACGCGCGTGATAAAAAACTGAAGGTTTACAAAGAATATCTCCTAGCAACCATCAGTGAAAAACGCAACGCACCCGCACTTGCTTGCGGATGCAATGCGTTTTTCACGCAGCCCCATTCACTTCTATGGGGTTAGGGCTGCGTAAAAAACGCTGAATATAGAACATGCTGCGATTTTCACGCAACGCACAAGTGATGCGTGAAAAAAAACGCTCATGTACACAGACCCATTGAAATGAATGGGTCAGGATTCAGTGCAGATGCTATGCGTTCACGTCACGCATTGCACCCGCGCGGAAAACTCGCTCGTGTGAAAGGGGCCTAAGGCTAGCTTAGTGATTTGTTACTTCATTCTGGAGAAAAAGTACTTTTAATCCATATGGAAATGAGTAGTTAAGTGCACCGAGGCAGGGTTGCCTACCAGAATTTTTCTTTTTTCGGGACAGTCTTGCAAAGCCAGGACTTTACCTGCCAATTTCGGTACAGACCGACACCAGGGCGTATGGCTTAGGTGCGGTGTTCAGCCAGGTAAATTTGGAGGGGGGAAAACATCCCATAATCTTCTTGAGTAGGAATCTGCTACCAAAGGAGGTGGCGTATGCCATGGTAGAGAAAGAATGCTTGACCATTGAGTGGGCCTTGCAGAAGCTGCAGACTTACCTGTAGTGATGAGCGTCAGGGGCAATATTCGAATTTGCGATATTTCACGAATATTTCGGCGAATATTCACCATATATTCGAAAATTCACGAATTCTTAATCTCCAGTCACTATTTTCGTGATTGCGAAAATTCGCATATTATATCATATTATATCAAATATATTCGCAATCCCGAATATACTTTTTTAAATACTAGTTTATGCGAATTTTATGCAAATTTTTATGCAAATTTTCACAATCAAGAAAATAATGACATTATTTTCTTGATTGCGAAAATTTTCATATACAAAAATTTGCATAAAAATTTGCATAAACTAGTATTTAAAAAAAAAGAATATTCGGGATTGCGAATATATTTCGAGATATTCTAAATATATATATATATTCTAAATATACTAGATATATTCTAAATCTCGAAGTGCCGATATTCACGATAAAAATTCGCAATTCGAAAATTCGTGATCAACACTACTTACCTGTATGTTTGCAGATTCACAGTGGTGACTGATCACAACACTCTTAGTTGGATGCACAATTTGGCAGGTGACAATGGGAAGTTGCTAAGATGGAGTTTGACGTTACAGCAATATGAATTCACGATTTAACTCAAGAAAGGGAACAATCACGGCAATGTCGATGGCTTGTCCCGCCAGGAAGAAGCGGTTGAGACTGGCTTAGGATATTGATAGATGTATCAATAATCCAATGCCATATCTAAAACGGGGAGGTATGGTTATAGAGGTATCCAGATATCAAAATAATTATTTTAAGTAGGCAACCCCTCCCTTCACATTCCAGGATTGGGTCATAGACCTCGTCCATGTTCCCTTTCCAAAGCCAGGTCAGGAGATGGTAGCCATAAAATCATTAAGATGGAGCTACTTCACAGAGACCCCTATCATAAAATGTGAAGATGTCATATACAAGCTTTATACAGACCAGAACCGTTAGAGGAGTCAGGAAAAGCCTTCTGTCCTTTCCAGCCGAGGTCACACATGAAACCCCTATCTTGCAATATGCTTCCATGGTATCAAAATCAAATAGATCTCAGCTCAGTAACAGGGAGCAATTAGATAACTCCAACCATCCTGCCATTACCTCCGCCATGTTTGGTATGCAAGTGTGCGGGACATTAGGGTGGAGTGTATCGAAGTAATATGAAATTGCTAGGATGAATACCCGAAAATATATTTTAATACAAAGATTTTGAGGCAGACTTGGTTTACAGTAAGTGGTCCTAAAACTGTCGTAAAAGTTCATTACCATACTCACTGGTGGTGGTGGTGGTGGGGGGGAGGATTATGGGGGGGATCTACATTATAGAACCCTTTTTAGAGAAAAGGAAACTGTAATTTCTTTGGGGATCACCAGCTTGATGGACTGACCAATATTTTGCTTCCCCAGGCAACTGGACTTAACCGTCGCAGATTGTATTTGTCACGATGGGGAGTGGGGGAAAACTCCCCACCATACAATGTAGGTTGGCAGGATAGCAGCTAGGCCTGAACTCAGAAAAAAGGGAGCAAGTCACCTCCTAATGCTTCCCTAAATCCTATCCCTGACCTCCTACCTGTATGAGCTGACCTAAATGGTAGGAGGGCTCATACTCTGGAACCTGGGACCTACTGACCCTTTTGGTTTCTCACTGCATTTTATGTTTATGTGTTACAATTGGGATTACTACAGTTGTGGTTCTAGAGGTCAGGTGGACCCGCTCTAGAACATGATTGCAGTGTTGTTGTTTTCCCTGTTACTACTGGTTGCTAGGCCTGTGGGAGACTATGGTTCATCCGTGGCTTGGACAGGTCGTCTCCCATTCCTGACCTTTGTTCCAGGGATTGATAGGATCAGTATTATGTCCAACAATGTATAGACGCAGAGATGAACAGCACTCATTGGTCTGTAAGCGGTGGGTGCTCGTCTCCAGGGGGTGGTAAAAATCCCCCTATATATAAACAGTCCAATAAAGTTGTAAAAAATAAAAAAGTGGAGACAGCACGTCCAAACAGTGGGATTTATTCCAGATGCAACGTTTCGGCTGATGAGCCTATGTCCAGCAAGGTGGCCCTCAAACTGAACAGATGGCAAGGTCCAGGATGGCAGCATAACTCCAGCTCCACAAGAAGCTGAAGTCCCACAGACCTCAGGATCCAAGCTTAAGTACTATAAGAGCCCACACCCAACTCCACCTAGCTCACACCTTAACCCCTAACACACCAGAATGGGAAGGGGAACAGCCTTAGAGGGGAAGTGCACACGCATGCTTAACAAACACGTTGCCACCGGCAACAAGCATGTGCGGCTAAAGTCTCACGGTCCACTACACCAGACCATGACACCGCCGTGACAGTATTAAGTTCTGTTTTTATCCCTTTTATTTTACAAACTGTTATTTTGCACTCTATGTATATGTCTGTATATCTCATGTTATATTTTCTGTGAGAACCCCATTGTTTGTACGCACTGTCCTTTTTCTATATTAAAACTTCACTTTAATAAGAGCCTTCTTGTGTTCTAATGATTCCATGAGTGGTGGCTAAGGCCTCTTTCACACTTGCGTTCTGAGGATCTGGCAGGCACTTCCGTTCCGCCAGATCCGTCAGAACGCAAGTCGCCTGAAAGCATTAGAAGACTGATCAGGATCCTGATCAGTCTTCGAAATACTTTGAGGTTACTATGGAAGCCAGGACGCTATTAAAGTCCTGGTTGCCATAGTAGTAGTGGGGAGCGGGGGAGCGGTATACTTACAATCCGTGCGGCTCCCGGGGTGCTCCAGAATGACGTCAGGGCGCCCCATGCGCATGGATCACGTGATCCATGCGATCACGTGATCCATGCGTGTAGGGCGCCCTGACGTCACTCTGGAGCGCCCGGGAGCCGCACTGAATGGTAAGTATACTGCTCCCCGCTCCCCACTACACTTTACCATGGCAACCAGGACTTTAGCATCCTGGCTGCCATGGTAACCATTGAGAAAAAGCTAAACTTCGGATCCGGCGATGCGCCGAAACGACGTTTAGCTTAAGGCCGGATCCGGATTAATTCCTTTCAATGGGCATTAATTCCGGATCCGGCCTTGCGGCAAGTGTTCAGGATTTTTGGCCGGAGCAAAAAGCGCAGCATGCTGCGGTATTTTCTCCGGCCAAACAACGTTCCGGTCCTGAACTGAAGACATCCTGATGCATCCTGAACGGATTTCTCTCCATTCAGAATGCATTGGGATAATCCTGATCAGGATTTTTCCGGCATAGAGACCTGACGACGGATCTCTATGCCGGAAAACAAAAACGCTAGTGTGAAAGAGCCCTAAGATTGATTAGTTTCCGATGATGGAGTGCTGACAGAAGGAGGTCCAGCGTGACCCTGCAGGCTTCCATGCTGAATCTAAGGACCTCTTCAGATGAGCGAGTGTCACGCATTGTAAACTTAGCGCAGCACCCGTCCTGAACTCCCAGCACTGCCAGGGTTGCATAGCATTATATTGAATTATGATGCTATGTAAGCCTTACAGTTCTGGAATGTATTGGATAACACTGGCTGCATTATGTCACTGTTATCTAATACATTCCAGAACTGTAAGGGTTACATAGCATCATAAAACAATATAATGTTATGCGACCCCGGCAGTGCTGGAAGTTCAGGACGGGTGCTACGCTGCAAGTACAATGTGTGGCACTAGCTCGTCTGAAAGGAGCCTAAGTCTGTTGATCCTGACACTGCTCATTTATAATTGATCAAAAAATTAAAAAATAAAATAAAATAAGCAAAATTGGTATAGCTGTGTGCATAACGACCTTATCTATAAAGGGATCACATTACTTATCCAGAGTGGTGAACGCCGTAAAAAATAAAATAAAAAATTAATGATGGAATTGCTGTTTTTGTCACCTCACCTCCAAAAATAAATGGAATAAAATTGCAATCAAAAAGTCATATGTACTCCAAAATGGTACAAATAAAAACTACAGCTAGTCCCACAAAAACAAGCCCTCACACAGATATGTTATAGGAAAAATAAAAAAAGTTATGGGTCTTGCAAAAAAAAACTATTAATAAAAAGTGATTTAATGATATAAAATTGGTAAAACATAAGAAAAACAATATACATTTGGTATCGCCATAACCGTATCGACCCACAGATTAAAATTATCATATTAAATATACCACATGTAGAACCCCATTAAAAATTAAAAAACACTGACAGAATTGCAATTTTTGTCCACTTTACCTCCTAAAAAAGAAAGAAAAAGTGATAAAAAAAATCATATGTACCCAAAAATGGTACCAATAAAAACTACAGCATATCCCACAAAAAATGAGCCCCCACTAAGTTCAGCCAACAAAAAAAAAAAGTTATAGCAAATTCGATGTTGCAGTTCCAAATGCAGATGCCACGCCTTTCCTTTTGAACTCTGCTTTCTGTCCATACAGCAGTTTATGACCTCATATGGGGTGTTGCTGTATTCAGGAGAAAATGGGTAACAATTGGGGGGGTTGAATTTTCTCCTGTTACCCCTTGTGATAATGAAAAACTTGGGGCTAAAGCGACATTTTCCTGTAAAAATTAAATTTTTTATTTTCACAGCCAAGTGTATGGAATGCTTGTTGGCTCAAAGCACTGCACCCCTCGATAAATCCTCAAATGGGGTCACTTTTTGTGGGTTTCCTTTCTAAGGTTACCTCAGGGTCCCTACAAATGTGACATGGCTCTGACAACCATTCCAGCAAAATTTGCCCTCCAAAAACCATATTGCGCTCTTTCCCTCCTGAACCCTGCCATGTGCCCATGTAGAAGTTTATGACCACATATGGGTTTTTTCTGTAAACTGCTGAATCGGGGTGATACTCTAAATATTGAGGTTTGTTTTGCCATTAATCCTTGCTGTGTTATGGGGAAAATAGATTCAAATTAAAAATCTGCACAAAAAAAATGAAAATTTTTGATTTCATTTCCATTTTCCTTTAATTCTTGTGGAACACCTAAAGGGTTAACAAAGTTTCTAAAACCAGTTTTTAATAATTTGAGGGGTGTAGTTTCTAAAATGTGGTCATTTATTGGTGGTTTCTATTATGTAAGGCCCTCAAAGTGACTTCAGAACTGAATCGGTCTTTAAAAAAGTCAGTTTTTAAAATTTTGATAGGAAACAATGGTAATTGGAAACTATCTGTCTTTAAAGGGCTTCTGTCACCCCCACTGACGAATTTTCACTAGCTGACATTAGCTACTTGCTAATGTCAGCTGAGTTCAAACATATGTTTAATATCTTTTTTTCTGTTTGCAATCTTCTTAAAAACTTACTTTTGTCATATGTAAATTAGCTTCGCTACCAGCAAGTTGGGCGGGTACTTGCTGGTAGCCGCCGCATCTTCATGGCCTTGGAACGCCCCCTCTTCTCTTGATAGACAGGGCCAGCGCGCTCTCCTCCTCCCGCTGGCCCTGTCTGCAGCTGCAATCCCGCGCCTGCGCCGTCTCGGTCTTTAGTCGGCGCAGGCGCTCTGAGTGAAGGACGCCGCTTAGGCGCTCCGTCCTCAGTGCGCCTGCGCCGATGACGTCAGCGCTACACCCGGAAGAAAAGACGCCGGCATCGCCTGCTCTTTACCAGGGATGCCGGCGTCTTCTCTTCCGGGTGTAGCGCTGACGCCATCGGGCGCAGGCGCACTGAGGACGGAGCGCCTAAGCGAGCGTCCTTCACTCAGAGCGCCTGCGCCGACTAAAGACCGAGACGGCGCAGGCGCGGGATTGCAGCTGCAGACAGGGCCAGCGAGAGGAGGAGAGCGCGCTGGCCCTGTCTATCAAAAAGAAGAGGGGCGTTCCAAGGCCATGAAGATGTGGCGGCTACCAGCAAGTACCCGCCCAACTTGCTGGTAGCGAAGCTAATTTACATATGACAAAAGTAAGTTTTTAAGAAGATTGCAAACAGAAAAAAAGATATTAAACATATGTTTGAACTCAGCTGACATTAGCAAGTAGCTAATGTCAGCTAGTGAAAATTCGTCAGTGGGGGTGACAGAAGCCCTTTAATGTGTGCAAATTCAAATTTTGAAAATTGCAATTTGTTCCAAATTTTCTGTCATTTACTTAAATTTACCCCTAACATGAAGTATGATGTATCACGAGAAAACACTCTAAGAATAGCTTAGATCAGTCGTGCCCAACCTACGGCCCGCGGGCCAAATCCGGCCCGCGAAGCCGTGTCATGCGGCCCGCACAGTACCCGAACTTTTCCCTCATTTTTTCAGTGCAAGGTGCGCGGCAAACAGCACAGGCAGCAAAGCAATGCTGCCTGTACCTGCAATAGCCAATAGCAAAGCTCCAGGCAGCAAGGAGCTTTGCTATTGGTTGGACTGGGAGGGCGCCGGAGAGTGCCTGCAGTAGAGAAGCGGCGGAAGATTAAAGGAAGAGGGGCAGCTCCGGTGGTGGCTAAAGCATGGCAGCGGAGGTTCCGAAGCTTACATCCCAGGCAAAAAGAGGGACCTGCGGAAGAAGGTGACATCACAGTAATGTAAGTAATGTATCGATGTGTGTAATGCATGTATTGCAGTGTGTGATGTATACATGTGTGATATATGTAGTGCAGTGTGTGATGTATACATGTGTGTGATGTATACATGTGTGATGTATGTAGTGCAGTGTGTGATCATCACATTCTGCACTACATACAAACACATGTATACATCACACACTGCACTACATACATCACACATGTATACATCACACGCTGCACTACATACATCATACACAGACATGCATATATCACATACCCCTCACAGTAATAATGGACAGATATGTGTCCTCTTCACAGTAGTAATTTATATGGGCATTACTACTGTGAAGAGGGCACATATCTGGCCACTATTGCAGTGAGGGGGCACGTGTGACCATTACTGAAGTGAAGAGGGCACATATCTGGCCATTATTACTGTGAGGGGCACATGTGTGCAATAGTACTGTGAGGGGGCACACGGCTGACCCATTATAAACCCAGCTCTAAGTTGACCGCAATGCGATTAATATAACTTTGGAATTAATCGCATTATGATTTCAACGTAATTCCTCAACCGATAGCACATTTTTAGTATATGGAGATGTTCCCATGGTGATGGGGACGCCCATGAGCAAGGAACTTTATGGTTGGCTTGGTAGAATTAGCTTAATAGCTTAATATGACGAATGTAGTCTGTCATATTCTCAAAACGAAGATAACGAGTATTCTACATCTTCGCTTTAGCAACCTATTCGTCAACCTCGCTATTCTAGCAATCAAATAGGAAGGTTGACTATAGAGACAGCTGTGTTAAATTCGCTATGCGATTTTTTTTATTTTTTTAATAGAATAATTATATTACTTGATATAATTATTATAATTATTCTATTTATTAAAAAAATATATATAAATAATCGCATAGCTAATTAAACACAGTTGTCTCTATAGTCAACCTTCCTATTTGATTGCTAGAATTAGCTAAGTTGACGAATAGGTTGCTAAAACGAAGATGTAGAATACTCGCTATCTTCGTTTTGAGGAATATGACGAATACATTCGTCATATCCGTCATCTTCGCTATAATTCTAGATATGAAACCAATAGGAAAGTAGCCTTAAGTTAAAATCGCAATACGCGATTATTTAAATCGCATATTAATCGCGGTAACTAGAATAATGACGAATATTCGATTTCGACGAATATGAAACGAATATTCATTCGAATATTCGCGAATTTCGTCGAAATCGAATATGGCACCTGTTGCTCATCACTAAAAGTCATATGTACTCCAAAATGGTACAAATAAAAACTACAGCTAGTCCCACAAAAACAAGCCCTCACACAGATATGTTATAGGAAAAATAAAAAAAGTTATGGGTCTTGCAAAAAAAAACTATTAATAAAAAGTGATTTAATGATATAAAATTGGTAAAACATAAGAAAAACAATATACATTTGGTATCGCCATAACCGTATCGACCCACAGATTAAAATTATCATATTAAATATACCACATGTAGAACCCCATTAAAAATTTAAAAACACTGACAGAATTGCAATTTTTATCCACTTCGTCTCCTAAAAAAGAAATAAAAAGTGATAAAAAATCATATGTACCCAAAAATGGTACCAATAAAAACTACAGGATATCACACAAAAAATGAGCCCCCACTAAGCTCAGCCAACAAAATAAAAAAGTTATAGCAAGTTCGATGTTGCAGTTCCAAATGCAGATGCCACGCCTTTCCTTTTGAACTCTGCTTTCTGCCCAAACAGCAGTTTATGACCTAATATGGGGTGTTGCCGTATTCAGGTTAAAATGGGTAACAATTGGGGGGGTTGAATTTTCTCCTGTTACCCCTTGTGATAATGAAAAACTTGGGGCTAAAGCGACATTTTCCTGTAAAAATTAAATTTTTTATTTTCACAGCCAAGTGTATGGAATGCTTGTTGGGTCAAAGCACTCAATGCACCCCTCGATAAATCCTCAAATGGGGTCACTTTTTGTGGGTTTCCTTTCTAAGGTTACCTCAGGGTCCCTACAAATGTGACATGGCTCTGACAACCATTCCAGCAAAATTTGCCCTCTAAAAACCATATTGCGCTCTTTCCCTCCTGAACCCTGCCATGTGCCCATGTAGAAGTTTATGACCACATATGTTTTTTTTCTGTAAACTGCTGAATCGGGGTGATACTCTAAATATTGAGGTTTATTTTGCCGTTAATCCTTGCTGTGTTATGGGGAAAATAGATTCAAATTAAAAATCTGCTCAAAAAAATGAAAATGTTAGATTTAATTTCCATTTTCCTTTAATTCTTGTGGAACACCTAAAGGGTTAACAAAGTTTCTAAAACCAGTTTTTAATAATTTGAGGGGTGTAGTTTCTAAAATGTGGTCATTTATTGGTGGTTTCTATTATGTAAGGCCCTCAAAGTGACTTCAGAACTGAATCTGTCTTTAAAAAAGCCAGTTTTTTAAATTTTGATAGGAAATAATGGTAATTGGAAACTATCTGTCTTTAATGTGTGCAAATTCAAATTTTGAAAATTGCAATTTGTTCCAAATTTTCTGTCATTTACTTAAATTTACCCCTAACATGAAGTATGATGTGTCACGAGAAAACACTCTAAGAATTGCTTAGATAAATAAAAGGGTTCCAGCAGTGGCGTACATAGAGAAGTAAGGCCTCTATAGCAGGGATCAAACCATGCCCCCACACAGGACAGAAGGGTTTCCGCCTAAACCCCTTTCAATGATCCTTGGGCTATTTTTTTCACTGGGTCATTTGCTTAAAGTTGTTCCTTTAGAGCAGGGGTGCACAAACTTTTCTGGTTGGGGGCCACATTGTCAGCCTGAACCAATTCCAAGGGCCGAAAATTAAACTTAAAGGGGTATTACCAACTGAAATACTGTAGTGCAGTGTGTGATGTAGCTACATGTGTGTGATGTATACATGTGTGATGTATGTAGTGCAGTGTGTGATCATCACATTCTGCACTACATACAAACACATGTATACATCACACACTACACTCATACATCACACATGTATACATCATGCGCTGCACTACACTACATCATACACAGACATGCATATATCACATACCCCTCACAGTAATAATGGACAGATATGTGTCCTCTTCACAGTAATGTAATTTATATGGGCATTACTACTGTGAAGAGAGCACATATCTGGCCACTATTACAGTGAGGGGCACGTGTGACCATTACTGAAGTGAAGAGGGCACATATCTGGCCATTATTACTGTGAGGGGGCACATGTGTGCAATAGTACTGTGAGGGGGCACACGTGAGCATATCTGGCCATTATTATTGTGAGGGGGCATGTGTGAGCATTACTAACGTGAAGAGGGCACATATCTGGCCATTATTACTGTGAGGAGGCACATGTGAGCATTACAAAAGTGAAGAGGGCACATATCTGGCATAACTACTGTGAGGGGGTACATACCTGGGCATTACTACAGTGAAGAGGGCACATATCTGGCCATTATTGCTGAGAGGAGGCATTACTAAAGTGAAGAGGGCACATATATGGCATAACTACTGTATATCTGGCCCCCTCGCAGCAATAATGGCCAGATATGTGCCCTATTCACAGTAGTTATGCCCAAATATGTGCCCTCTTCACAGTAGTTATGCCCCAATGTGTGCCCTCTTCACAGTAGTTATGCCCAGGAATGTGCCCCCTCACAGTAGTTATGTCAGATATGTGCCCCTTTCACAGTAGTAATGCACACGTGCCCCCTCACAGTAATAATGGCCAGATATGTTCGCTCTTCACAGTAGTAATACTCACATGTGCCCCCTCACAGCAATAATGGCCAGATATGTGCCCTCTTCACAGTAGTTATGCTAACATGTACTCCTCACAGGGGCATTTCTTTCTAGCAAAGCTACTTGGTTCCGGCCCGCAAAATTTATACCAAATCTAGTGCGGCCCTCGGATGAAAAATGGTTGGGCACCACTGGCTTAGATAAATAAAAGGGTTCCAGCAGTGGCGTACATAGAGAAGTAAGGCCTCTATAGCAGGGATCAAACCATGCCCCCACACAGGACAGAAGGGTTTCCGCCTAAACCCCTTTCAATGATCCTTGGGCTATTTTTTTCACTGGGTCATTTGCTTAAAGTTGTTCCTTTAGAGCAGGGGTGCACAAACTTTTCTGGTTGGGGGCCACATTGTCAGCCTGAACCAATTCCAAGGGCCGAAAATTAAACTTAAAGGGGTATTACCAACTGAAATACTGTATTTTTGGCATATTGAACATATAGTATATACTATAAATGTCCAGTTACGGTTCTAGAACTCCCATCTAATAGGAGATTAAATGAAAGATACACGTAAGAAGCCTTGAGACATAGACTTACATGTCTTTTACCAAATGTTTGGGGGCTGCACAGAATGGTATCGAGGGCCGCCCTGGGCTGCAGGTTGTGCACCCCTGCTTTAGAGGGTAGATTCCTGACCAAGTTTTTACCCTCAGTAGAAGGAGGGATGATTCCAACTGGGCCCCCTCTTGCCCTAGGCCCCAAAGCAGTCGCTGCTTATGGTAGTTATGCCCCTGTGTGTGGGATTACATGAGAAAACAGAAGGATTTGAGCAAGCCTTCATCTACAGAAGATCTGAGGTTAGTTCTCCAAGATATTTGGAACAACCTCTCTGCCATGTTTTTTCAGAAACTGTGCAAGTCTACCTAGAAGAACTGATGCTGTTTAGAAGCTAATGGTTTAGGTAGCTACTGGTTACACCAAATATTGATTTGATTTAGATTTTTGTTTTGTTCATTTACCTTGCAGTTAGTTAACTGATAAAACTACACTAACACTTAATTTTGAAAGTATTCTTAATTTGTGGCATTTTTCTACACACCTGCCTAAAACCTTTTGCACAGTACATACACACAGATATATATATTTATTTTTACTTTTTCTTCCATGTAAAACGATGGAATAATGTCTTTGATTTATAGCTCTTTCTGCTCTCATGTGCTCTGCTTTACCAATATGGTGCCAGCATGAAGCATACATTTGTTCTTCCTGCTACCACTGTGTTTATTAAAGTGCTGAATCTGCATTTGACTGGTCTAAAAGGAGCTAAAAGCTCACCACAAAACCCAACCAAAGCCAGCTCAGCAGTTCCACTGCCACAGGTATAGAACACTTCAGAGCAATGACCGCCATAAAGGTTATTCCAGCTGATCGCTGATAAAACCCGAGCTTTAAACAGTCCCACACTTTCAAGAGACGGTATCCATAAATGAACCCGCTGAAGGCTTTACACTGCTTGCATGAAACAAGGGAGGCAGTGACTGTGAGGAATCCAGGCAAGACAATTTGATATGGATATAAATCTGCCCTTTTTTTATTTTTTTGTATGATCTATGATGTTAGAGACAGTAGCGGACTTGGCATTTCTGGGGCCCCAAGCAAAGATGTGTGTGAGGGCCCTAATCAAAGACATTTTTTGTATAGCAAAATACAATATTTACCCACCTTGTACAGAGGCCATGTGATGTCATTAGGCCTAGCTAGCCTAGTAGATGATGGACAGTCCACAGTCACATGGAGTGGTATTGCATCATTCGGGTGACCTTATCTTCCACACCATACTTTGGTCTGGTCTAGGACTGCAGATAGCATCTACTGCTTTACCTGTACCCAGACAAGTAATCTGTGGTGGTAAATAGGACTGCAAGGAACATATCCTACATTATTTGTAGTCAGAGAGTATGACTGTGTTATCTCTGGTGTTACATAGGACTGCAAGTAACATCTACTACATTATCTGTACTCAGAAATGTATTACTGTGTTATATGTTGTGTTACATAGGACTGCTGGTAACATCTACTACAATCTCTGTACTCAGACTTATCACTGTGTTATCTGTGGAGTTACATAGGACTGCTGGTAACATCTACTACATTATCTGTACAGAGAATGATCACTGTATTGTCTTTGGTGTTGCATGGGACTGCAGATACATGATACATTATCTGCACTCTGTTCATGAAGCAACATGACATATTTAGGCTTCATGATCAGAGTGCAGATAATGTATTGATGTTACCTGCAGTTCTCTATAACAGCACAGATAACACAGAGATATATTATTGGGTGGGGCAGCACTGCAGCAGACTAAAAGCTCATGCACACGACCGTATGTATTGTAAGGTCCGCAAAACATGGATCCGCCGAAAAAACAGACAACATCCGTGTGACATCCGTGTTATATCAGTTTTTTTTGCAAAACGGACAAGAATAGGACATATCCATACGGATACGGAATGCACATGGAATCATGTCAGTTTTTTTGCAGCCCCATGGAAATGAGTGGTTCCGCATACGGGCCTCAAAAAAAATTGAACAGTCACGGACGAAAAATACATTTGTGTGCATGAGCCCTAATACCTGTGCACCATACTCTACCTCCCAGAGCCAAGATATCACAACGGCTGCGTGCTGCTCCGCTCCTGCCTGTCATCCCAGGACTCTGAGCACTGCACAAACAATGTATCACACATAAAATACTCCACTTTTGTGGCTTGAATTTTTTTTGCACCAGTGCTGTTACTCCACCTGCCTTGCCACTGTCTCAAAAAGGGACACAAAAAAGCAATTAAATTATTATGCCAACGAGGGGCAGGCAAAAATTACGGTTCAGGCACACAGACTGCCGGCTACTGTTCCTAGTTTATAATGAGACATGTGCCTTGCCATGAGGCAGCTGCAGCATCCAGAAGTGTGCCTAGTTATCACAGCCCTGCCTACGCCGCTAGGCTAAGGTAAATCTGTTGTGATGTTGTGCACTGATAAGCAGCCCTGATGGTTAAAGGGAAAATCACCGAGTTATTCCCACTGACGACTCCCTGTCAGTCCACAACAGGTATAAATTGTTCCAATGTCCAGGGCCTCATGTATTGTAAAGACCGTTATACCGTTACTACAACATGTCATAGTTTTATTCCGGCCGCCTCTCAGCATGTTTTCCGTGCTGTGACCGGACCTCCGGCCATCCCCATTATAGTGAATGGGGCCAGAGCGGACTTCTGGTGGCAGATGTGCACTAGCGGCAGCACGGATTCAGCATCCTGTTCACCTGCTGAAGCAGCCTGCTGGAGAAGGCTGCCGCTAATGTGAAAGTAGCCTAATACTTGTTCTGAGATTGTGAAATTGTTTAGAACAGGGATACTCAACCTGTGGCCCTCCAGATGTTATAAAACTACAACTCCTACCATGCACTTCTGTAGGCTGATATGTGTAGGCTGTCCGGGAATGATGGGAATTGTAGTTTTGCAACAGCTGGAGGGTCGCAGGTTGAGCATGCCTGGTTTAGAACACAAGAAGGCTCTAATTAAAGTGAAGTTTAATATCTAAAATCCATGTACAGTAGATTGTAAGCCCTCATGGGCAGGGCACTCTCTCCTTCTGTACCAGTCTGTAACTCGTCTTGTTCCTGCTTAGTTCAATTGTCTATATTATGTATGTACAGCCCTTTTCATATGTACAGCGCTATGGAATGAATGGCGTTTCAATAATAAATAAATAATAATAAAAGACAGTGTGTACAAAAAATACGGTTATTACTAGGAAAAAATTGTCACATGATCTGTCATTACATATACACACCTTTTTTGAAAGGCCCCAGAGGCTGCAACCCCTAAGCAAGAGGCATCACTAACCAAACACTGTCATGAAAAACAAGGAACTCTCCAAACAAGTAAGCGGCAATGTTGTTGAGAAGTACAGGTCAGGGTTAGGTTATAAAAAATATCCAAATCTTTGATGATTCCCAGGAGCACCATCAAATCTATCATAACCAAATGGAAAGAACATGGCACAACAGCAAACCTGCCAAGAGACGTTCGCCTACCAAAACTCATGGACCGGCCAAGGGGAGGCATTAATCAGAGAGGCAGCACAGAGACCTAAGGTAACCCTGGAGGAGCTGCAGAGTTCCACAGCAGAGACTGGAGTATCTGTACATAGGATGACAATAAGCCGTGCGCTCCATAGAGTTGGGCTTTATGGCAGTGGCCAGAAGAAAGCCATTGCTTTCAGCTAAACAAAAAGACACCTTGTGAGTTTGCGAAAAGACATGTGGGAGACTCCCAAAATGTATGGAGGAAGGTGCTCTGGTCTGATGAGACTGAAATTGAAATTTTCGGCCATCAAAGAAAACGCTATGTCTGGCGCAAACCCAACACATCACATTACCCAAAGAACACCATCCCCACAGTGAAACATGGTGGTGGCAACATCATGATGTGGGGATGTTTTTCAGCAGCCGGGACTGGGAAGCTGGTCAGAGTTGAGGGAAAGATGGATAGTGCTAAATACAGGGATATTCTTGAATAAAATCTGTACCACTCTGTGTGTGATTTGAGGCTAGGACGGAGGTTAACCTTCCAGCAGGACAATGACCCTAAACACACTGCTAAAGCAACACTTGAGTGGTTTAAGGGGATACATGTAAATATGTTGGAATGGCCGAGTCACAGCCCAGATCTCAATCCAATAGAAAATCTGTGGTCAGACTTAAAGATTGCTGTTCATAAGCGCAAAAACACAAGGGGGGGGGGGATATCAGTCAGCACGTCCCTGTATGCAGGTGCACATAGCCATGGCAAAATATGCATACAAACACACAAGCGCAAACCATCCAACTTGAAGGAGCTGGAGCTGTTTTGCAAGGAGGAATGGGCAAAAATCCCAGTGGTAAGATGTGGCAAGCTCATAGAGACTTATCCAAAGCGACGTAGAGGTGTGATTGCCACAAAAGGCGGCTCTACAAAGTATTGACTTTAGGGGGGTGAATAGTTATGCACATTGACTTTTTCAGTTATTTTGTCCTATTTGTTGTTTGCTTCACAATAAAAAAAAAAAAAAAACATCTTTAAAGTTGGGGGCATGTTCTGTAAATAAAATGATGCAAATTCTCAAACAGTCTATGTTAATTCCAGGTTGTGAGGCACCAAAATACTAAAAAAGTCAAGGGGGTGAATACTTTTGCAAGGCACTGTATATTAAGGATGGCCAACCTGAGGCTCTCCAGCTGTTGCAAAACTTCAACTCCCAGCATGCCCAGACTATCTACAGCTATCAGCCTACAGCAGGGCATGGTAGGAGTTGTAGTTTTACAACAGCTGGAGAGCTGCAGGTTGGCCATGCCTGAGATATATATACACTCACCTAAAGAATTATTAGGAACACCTGTTCTATTTCTCATTAATGCAATTATCTAGTCAACCAATCACATGGCAGTTGCTTCAATGCATTTAGTGGTGTGGTCCTGGTCAGGACAATCTCCTGAACTCCAAACTGAATGTCAGAATGGGAAAGAAAGGCGATTTAAGCAATTTTGAGCGTGGCATGGTTGTTCGTGCCAGATGGGCCGGTCTAAGTATTTCACAATCTGCTCAATTACTGGGATTTTCACGCACAACCATTTCTAGGGTTTACAAAGAATGGTATGAAAAGGGAAAAACATCCAGTATGCGGCAGTCCTGTGGGCGAAAATGCCTTGTTAATGCTAGAGGTCAGAGGAGAATGGGCCGACTGATTCAAGCTGATAGAAGAGCAACGTTGACTGAAATAACCACTCGTTACAACCGAGGTATGCAGCAAAGCATTTGTGAAGCCACAACACGCACAACCTTGGATGGGCTACAACAGCAGAAGACCCCACTGGGTACCACTCATCTCCACTATAAATAGGAAAAAGAGGCTACAATTTGCACGAACTCACCAAAATTGGACTGTTGAAGGCTGGAATAATGTTGCCTGGTCTGATGAGTCTCGATTTCTGTTAAGACATTCAAATGGTAGAGTCCGAATTTGGCGTAAACAGAATGAGAACATGTATCCATCATGCCTTGTTACCACTGTGCAGGCTGGTGTGGTGGTGTAATGGTGTGGGGATGTGTTCTGGGCACACTTTAGGCCCCTTAGTGCCAATTGGCCATCGTTTAAATGCCATAGGCTATATGATTGAACCATAAATGCCATGGGCTACCTGAGCATTGTTTCTGACCATGTCCATCCCTTCATGACCACCATGTACCCATCCTCTGATGGCTACTTCCAGCAGGATAATGCACCATGTCACAAAGCTCGAATAATTTCAAATTGGTTTCTTGAACATGACAATGAGTTCACTGTACTAAAATGGGCCCCACAGTCACCAGATCTCAACCCAATAGAGCATCTTTGGGATGTGGTGGAACGGGAGCTTCGTGCCCTGGATGTGCATCCCTCAAATCTCCATCAACTGCAAGATGCTATCCTATCAATATGGGCCAACATTTCTAAAGAATGCTATCAGCACCTTGTTGAATCAATGCCACGTAGAATTAAGGCAGTTCTGAAGGCAAAAGG
Organism: Bufotes viridis; assembly: GCA_033119425.1. Lineage (NCBI taxonomy): Eukaryota > Metazoa > Chordata > Amphibia > Anura > Bufonidae > Bufotes > Bufotes viridis. Next base: position 447,218,816 of record CM065591.1, read on the forward strand.
GGGTCCAACACCGTATTAGTATGGTGTTCCTAATAATTGTTTAGGGGAGTGTGTATATATATATATAGATATATATATATATATATATATATATATACACGAAAAATGGCGGCACTGACAAAATGGAAAGCAAGCGGGTGCACGTTCAATGGGAATAGGCTTCTTACCCCAATATAAGTCCGAAAAATGAACAGCACTTCCAAATGTAGAAAAAAGGTGTTTTTATTCACCCATATGGTGCGACGTTTCGGCCCAACTTGAGCCAGAGTGGGTGGGGGGTGTCCGGATATAGAGAGAGAAAGAAGAAGAAAAAAAAGGGGGGGGGGGCACAACCAAAACCCCTAGATATAATCACTAATTGTATCCCAAAAGGCCCAGATATTTCTCCACTCTTTTAAATTATTTCTTTTATTGTAAATAATGTATACCTAACACTTCACTTTGTTTACCATATCGACCCACAGATTAATATTTGGAATATCCTATCAAAGCCAAACCCATGTTATTAACAATGTATCCAAAAACATTAACTTGTGCCTCATTAACATGTCAGTGTTTTGGTCAGTGTTTTCCATCAGTGATTGTGAGCCAAAACCAGGTGCGGCTCTAAACACAGAACAGGAGCAGATCTGTCCCTCATACCTTATGTCTGTGGAGGCTCCAGTCCTGGTTTTGGCTCACAATCACTGAAGGAAATCACTGACCAAAACACTGACGTGTGAATGAGGCTTTAGTAAGCTATGTTCTCTTCATCTTACAACAATCAACTATTGAGCGGAAATACAAACACAAGGGGGGGTGTTCAGTCAGCACTCCCTGTATACAGGTGCACGTAGCTATGGCGCTTATACATACAAACAAAAATTGCAACAGCACTCTGTAACCAGAGCTCTGTCCAAGATAAAAGCTATAAGAGGACATTGGTGTACTAATCCACCATATCGCATGCAAACAGTGCAGACATTAGTTTACATTTTGATCAAAAGGTAGTAAGCCCACTCACCCCGTCATGGTTGTCTCCCAGAGTAGGTACTAACGCTAAATCTGACCTGTTATGGGCCATGACAGCCACATAAAATCCTCCTAACGCTAAATATTACCTGTTATGTGCCACGACAGCCACATAAAATCCAGGGAGTATTTCTGTTTAGTATGTGTCGGAGGTGTGGCAAGCCTCCGCTTCAGTCGTGCACACCTGACTAGTTCGTCTGCCCTAGATGCTGGTTTTTAATCAGAGTGAGTATAAAGCTGAATGTGTACTCACATTACCTGCTAGTAGCTATCTGGCTCCAGGAAGAGTGCATAGTGGGCTCAGCATGCATGTTGGTACCTGCATCCCTGGATCTAATGGAGGCTGTTACAGCACCAGAAGGGGTTAATAAGTATGGTTTGTCCCAGCATGCTTGCTGGGCCCACACTCCCTGGATTTTATGTGGCTGTCGTGGCCCATAACAGGTAATATTTAGCGTTAGGAGGATTTTATGTGGCTGTCATGGCCCATAACAGGTCAGATTTAGCGTTAGTACCCACTCTGGGAGACAACCGTGACGAGGTGAGTGGGCTTACTACCTTTTGATCAAAATGTAAACTAATGTCTCCACTGTTTGCATGCGATATGGTGGATTAATACACCAATGTCCTCTTATAGCTTTTATCTTGGACAGAGCTCTGGTTACAGACTGCTGTTGCAATTTTTGTTTGTATAATCAGCTATTGAGCGATCATTAAATATAATCAATTATGCACTGAATGGTATCTGCAGTTTTAGTATGTCTTTTATAACATCAAATAAGTTGATGTTAGTGCAGTAAATCAGCCGATTGATAATCACAATGTGGGCAATTAGAGGTATCCTTAATTCTCATCTTATTCATAAGAACAGGAGCAATATATAACCTATGAATTATATTAAGTTGAACCAAAATGTGATTAAACTTGTGTGACACAGTCACCAAATTTTCGTAAATATTTTCCCAATTCTCCTGGGAAATGAACGGAATCTCCATACTCCAAGCCCTCTGTACAGGGGAAGTGAGAATTTCTTTTTCATTTTTATATACGTATATAGATATGTATATTTACACACTGGTCAGTTACAATAATTGTATTTTATATTTAGGTGGGGACGGGACTCCAGTTCTGAACTTTGGGGCCCCTTGATTTCTATGTACGCCCCTGGCTGCAGCCATAAAGATAACATCAACGGCAGGGAGGGCCAGAACACATTGCTGAAGGAAATGGGAAAACATTGGGTCACGGGTGAGTTTTGCGGTCCCCAATGCACGGAATGGACCACCTAGGGCCGTGTGCATGAGCCCTTAATCTGTAAGGTCTATCTTCTTCATTAGCCTGGAGTGTCTTTCAGTATTCAGACGTTTTGTAAATATATCCGCAATCATATGCTCGGTTGGGCATTAGTGAAAGTTCAGAAGTAAGTCCTTGTACTTGAAGATCCCTCATAAAATGGAACTTCACATCAATATGCTTTGGTTCTGGGATTAACGATTCCTATCTGTGCAAGTGCAAGGCATCTTTGGTTGTCTTCCAGAGACTTTTGTTGGTTCTGACTGCTGTTGACCGAAATCTGCCAGCAATTGTCTTATGCACATAACTTCCTGACTTGCCTGCGCTGCTGCAATATACTCTGCTTTCTTAGTTATCTTCTCTTAAGTAGTTAGTTTCCATAGAAGACTTTGAATTCTTTAGGCCTAAAGTTTTAATCATTTGTTGAATCTTGTACTTTTGGTTGAGAAGAAAACTTCTCTCAATCTGATTACCGATGGTATTAAAATTCTCATTTAGAATTCACAGTATTCTTATTTTGTCCCCTTCTTGTTCAAAACAGGCTAGGAGATAGACCATATAAATCTGCATAAAAATCTATCTGTTCGTAAGCTTCTTTGTATATAGGCAGGGGTACTTCATCTGTCAGTACTTCATTTATTTTGATGTTCTATGCTCTCACGGCCTGCTTTCAACATATATACTTCTCTGAAGTTTGCATGCTATGTCTGGTCTTTGTTGATCCTTGAATTCTGGCGCTTGTGCCATGACAATGTCTTCTGTCAATGTCACCATGCTGAAATGTTGTTTTCACATGAAAATGTTTCACATTCATCTTTCTTGTGGTTGCTACTGCAAGCAAGGTTCTGATGGAAGCGTGTTTGACTACAGGAGAGAATGTCTCATCGTAGTCTTCCCAATATTTTTGTTAGTATCCCTTGGCAATAAGTCTATCATTGTATCGTTCCACTGTGCCATCTGTATTGTATTTAACTTTGAAAGTCCATTTACAGCCTAGGGCCTTTTTCCTGGGTGGCAGTTCTGTTAAAGTCCATGTTTTTGGTTTCGTGCATGGATCTAATTTCTTCTTCTGCTGCCTTAATCCATTTGTTGGCTTCTCTCTCTGAAAGCCGGCAATATCTCTTGCCAAAAGTAAGTTCGTATACACTGACTGTGCTCGCCTTGTATGAAATATATAGAAGTGATTTACTTTTTTTTTCTCTTGTTGCACATTGTAGCTCTGTATCTCAGTTTGGTTGTGTCTGCTCATTGGCATAGCTTGGGCTTGTACTAATTTCAGTCATTTGTTCAGGAGATTCACAGGTAGTTTGATTAGTATCAATTCAGGAGTGGGCTGGCCATAGAGCCTATAGACCCCTAAAGTAGCAATTGCCCAGGGGGCCGCCTGAGCCCTCCTCATGACCTCTGGCCAGGTACATAATGATCTGGTGCTTTCAGACTTAATTAATGCTGGTAGCATCAGGTACTTATGCACCTGGCCAACGGCCGTAGGTGCCGTCCCAAACTCAACTGTATCACCATCCTCAGGACAGAGATACAGTTGAAAACTGTGGAGAGGGTATTTTGTGCTGCACTGTGATATTCGGTTTTGCTTGTGCTGTATTATGTGCTTCACTATGGTACTGCAGGCTATGCCTACCTCTATTGGCTCTGCCTACTTGTGTTGGCCCTTCCTACTTGTGTTGCCCATTCCTACTTGTGTTGCCCCATCTTCCGTCACTTAGGACCCAAATACAACATGGGTCCAGTTTTAGATTTTTCCAGGCCCACTTTAAGTTCCCATTCCCACCATTTGTAAGGTTCAATATTCTGTTCTGCTCTTGTTTCCAATGGTGTTATCACACCATCTTTCAGATACTTGGCAAAAATTACACTATTGCTAATGGTAACTGTGTCTGTTTTGGGATTGAGTATTCCTGTACCCTTTGCAGTAGTCACTATCCGACAAAGATTCCTTCTCTGTTTTGGAGTTTGGTGCATTTTTCTTGTGTAATATATACAAATGTTCTGCATCCAAAAACTCAAAACTCTTAAATCCTTTACGCTTGTCTTCACAACATGCCATAGTTCATATGGGGATTTCTCCACTGTTCTATAGAAGAGTCTATTTTGTGAAGTAGCTATCATGACTTTACCCAATATTTTTCAGGTAATCCAGAATCTGTCAGCATGCATCTGATGATTTCAGTCAGAGTTTTGTCCTATCTTTCGGCTGCCCCTTTTTGGAGTATATGGGACTATCTTTTGATGTTCTATCCCACCTTGTTTCAAATATTCTTCTATTTAGTGTTCTGTGAGTACACTTCCATTGTCACTTTAGAGTGTGAGAGGATTCCTCTGAAACTTGTTGCTTGTCTTTGTTAGATAGTCTTGTAGTTTATTCAGAACTCCATCTTTGTTCTTCATCATATAAATCACTGTTTACCTAGAGTAGTCATCTATGAAGGTCACTATATGCTAGGGTTGCACCAGGTATCGAATTATCGATACCCAATCGATACTTTTGTACCTTGATTGATTCAATATCGGGATTTGCCATTTACAGATGCTAGGCTGCGCTACTCAGCAGCAGTGCAAAAGGAGGCAGTCTCTCCCTCCCTCCGCACTGTTCCACTGCTGCCGCTGGCCGACCAATGAGAAGAGAGAGGGGAAGAGGAGGGAAGGCCACTGCACCACTAATGAAGATAACTAACCCATGAATTCAAATATAGGCGGCATAAAAAGGTTAGTTATCTTCATTGGTGGTGCAGTGCACCCCTCCAACCCCAGTATTATAAACTATAATCATAGATGGCGCAGTGCGTTCCCGACCACAGTATTATAAACTATAATCATTGGTGGTTCAGTGCGCCCCCCCCCCCAACCCCACTCATATTACAGTCATTGGTGGCAGTGGCCACAGTGCCCCCTACCCACTCTTCACTGGTGGCAGTGGCAGCTTCCGATCGGAGCCCTAGCAGTTAAATTGCGGGTCTCCGATTGGTTACCATGGCAGCCAGGACGCTACTGAAGAAGTGGCTGCAATGGTAAGCTCCCTGCTGCTGTGTGCACAGGGCAGGAGGGACAGTGTAGGGAAAGTGTAAAGTCCTATTTACCCTAATAGAGTTCTAGCCCCAGGTTCTAGCCCCTATGGGGGCTAATAGTTATTAAATAGAAAGTAAAAAAAAAAAAACTTAAAGAAAGCAAACACCAAAATATTAAGTTTAAATCAACCCGTTTCCCAATTTTACATATAAAATATATAAACAATAAATAAATAAAAATATTACATATCGCCATGTCTGAAAAGTCCAAACTATTAAAATATTTAAAGATATCTCCTATGTGGTGAACGCCGTAACAGAAAAAAAACAGTAAAAACCATGCGATTCGCCATTTTTTAGTCACCTTGTCCCCCCAAAAATAGGATAGGACTGTTTTATTATGGGCCAGATGTTCCAAAAAATGCGGAATGCACGCAGGTTTTTTTGGTGTTTTATTTTATTCATGTGGTATTAAATGGTATCAAGTATCTCAATACTTTTTTATGGTATCAAAATTGAATCAAAATTTTGATATCGTGACAACTCTACTATATACTGTACCTGTTACTGCTGGGTGTAAGCACTGTCATAGGACTGCAACCATCACTGTGTATTAGGTCAAGTGGTCGCAAGGCTCTGGACTGGCTTTTCTTAGGAAGCGTGCCCTTGTAGCTTTAGATTTATTGCAACATTCACATCTGTTACTGGACAGATGAAAACTTTAAAGGCTATGTACACATTTCGCGGAAATTTTTTTATGATTGCATTATACTAATTTTGAGCTAAAATTATTTTTTCACTTGGCCTTTATTAAAAATATGGAATCCTTTTTTGTGTACAGGGCTCAGATGCTCTAGTAGCTGCCTGTGGATTTTCTGTCTTTTCCATCCTTTGGGGAGCAGGTGGGCTCCTTATCTCTGCACTCTGACATTATAAACACTCATTATAGCTCAGTTCTTATTTTACTGATAAGAATATGGCTTAGGGTCCTTTCACACTTGCGTTCTGAGGATCCGGCAGGCACTTCCGTCCCGTCGGATCCGTCAGAACGCAAGTCGCCTGAAGCATTAGAAGACTGATCAGGATCCTGATCAGTTTTCGAATTGCTTTCAGGTTACTATGGCAGGCAGGACGCTACTAGCGTCCTGGTTGCCATAGTAGGAGCGGGGAGCGGTATACTTACAGTCCGTGCGGCTCCCGGGGCGCTCCAGAATGACGTCAGAGCGCCCCATGCGCATGGATCACGTGATCCATGCGATCACGTGATCCATGCGTGTAGGGCGCCCTGACGTCCCTCTGGAGCGCCCCGGGAGACGCACGGATGGTAAGTATACCGCTCCCCCGCTCCCGCTACATTTTACCATGGCAACCAGGACTTTAGCGTCCTGGCTGCCATGGTAACAATGAGAAAAGCTAAGCGTCGGATCCGCGATGCGCCGAAACGACGTTAGCTTAAGGCGGATCCGGATTAATGCCTTTCAATGGGCATTAATTCCAGATCCGGCCTTGCTGCAAGTGTTCCGGATTTTTGGACGGAACAAAAAGCGCAGCATGCTGCGGTATTTGCTGCGTCCAAAAAACGTTCCGGTCCTGAACTGAAGACATCCTGATGCATCCTGAACGGATTTCTCTCCATTCAGAATGCATGGGGATGATCCTGATCAGGATTCTTCCGGAATAGAGACCCGACAACGGATCTCTATGCCGGAAAACCAAAATGCCAGTGTGAAAGGACCCTTAGGCCTCTTTCACACTTGCGTTGTGAAGATCCGGCGTGCACGCCGGATCCGGCACAACGCAAGTGAACTGAAAGCATTTGATGACTGATCAGTCTTCAAAATGCTTTCAGTGTTACTATGGCAGCCAGGACGCTACTAGCGTCCTGGTTGCCATAGTAGCAGTGGGGAGCGGGGAGCGGCATACTTACATTCCGTGCGGCTCCCGGGGCGCTCCTGAATGACGTCAGAGCGCCCCGTGCGCATGGATCACGTGATCCATGCGATCACGTGATCTATGCACTGGGGCGCCCTGACATCATCCTGGAGCGTCCCGGGAGACGCACGGATGGTAGGTATACTGCTCCCCCGCTCCCCGCTACATTTTACCATGGCAACCAGGACTTTAGCGTCTTGGCTGCCATGGTAACAATTGAGAAAAAGCTAAACGTCGGATCCGGCGATGCGTCGAAACGACGTTTAGCTTAAGGCCAGATCCGGATTAATGCCTTTCAATGGGCATTAATTCCGGATCCGGCCTTGCGGCCTTGTCCTCCAGCATTGCGTTTAAATGCTCCGGCATATTCCTTTTCTTAGTTATACCTCATTTTGTACAGTTTCCTTAGCAAAAAATTGACTTGCTATTTTGGAAGTTTTATTCAATTTGTGGTCCTGGTCTGTACACCTCATGATTATCTAGGATAGGGCTGGCCAACCTGTGGCTCTCCAGCTGTTGTAAAACTACAATTCCCCCCATTCCCTGCTGTAGGCTGATAGCTGTAGGCTGTCTGGGCATGCTGGGAGTTGTAGTTTTGAAACAGCTGGAGATCCGCAAGTTGGCCATCCCTGATCTAGGACAATCAACAACAGAGCTGTCATTTCATCAGTGCTTCCAATCTTTGACTCAGGATTACCTTCGAGATTACTCTGCTCTCCCATTTAGAGCTTTTATCTCTCTATGCTGACAGTTACAGGACAACATTTTTTCTTAATTTTTAATGGTATATTACTGCCAAAATAAATAAAAAAATGCCAAAAACTCAGAAAAAATAAGTTTATATGAATATTAAGTAAAAAATAGTCTGACAGTAGAGTACCTTTAACTCAAAAACATTGACAAAGTTGAAGTTTATGTTTTACATGTCAAGTTAATAATTGCTACATCTGAATGTTCACCAAATTACCCCAAAATTGTTCTACCTATAGAATTTTAAACTGGCAACAAGTATTCCAATCATGACAACAAGAAACATCTATCTACCCTCTGCTATTTTATCCTGCCTACTGCTGTGATAAATTCTGCCCCTATTTTTAATTACATAAATCCAGTTTATGTAAGGTTTTCTCTGAACTGGACCTGAATTTTGAATCTGAATTTTCTGGCATGGATCAAATGAGCTCAACTCACATGAGAAGAATGGAGAAATAAATGTTTCCCGTACCATATTTCAGGCAGGAAATTAAAGTTTTGTTGCCTGGGGTCATTGTATGTGTCTCATGCACTACTTTATGACTGCCTCAGCCATCCATGGTCCCAAGACTGCTGCAGCCTCATAGTGAGGAATGGTCCCCTTCACTCATAGCATGGCTATTGACTCTTACTGCTAAAATGGTACAGTTGCTGATAGTGACGTTATTAATGCCCTATTAAATAAATGCAGGATTAATCAAGCGGTGTGACCCCCCATATAGTGGATAGTGAGGCTATAAGCGTACTTGCTGGTTTTCAGGCTGGTAGATTGAGAGTTCTACATTCACACGACCGTATTTTTTTTTTCCGCGTCCGATCCGCATTTTGCGGAATAAATGCGGACCCATTTATTCCTATGGGTGAATAAAATATGCGGACAACATTCAGTATGTTGTCCGCATCAGTGGTTCCGCATTTATACTCCGCAAAAATATGAAGCATGTCCTATCATTGTCCGCAGAAATTGTTCTGCAGCCCCATAGAAGTGAATAGATCTGCAAATTGCGGATGACATACGGAAAGGTTTCCGTATGTCATCCGCAATTTGCGGATCCATTTCCGTATTTTTATTATAATATTTTATTCTCTCCCCCCTTTTTTTTTCCTCATCCGTTTTTTGCGGACCATTTTTTGCGGATGACATACGGAAGACACTCTTCAGTATTTTGCGGACATGCGGATCCGTTTTTTGCGGATCCGCAAATACATACGGTCGTGTGAATGCAGCCTTAGAAGAGGTCATGTGAGAGTTTGTGGTCTATGCTGTCCGAGTGCTTGTCATTCTTTGTATGAGTTAGGGAAAAGTCCCTCCTTAACCTCGCAATATTTTTGAGATTTAATGGGGTTTTCCAGGATTATTTTAGTTTTTAATAGATATTCTGATGTAGTTTCTTTCCTCATGTACATCTTCCTGATGATTTTTTTTTTCAATTTGGACTTTCTTGACCCATTTGTACCATATAATCTAATCCTTCTGGTTTGTTTCCATCCTGTATGTAGCGCTTTCTGTTGCTGTATCCTCCCATCCAGATAGTTTCATAGACACGCCCCTTTTGCTGCTTCGACACGCCCTTGGACATACCATCACAGGAAATAAGAAGGAGCTACACGGACATGGTCAAGTGACCACAGCCCAAGGAAAGATAGGAGCATTAAAGGTAAAAGAAGTACATTACAAAATTACAGCGACTTTCATAAATGATTATTTTAAAGGATGTTGATGCAAACCCCTTCCCACATATGGACATAACTGTACATCCAGATTGCATTTAATTTAAGCAATCAGGTGTACAGTTACATCCGAACTGTTAGCCGGGGGTGTGACACTAATCAAAGCGGTCCCTTGCCAACGATTGCTCTGATTGGTTAGTCTGTACAGACTAACCAGGCTAAGCAATCAGATCGTTTTTCAGTGTAACTAGTTACAGTCTCTGATCTCCTCAGTGAAGATCAGAACCTGTAACCAAATACCCTGCTGCCTCCACTGTACCTCCTAATGCCTCCTGCATGCCCCTTGCTGCCTTCACTGTGCCCCCTGCTGCCTACATTGTTCCCCCTCTCCATCAGGTAATACCTCCTTGCTGCCTCTGATGCCCTCCTACTGCCTCTGATCTCCCCCAAACTGCCATGTATTCCTGTATGGAGCTCTCTTTTCCATCAGGTCCCCGTAATGAGTTCAGCAGGTTGACATGGTTGACATGGCAGCCAGGGGCCTTACAAAGGCCTTCAAACTTGCCAGGACATTACAATACCCTGCAATGACTATAGACGACTATTGCTGGTTATTGTACAAGCATCAAACCACTGGATCTTCAAAACCCAAGTGGGACTTGGTAAAAAGGTGTTCAAATAAATAAAAAAAAGATTTTTCCAATATCCGCTCATTTATAATTGGTTACAAAAATAAAATAAACTATACATAATTGGTATTGCCATGTCCATAACAACCTGATCTATAAAAAGATCATACCACGTATTCTGCGCGGTGAAAACAGTAAAAAAATAAAATAAGAAACAATGACAGAATTACTGTTTTTGTCACCTCACCTCCCAATAATAAAAAGAGATCAAAAAGTCATATGAACCCCAAAATGGTACAAATAAAAACTACAGTACATCCCGCAAAACAACAACAGCGTTGATGGAAAAATAAAAAAGTTATGGCAATGAAATGCAACACAAAAATAAAAAATAGATTTATAATAAGTAATTTTATGATGCAAAAGTGATGAAACATGAAAAAAGATCTAAATTTGCTAATGCCATAATCATATCAACCTGCAAAATAAAGTTATCATGTCAAATATACCACATGGAGAACCCCATTTAAATAAAAAACACTGACAGAATTGCAATTTTTGCCCACCTCACAAATAAATACCGGTAAATAAAAAGTGATCAACAAGTCACTTGTACCCAAAAATGGTACCATTAAAAACTAACTTTTGTCCCACAAAAAACGAGTCCCTCACACAGATCAGTCATTAAAACAATAAAAAAGTTATGGTCCTTAAAAAACACAGATTTGTACCTATGAAACTGACTGACCTGTTGCATGTGCGCTTGGCAGCTGTTCCTGCTTGCCAGTTTCTCTAATCATTTCTTTGAGACTGATATTGAGGTTCTCATAGGAATAGATAAAGAAACTGACTTCCTGTCCACACGTAAATTAGAGAGTCAGAATATTGGTCACATTACACAGCAAAGGACTAGAATGAAAAGAATAGCTCACAACTACAGCCATCGGAAATGGTGGAATTGAAGTGAATAGGAGCAGCACTGCAGTTACCAACTCCATTCTCTACACAATGGATGGTGCTATGTAGTTCCAGGACCAACTTCTGGCCCCAGCTGATGAACCCTTCTAACTGACCAGAAAATACATTTGTTGTGGTAGTGCCTCTTTAAAATGCTTCAGTTTTCAGTCACATGCAGACCCTGCTATGTGGCCTGCACCATAAGGGTAAGGCCATATGGTCAGGTTTCCTGATGCAGCTTTGGAAGCCAAAATCAGGAGTGGATCATAAAATGAGAGAAGGCATTGAGGACAGATACGTCTCCTTCTTTTTTAATTCACTTTTGGTTTGGGCTTTTAAAACTGCATGCAGAAAGCTGGCCATGTGACCGTAACCATACTGTGTGAGCTTAGAGTTAGTATCCCACCTTTTGGGACTGCCACACTTCTAGTCATAGCGACATATCAAACGTTTTGAGACCCCCACCTATGGCTAGAACGAGGAGAGAGAACCGCTCAGTTAGGGCACTCTATCTGCAGGAGACAGGCTCAATAGAAAGTCCATGGGCCCATCTTGTTTGTCTCTCGGCTTTTTTTTATATTTTTGGAAGTCCAGTGACCCTTTAAGGCTTTTTTTTTACATGGGTTTAGGGGTAGGATAGAGGCAATTATCAGAAATGTCAGTTTATACAAATCCTTCATAATTGCCCCATATATAGGTGCCAATGATCACCCAGTGAGTGATCAAATGCTTGAAAATTGGGTGATTGCATCTTCTATGTGGCACATAAAATTACCATTTGTCAGCAGCACATTGCCCTGTGTAAACAGGGATCTGCTGATGAATGGCTGCTGTAGTGATGGTTCATTCCCATAACTGCCTGTGCATTGGCTTTGTGTAAAAGGCCCTTTACGTGTGACTTCATTCCAGTACATCTGTCTGTCTTTAGTGTCAGACTGGGATGCTTTAGGGCCCACCATTAAAATTCAATCTGGGGGCCAGCTGTTAAGCTACATGCAAGTATTGTCTGCTCGCACATGGTTGATTATGAGGGTCTGTGTAGCAACTTTGAGAAGGCAGGTCCATGAAAGAGGGAATATTGGTTGGCTTTCCTCTGTACCTAGACATCATCTTAGCCACTGGATGTATCTATAATACTAAACTGGGTGGTTCGTTAAATAATTCACCCAGTTTTTATATGAACATAGGCTGTTTGAGTTGCTGTACACTGCCTATCAGTATGTAGTGCAGTCAGTCTACTGTGCCATGTCCCACTTGTGCAGGTGGTGGGGGACTGGAGATCTACCTTTGCTCCGGGGTCCTCTGGTAGATTCACCTGTTCCCTTGCGGGCAAGTCCAAGCCTGTCTGTCTTGCCTTAAGTTTTCATTTGGATTGACTATGTATGTATAAAGTACTGTCTAGCTTTTATTAGAAGAAACAGTGCCACTCTTGCTGCTGATGCCCATTACCTATACAACCAGATATAGCCCATGGACAGGGATGTAGCTATAGGGGAAGCAGGGGAAGCGATTGCTTTGGGGCCCTCTCAAGAGGAATACTAAAAGATTTTATTGTCAGGGTCCCCCCAACAGTATTATACAATGACATTATATACAGTGACACAGTAGGAAACAGACGGAACAGCTGCTAGGACTTGACAGTCTTGACTAGCCACAGGAGTGGGGTTGCACGTGAGTTGGGGTCTCCAAGAAGAAGTTGCTAGGGGGGGTTGGGCTATTCAAAAATTTGCCGTGGGGCTCAGTCAGTTGTAGTTACGCCACTGCCCATGGACAAAGACTGTGACTAGATTGTAGGGTAACATTAACATTTGCATTGAACCTAAAATTATTTAGAAAATTGCCAGGTCATGAAGCTGTAAGGCCCCATTCACATGTCCGCAATTCTGTTCCGCATTTTGCGGAACGGAATTGCGGAACCATTTATACCTATTGATACTCACTATGTCCCGCCCGGATCCGGAATTGCGGATCCGCACTTCCGGGTCCGCACTTCCATTCCTCCAAAAAATAGAACATGTCCTATTCTTGTCCACAATTGCGGACAAGAAAAGGCATTTTCTATGAGAGTGCCGGCGATGTGCGGTCCGCAAAATGCGGAACGTACATTCCCGGTGTCCGTGTTTTGTGGATCCGCAAAACACACACCTCCTCATGCTCTGGTCATGAGGAGGTTAAGCAGTAATAATAGGCGCATTCCTTGTTAAGGAACACATTACACACGTTTAAGCAAAATCTCCTTATTGAGTCATGTGGGAGCACTGTGATCTGGTAGTATCTGCTGACGCTGCTCTTTTTAGGACATCTGTATAGATGTGACTACTGTGCGGCTGGAGTAAAAAAAAGAAAAATCTGTATAAAATGCTATGTGGAAATAAAACCACACATACGTATATGTTCATTTAAACCACATTACTTTTATTATCACTGTTAGTCACAGGAGATTTATTTTAAAATAAATGCTCCAATCTGCTTTTAATGGAAGATTTAAGGACAGCGGTTAATAATTTTAGCCCTTAAAACAAACTTTCCCTTGATATTCTGCTGCAGGATAATTGAAATCTGTCAGTAATAATTAAATGTCGATTTTTTTTATGTGGATTGTGGATCATTATTCTGAAGCAAATGATAAAAACTACAGAACCTTACAAAAAAAAAAAAAAAACACAGCTCCAAGGTTTTTTTTAAGGGTTCCTTGGGCCTCTGACACACCGCCCCCCTTCTGTTTTGTCATGGCCAGATGACTGATGGGCCGATGCTGTCCCCATGCAACAAAGTGCAATTGAGTCTCAAATAACTTAAATAATGAGTTGAATATACTGATGAAAGGCAGCTAAGGCTAGTTTTTACACTAGCAGCAGGACGGATCCGACAGGCTGTTCACCCGAAGGAACAGCCTGTCGGATCCGTCCTGCCACTAGTGAACGTGTGCCCCCGGACCACCGCTCCGGCCCCAATGATTATAATGGGGGTGGGTGGAGTTCCGGCAAAGGTACGGCAGCGCAAGGCGAGAGGCTGCCGGAATAAATGTCGGACATGTCGTAGTTTTATTCCTGCAGCCTCTCCGTGCCTCCGCCGGAATTCCTCCCCGTCCCCATTGTAGTCAATTGGGCCGGAGGGGTAGTCCGGGGCTCACGTTCACTAGCTGCAGAACGGGTCCGACAGGCTGTTCCGTCGGGTGAACAGCCTGTCGGATCCGTCCTGCCGCTAGTGTGAAAGTAGCCTAACTCAGAAGTGGGGCTCCAGATGACACATATTCAGACAAAAATTTGTCTCACAAGAGAAGCACAGTTTTTAAAATGTTAGAACTGATAGCATAGTCGTGGTAGTTCCCACATGGTGCAGATGTTAAGTTTCAGTTTCTCCTCGATGCAGGGGTATATAGTTGTATGGTGACAACATATTCTAAAATAACCATGTGTTCTTTTTTCATTTTCCAGTGTAAAACCCAGCAGTGCAATGTGTTAACAGGCTGTTTGTTACCACCAGCTACTTTCTGTATACCCATGGCGATAAATGTATATGTCACTTGGAAATGTTGATGTCGCTTGAAAGGAATAGGATGCAGCCTTTAGTAGAATCCGACTCATCACACAAGGGTAAACTAATTACATGGGCACACACCCAACAAGACCTCCCAAGGTGGGCAGGACATCTTCTATTATAATGTAGTCACTGAGCCATGTGAAGAGCTTGGTATACGCCATCGTGCATGGTCAGTGTTAGAATGTTGTTTACCAAGAATCACCATGCTTTACACAAATCAATATACATAGTATACAGTTGTGGCCAAAATTTTTGAGAATTACATAAATATTGAAATTTGGAAAAGTTGCTGCTTAAGTTTTTATAATAGCAATTTGCATATACTCCAGAATGTTATGAAGAGTGATCAGATGAATTGCATAGTCCTTCTTTGCCATGAAAATTAACTTAATCCCAAAAAAAACTTTTCACTGCATTTCATTGCTGTCATTAAAGGACCTGCTGAGATCATTTCAGTAATCGTCTTGTTAACTCAGGTGAGAATGTTGACGAGCACAATGCTGGAGATCATTATGTCAGGCTGATTGGGTTAAAATGGCAGACTTGACATGTTAAAAGGAGGGTGATGCTTGAAATCATTGTTCTTACATTGTTAACCATGGTGACCTGCAAAGAAACACGTGCAGCCATTATGGCGTTGCATAAAAATGGCTTCACAGGCAAGGATATTGGGGCTACTAAGATCGCACCTCAATCAACAATTTATAGGATCATCAAGAACTTCAAGGAAAGAGGTTCAATTCTTGTTAAGAAGGCTTCAGGGCATCCAAGAAAGTCCAGCAAGCGCCAGGATCGTCTCCTAAAGAGGATTCAGTTGCGGGGTCGGAGTGCCACCAGTGCAGAGCTTGCTCAGGAATGGCAGCAGGCAGGTGTGAGCGTATCTGCACGCACAGTGAGGCGAAGACTTTTGGAAGATGGCCTGGTGTCAAGAAGGGCAGCAAAGAAGCCACTTCTCTCAACAAAAAAAAACACCAGGGATAGATTGATCTTCTGCAGAAAGTATGGTGAATGGACTGCTGAGGACTGGGGCAAAGTCATATTCTCCGATGAAGCCTCTTTCTGATTGTTTGGGGCATCTGGAAAAAGGCTTGTCCGGAGAAGAAAAGGTGAGAGCTACCATCAGTCCTGTGTCATGCCAACAGTAAAGCATCCTGAGACCATTAATGTGTGGGGTTGCTTCCCATCCAAGGGAGTGGGCTCACTCACAATTTTGCCCAAAAATACAGCAATGAATAAAGAATGGTACCAAAACACCCTCCAACAGCAACTTCTTCCAACAATCCAACAACAGATGGAGCACCGTGCCATAAGGCAAAAGTGATAACTAAGTGGCCCGGGGACCAAAACATTGACATTTTGGGTCCATGGCCTGGAAACTCCCCAGATCTTAATCCCATTGAGAACTTGTGGTCAATCCTCAAGAGGCGGGTGGACAAACAAAAACCCACTAATTCTGACCAACTCCAAGAAGTGATTATGAAAGAATGGGTTGCTATCAGTCAGGAATTGGCCCAGAAGTTGATTGAGAGCATGCCCAGTCGAATTGCAGAGGTCCTGAAAAAGAAGGGCCAACACTGCAAATACTGACTCTTTGCATAAATGTCATGTAATTGTCGATAAAAGCCTTTGAAACGTATGAAGTGCGTGTAATTATATTTCAGTACATCAGAGAAACAACTGAAACAAAGATCTAAAAGCAGTTTTGCAGCAAACTTTGTGAAAACTAATATTTGTGTCATTCTCAAAACTTTTGGCCACGACTGTACATACTAGAGCATGCATACAATAGCAACAAGAACTAGGTTGTGCCTTTAAACTGCAACAGCAAAACGAAACGTCCAGAGACAATTCAGACAGAATATTATAGGATAAACAAATAGTACTGCTGCTCCACCCTCCATACCTTACATGGCTGGAACATTGGGCAGATGATTGCTAACAAGAGTTCATAGAACGCTCTTAATCGATAATCTGCCTGTGTAAAAGTGCTATTGATTACCCGATGAATGTTCATTCATCAGGTAAAAGGATTTTTCAAGTGGACACCTAAATGATGGCTTGCTGGCAGCAGATCATGGTATCTAAACAGTACTCTGCTGCTAGCAAACAATGATTCTATATGGAGACATTAGTGATCGCTCCACCCCAAACTGTGGAGCAGATCGTTGCATGTACATGCAGCAGTTCCTCCACTGATGAGCAGGCAGTTGCCAGGAAGGAAAGCTTCCTTCCCTGACAATCTTCTTATGAATTGAGCAGTGTAAAGGTAAGATTTTGAGAGGAGACAGCAGCCCTATGTAAGTTACACTGCTGCCTTCCCATCCATGCCATACACAAGATGACTGCCACCTCCTCCATAGCTTATACAGGCAGGGGAGCACCAACCAATGAGGCTAAGGTGAGGTGATCGCCTCAGGCAACACCAGGTAGGAGCAAGAGGGGGGCAGCGGAAGGGCCATGTGGAATGAGTGCTTTCATTGTAGCAAAGGGGTTAGGTTCAGAAATTGACATTGGGGTAGGTGGTGCCATTTCAGTTTTCACCTCAGGCAGCAGAAAGGCTAGGTGCCCCCCTGTATACAGGATTGTTGCCTCCCTCTCTATACCTTACACAGGACTGCTGTTTCCCTCTCCATATCTTATACAAGATTGATGCCTCCCTTCCATACCTATCACAGGACTCATGCTCTACTGAGGACTGAGACGATATAACAATCATATGTAAAGTGTGGAGGGGGAGGCGGCAGTCCTATGTAAATTATGGAGGGTGTAGCAATTTTTTTCAGCATTAAAACGCAAAGAAATATATACATATTAGGGTGACCACATTTCCTAACTGCCATTCAGGGACACTTACTTTCACAAGATCATCATGCGGTCGCGGTCCCGCTACTCGGCCGCGCAGCAAGGCAGGGGAGGAGCCACACACAGGCAGGACAGTACTATGCGATGCCGATCTGATTCAGCGATCGCATAGTATAAAGAAGTGACTGTCACCAGGGCCGGTTCTAGGTGAAATGGGGCCCTGGGGCAAAAAACAATAAGTAACAATAAGTAACAGAGCCCCCCCCCCCATCATGTGCCAGTAGCCATAGGTCCCTCCTAAGTGCCAGACTGACACTGACTGCCAGCAGTAGCCATAGCATAGCCCCCCTATAATGTGCCACACTCCATTGTCCAAGTAGCCATACCATAATTAGCCCTCCCCCCATCATCTACCCCAGGCCCAATAAGTGCCAGAGTCCACTCCATTCCATTGTCCACAGTCCAAGTAGCCAATGCCATTATTTGCCATACCATAATTACCCCCCATCATGTAACCCAGGCCCAATAAGTGACCCCCCCATCATGTGCCCCAGCCCCCAGGCCCAGTAGCCAGCCACAGCTATTGAGAAATGACAAAAAAACAAACAAAAAAACACTTGACTTATACTTACCTCCTGTCCTAAGTCCTTGGCTGCAGCGAAGCGCGATCAGGCTGTGTCCCGTCCTGCCTCCAGCACTGCTGACTGTACGGCAGCGGCTCAGTCAGGGCTTGAGTCAGGCGGCGCGATGACGTAATCGCGCCGCCTGCGCCGGTCCGCTGGCCCCTGATAGGCTGCCGGCCGGCCCTGCACAGCCTATCAGAGGAAGGGGAAGGGACACACCTCTCTCTCCCCTGCATTGTCCCGGAATGAGGGTGACTGGGACCCAGGACAGTCTCTCCAAATGCGGGACTGTCCCGGGCGATCCGGG
The DNA here is from genome assembly GCA_033119425.1 of Bufotes viridis. Lineage (NCBI taxonomy): Eukaryota > Metazoa > Chordata > Amphibia > Anura > Bufonidae > Bufotes > Bufotes viridis. Next base: position 447,237,360 of record CM065591.1, read on the forward strand.
ACACGTGGTCACCCTAATACATATGTGGTATAATTGTAATCCTACTGACTTGGAGAATGACAGTAACAGGTCAGTTATGGCTTTGGGAACGCAGGGAATAAAAAATGAAAATAAATGGAAAACTGCCTGGTCAAGAGGGGTTAAAAGCAGCCATCACCTCTACTCAATGATCAGGCAATCAGTTCACTCCCAATAGGTGCAAGGGCATTAGAGTATTCAGATTGGCATTTAAGAGGACATGTAGCCTCTCCTGACATGTCTGTTATAGTCAGGGGCGGATTAAGTGCATGATAGGCCCGGGGGCTGTCTTCCCAACTCGCCCCCCCTCCATTTTAAGTTTCAGGTTTTCTTTCTGTATGAAGAGGCTGCGGTGCTTTGTGAGCGTCACTGTCTCTTCCTCGGCCATATGACATCACATTCATCGCTGACGTGGCCGAGGTGCAGCTCTGTCCCATCTGAGTGATTGGAGCTGAGCTGCAATACCAAGCCCAGTGCTATCAAATGGACAGCGCTGAGCAAAGAGGCTGCGGTGCTTACTGGGACATCACGGTTTCCTCAAACAGCTGATTGGCGGGGTGCCAGGAGTCTGACCCCCACCATTTCATTACTCTGAGTACAGATGTCATAAATGTTACCTGCAGTCCTATGTAACACCCCACATAACACAGTGAATTATTGTGTTATGTGGGGTGTTACATAGGACTGCAGGGAACATGTACAACATTATCTGCACACAGAACGTTATCACTGTTATCTGGGCTGTTACATAGGACTGCAGGTGACAAATTAAAATTTTAGTTGCCAAATTTAAAATACATATATGATTAAAAAGACTCGGAGGAAAAGATGAGACGCAGGTTACAGCAGTGAGCCAGCTCCACATATAGGGGAATACAGCACCACATACCTGTTACATCCAGGGACATCTCCTCTCATGTAGATCTTCTCTTTCCTCTTCTCCTCCGTCTGACCCAGACCGCCATGACAAATTCTTTCAGCCGCATCTCGTCCCTACAGAGTTTGTTACACAGACACGTTAGATTTCTCATAATTAGGGTAATTTATCAAACTGGTGTAAATTAGAACTGGCTTAGTTGCCCATAGCAACCAATCATATTCCACCTTTAATTTTCCAGAGGAGCTGTCAAAAAAGAAAGGTGGAATCTGTTGCTATGGACAACTGCGCTAGTTCTACTACAGCAGTTTGATAAATGATCCCAAAGATCCTTATAGTGTCTACAGCAGTTATAATGTCCCCTAGAGTGCCCCCAGTAATAATAACACCATATATTGTGCTCTAGGTAATAATCCCTGTATAGTGTCCGCAAAAATAATATCATCTAATAGCAACGCCCCCCTCACTGCCCCATATAGTAATTTCCCCCCACACTGCCCCATACAGTAATTTCCCCCACACTGCCCCATATCGTAATTTTCCCCCACACTGCCCCATACAGTAATTTCCCCCCACACTGCCCCATATAGTAATTTCCCCACACTGCCCCATATAGTAATTTCCCCACACTGCCCCATATAGTAATTTCCCCACACTGCCCCATATAGTAATTTCCCCACACTGCCCCATATAGTAATTTCCCCACACTGCCCCATATAGTAATTTCCTCACACTGCCCCATATAGTAATTTCCCCACACTGCCCCATATAGTAATTTTCCCACACTGTCCCCATATAGTAATTTCCCACACTGCCCCCATATAGTAATTTTCCCCACACTGTCCCCATATAGTAATTTCCCCACACTGCCCCATATAGTAATTTCCCCACACTGCCCCATATAGTAATTTCCCCCACACTGCCCATATAGTAATTTCCCCCACACTGCCACATACAGTAATTTCCCTCAAACTGCCCCCATACAGTAATTTCCCCACACTGCCCCATACAGTAATTTCCCCACACTGCCCCATATAGTAATTTCCCCCACACTGCCCCATATAGTAATTTCCCCCACACTGCCCCCATACAGTAATTCCTCCCAAACTGCCCCCATATAGTAATTTTCGTGATAGAATGTGACTGGGCACACTCAGAAAGCCCGGACCATAAGGAAGTATGTATAAATTTATATATTTTATTCGATGATCTAAATTAATTAAGATAACAACAGTGATTGGCAGTAAAAGACTAAAAGCTACAATGTAAACATATGGTATTGATGATCGCACTTTGGATGATACAAATAGCTAAAACAACAACCGGTATTGCCGTGCTCCACTGTGCAAATGTTCACATTAACAATGTCTGGTGGATATGAGCACTAATAGCATAGCAATATCGGCTTGTTACTGTACAAATAAAATTGAGTAAAATAGCAGTAAGTTATAAATTGCCAATGGAACTGAACTGCGCAGAATGGCACTATTGGAGCCAAAAGTTACACACAGATAAAAATTGTTCCACCAGGGATCTAAGTTCTTTCAAACCAATGTGGATTGGAGATCTCCTAAAGTTTTGGCCAGTGGACTCTTGTCATATAGATCCATACACCGGCAAGTGTATGAAAAAAGGATCCCTCTTGTGGTATAGTTCAGGTCCGGAGTGGCGTCCCGCTCCTATTAGTATGTGGCGGCGTCCCGTCACTACTAATTAAAGTACAAGCTGTAACTACCAAAGTGTGGGGTAAATCTTACCCGACCGCAGGGTAACTCTGTCCCCTTCGTTGTGGTGCCGTCTCCACCTCGATATCGGGGGTCTCACTCTGTAGTGGCGGGCCTCCGGTCAGCGATATCCCGTTAGGGTAGCACGTGTCACCTCTCTTTCGCTCGGCGTCCGCACGGTTTTCTACAGAAAGTAGTGAGAGTATACCCTTTCGGTTCAATACAGAGAGGGATCCTTCTTGTGCAGTCTTTAATTACAGTGAAATTACACCATACGCGTTTCGGGGTTTTACACTTCACCCCTTCCACAGTGGCGGCCATTTCCTGTAAGTGCCCCTCCTATATAGGGTTACCATCACTCAAAAACTCCGGACTGGATTAGATGTCTTACAATATTACAAGAATAACCCTCACAAGTAGACAGTTCCAATCACTCCTAACTTCACGCCTCCCAGTCGGATAACCATCTTCCTTTATTTATCAAATACAGGTATCGGCAACGTTACAATATCTCAAAATACGTGAAAATGTATAAAAATATATAAAAATATAGAAAGCAACCTCCAATTCAAGAGTGCTCACATACAATTGTTGTTAAGGAGCCTCTCTTTATAAAGCAACAAAAAACGCCATTATGGTTATAGTGCGTTTTCAGTGCGTTTTTGATGCGATTTCAATAAAACGATTGAGGGCAATAGTGATATAGCTTTCATATCTAACCTACATGATTAAAAAGAGAAAGAACAGGCCAATATATTAACTTATTAGAATTCAACCTAAAAATACATAAAAATGTCTATAAAACATATAATCAAATTGGTTGATATAAATATATTGTTATAGTAGGTAGTGGGGGGGTTTCTAATAAAGAAATGAAAAATAAACATTAAGATCGAAAATCAAAAATAAAATAAAATGGCATAAAATCGGTATACACTCATATTCATTTACGCAGGGTTTCCATGATTTCTGTAGGGTTGGGTGGGGGACTATATGCCAAGGAACATCCGACTGTGGTAGTCACATGTCGGGCTATTCATCGGCATACAGTCACCCACCCCTCATAAAAATCCAAACAATTCAAATTCTGAGTTAAGCCCCTGAGGTATGAGTGTGTCCAATTCAAAAATTCTCTTGGTTTCTAGTCTGGACATTTTTTCTACATGGTTGCCACCCCTCCAATCTTTGCCCACTTTATCTACCGCCATAAACTTAATTCCTGTAGGATCTTGATTGTGTGCGCTTTTGAAATGAGATGATAGCGAATGGTTTTCAAAGCCCTTCTTAATGTTTGCAACATGTTCCCCAATACGTTTTTTTAGGGTCCTTTTGGTCCTACCCACATATTGGAGGTTACAGGGACATTGAACAACGTAAATGACGTTTTCAGAAGTGCAGGTAAGAAACTCTGTAATAACGTGTTTATAATTGTTTGCTGTTGAGACGATTTCTTTTGTTACTCTCGGGAAAGATGTAATTCTACAATTTCCACATTTCCCACATCTGCGAAAACCTTTTATATTAGCCCAATTGGTAATCATGTGTTTCTTAGGAGCAGGGTTTTTCACAGTTGGGGCCACTAACAATCCCAAATTTGGGGCTTTTGTAAAATTAATTCTGGGGACATTAGATAGAATCAGGCCTAGAACTTTATCTCTTTGTAATAAATGCCACTGTTTTGTGATTATTTGGCGTATCTTCTTGTGGTCATCACAAAACGGGAGAATAATACGAATAATCTCCTGTTCTAGTTCAATTGTATCTACTATTTTATCTTCAAAGAAAGTATTTCTATCTAAATTTCTGACTTTCTTCATGGCTAAATCCAGGATTTCATTAGGATAATTCTTCTCTTCAAATTGTTTCCTCATATTGTTTGCCTCTTTCTCAAAATCTAAATCCGATGTGCAATTACGTTTAATTCTACGCAGTTGACCCTGAGGAATATTGGACAACCAGCTAGGTAAATGACAGCTATTATACAAGATAAAGCTGTTTCTAGCCGTTGGTTTCGTGTATGTGTTACATACCAGGCGTCCATCTTGAACCGAGATATTTAAGTCCAGGAATTCGATAGAATCCTGACTCGTAGTCCCGGAAAATCTTAGATTCTTATCGTTAATATTAATTGCTTCCAAAAAATTCTTAAGTCCCACTTCTCCTGAGCGCCAAATAAAAAAACCGTCATCTATTTAATGTTGCCAGAGCACTAGGTCCGCCCCCATACTTGGTGCAATAACCTGCTCCTCCCAATCCGTCATGAACAGGTTAGCATAGCTGGGTGCGAACCTAGTGCCCATGGCTGTGCCTAAAATCTGTAGGTAAAAGTCTCCATTAAAATTAAAATAATTATGTGTAAGAATAAAATCAATACCTTTTACTAAAAAATCAACCTGTGCACTGTTAAGTCTTCCTTCTGCGCTCATTTGCCTATTAATAGCTTCTATATCGTCTTTATGCTTAATAATGGTGTAGAGAGATTGAACGTCAATGACCCTATAATCCAATCATTCTGATATTTTAAATTCTCTATAATTTTTATTATTTGGGTAGTGTCCCTTGTATAGGATGGCATTTTTTTGACCCTTGGCTGAAGTAATTTGTCAATGTAATGTGATAGATTGGACGTTAATGAGCCTATCCCTGAAATTATAGGGCGTCCTGGTGGATTTGTCAGGTCTTTATGTATTTTAGGCAAGTAGTAAAAAACAGGCATCCGTGGTGTTTTATTCATAATAAAATTAAATTCATCAATAGTTAGGATGCCCTGTGTTTTGCCTTGAGTACAAAGATCCTCTAACTCTACAAGAAAATGTGATGTGGGGTCCTTAGGTAATTTGCGGTATGTATTAATGTCTAATAGTTGTCTAAGACATTCCGCATTATATTTATCAAGATCTTGTATGATGATTGAACCCCCTTTATCTGCTGGCCTAATAACTATTTCATTATCATCTTGTAATTCCTTTAATGCTTTAATTTCATTGTGGGACAGATTATTGCGTTTGTATTTTACATTATTTTTCACTTTCCTTATGTCGTTCTCCACACATTTTTTGAAACTAGCCATTTCCTGGCTAATTTCATTTCTCGGGTATTTTTTTGAGGCTCTTTTACAAGTGGTGTATACACATTGTTTATCTCCTTCAACTGCTTCTCTTTGAATCGGATTTTTCAAAAAATATTTTTTAAGGCAAAGGCGTCTAATAAATTTTTCCACCCCTATAAAGGTGTTGAATTTATTTAATGTAGTTGTTGGGGCAAATTTTAAACCTTTATTTAATAAGTGTCTTTGAGTGTTAGTGATGGTTTTAGAACTTAAGTTAATGATAGAGTCATTTTCAATAGTGGTTTGGTTTATCTGTGACGGATCCTTCTTTCTCTTTCCTCTCCGTATCTTTCTTCCTTGTAGCCCATTTGTTTCGATGTATGGCCTTGATATTGTTGTCGTGGGGGTGTGTGGTATTTCTGTGATGGACCTTGGTGCTCTTGTTGTGTCCTTATTGTGTTCTGGTGATAAAGTCTGTACACCGGGCGTGATCGGTCCCTTAGATTGTACGTGTGTTCCGTGGAGTGATTAGGTTTGTGTGTCTTCATCCTTCCCCATGTTTGATCGTGTCTCGGACGTGCTCTGTGATGTGGAGGGGTTCTGTCTAAAAAAGTATTTCTATCCTCTAGTAACTCAAATCTATTTTGTGTCGGTATTGTGTATCTGAAATTCTCTTGTGATTCCCTATCACTGCGTGGTTGTATAATTTCATGTGTAGTTTCAATTTTTCTAGTGTCAGTTCTAGTCTTTTCATTGTTTTCTTTTTCTCTAGTGTCCCTTTTAGTATATAACATTTTCTTAATTTTCTTCACCATTATCTCTTTTTCCAATTTGTCTAAGTTGTTACATAATTTAACTTGCCATTGATCGTACTCCTCATTCTTTGGTAGTTTGTCCATAACTATTTCCATTTCCTTGATTCTCTCAGTAACTTCCTCTAATAGTTCTACCCTTCTTTTTATCACTAGTTCTAGGAGGGATAGGGAGTAAGTTTGTAACAATTTGTCCCATTCTTCATCAAAGACATCCCCCGCTAGATCCTGTGCTGCTTTTTTGGATAATGTCAGGCCTTTCGGGACTTTTCTACATTCCAGACACCTCTGTAGGGTTTTTATCTCCCACCTCTGTCGTAGTTGTTTAATGAGTAATAACTCCAAATCTCTAAATTTGTCCTTAATTATGAGACTATTGTGTATAGTTGTGTTAGTCTCATTTTCAAATGAAAAGCTTTCTATTTTCAAACGATGTGCTTCAATATGGTCCCAGATATCCCTGGTCTCTACATTGTCCTGTGCTGACATATTGGGTGTGAATTAAAAAGGAGTATTGTAGTAAAAAGTCGCACACGGACAGGTGAGATCAGAAGAGGTGCACCAAGTCGGCTAGTCACACCCACTAAACCAAATATAAAAATGATAGAATGTGACTGGGCACACTCAGAAAGCCCGGACCATAAGGAAGTATGTATAAACTTATATATTTTATTCGATGATCTAAATTAATTAAGATAACAACAGTGATTGGCAGTAAAAGATTAAAAGCTACAATGTAAACATATAGTATTGATGATCGCACTTTGGATGATACAAATAGCTAAAACAACAACCGGTATTGAGGTGCTCCGCTGTGCAAATGTTCACATTAACAATGTCTGGTGCAGTGGCGTACCTCTAATAGAGGCAGACCACGCAGCTGCTATGGGGCCCGTAGGGGAAGGGGGCCCGGCTGTGGAGGAAAGGCCCCGCCCCCTTATTACAATTAGTGCAATAGCTCCTGCCTAGAGTCCTTGCCAGGGCCTCTGGCTCGCCTTCCAGCTCCCCTCACTGCTTCTCCTCACCCCACCCCCCAGCAAGGGCCCGATCCTACCATCAGTCAGCAGTCTGCAACATGTCCACAGAGCTGCACTGATGAGGAGAGGTCCGTTTTTCAGTAGCAACAGCAAGATGTGCTGCTGCCATCAGAAGTCTCCCCAGTGCTCCCCTCTCCCACTCTGCTCCTCCTCTGCTGTTATGTTAACCATGTGCAGCAGTCGGGACAGAGGTAGGGGGAAGAGAGCCTGCTGCACGGCCTGCTGAGGAGATGTCCTCCCATCAATCCTGACTGTATGCCATGGAGACCTGCTCAGAAGGTAAGTGGAAGATGTCTGTGTTCCTGTGTAGTGTACTGTACTCAGTACATATGTATGTGATATATGTATGTGTGATTGTCTAATTAGAGATGTGAAATACATCTACAGTATGACTGAGTAAATGTATATGTCTGTGTAATATATGTATGCTTGTATAATGTGTGTGTGTGATATATATATATATATATATATATATATATATATATACACACACATACATTTAAGCTACTTTTACACTTGCGTTGGTGCGGATCCGTCTGTTATTTGCACAAACGGATCCGCACCTATAATGCAAACGCTTGTATCCGTTCAGAATGTTTTGAATTACATTGAAAGTCAATGGGGCACGGATCCGCTTTCAAATGCACCATATTGTGTCATTGAAAATGGATCCGTCCCTATTGACTTACATTGTAAGTCAAAACGGATCCATTCGGCTCCGCATCGCCAGACGGACACCAAAATGCTTCATGCTGCGTTTTGGTGTCCGCCTCCAGAACGGAATGGAGACTGAACGGAGCTCGAACTGATGCATTCTGAACGGATCCTTATTTATTCAGAATGCATTGGGGCTGAACTGATCCGTTTGGACCGCTTGTGAGAGCCCTGAAACGGATCTCACAAACGGAATCCAAAATGCCAGTGTGAAAGTACCCTTAGGCCTCTTTCACACTTGCGCTCTGAGGATCCGGCGGGCACTTCCGTCCCGCCGGATCCATCAGAACGCAAGTCGCCTGAAAGCATTAGAAGACTGATCAGGATCCTGATCAGTCTTCGAAATGCTTTCAGGTTACTATGGCAGCCAGGACGCTATTAAAGTCCTGGTTGCCATAGTAGAGTGGGAGCGGGGAGCGGTATACTTACAGTCCGTGCGGCTCCCGGGCGCTCCTGAATGACGCCAGAGCGCCCATGCCCATGGATCACGTGATCCATGCGATCACGTGATCCATGCGTGTGGGGCGCCCTGACGCCACTCTGAGCGCCCCAGGAGCCGCACGGATGGTAAGTATACTGCTCCCCGCTCCTCACTACATTTACCATGGCAACCAGGACTTTAGCGTCCTGGCTGCCATGGTAACACTGAGAAAAGCTAAACGTCGGATCCGGCGATGCGCCAAACGACGTTAGCTTAAGGCCGGATCCGGATTAATGCACTTCAATGGGCATTAATTCCGGATCCGGCCTTGCGGCATGTCTTCCTGATTTTTGGACGGAGACAAATCCGCAGCATGCTGCGCTTTTGTCAACGTCCAAAAACCGTTCACATACTGAACGGAAGACATCCTGATGCATCCTGGACGGATTTCTCTCCATTCAGAATGCATTAGGATAATCCTGATCAGTATCTTTCCGTCCTAGAGCCCCGAGGACGGATCTCTAGGACGGAAAGCAAAAACGCAGATGTGAAAGGGGCCTTAGTCAGTCATACTGTAGATGTATTTCATGTGTGTATATACAGTGTGTGTGAATATATATATATTCACTCACAGATATAGCAGAGTTAACACACACTTGATGAGTTTTCACATTTATTTAATGTGTTATGACTAGTATTGAGCGAACTTGTTTTTTCAAGTTCGACGTACAAGGTTCGGGTTTCGGATCATCTAAAAATCCCATTATGGATTCCACTTCCACGGAAGCCCATAAGAGGCATTCCGCATTGCATGCTGGCCATAGACTTCTTTTATGACGGAATACAATACAGCATGCCTCTTATGGGCTTCCGTGGAAGTGGAATCCATAACGGGATTCTTAGCTTAGATAATCCGAACCCTGTACCCCGAACCGGTGAGCTCTGGCAGGATGTTCTCTGTGGGATACAGTCACCTGAGATATGAATGAAGCCTTAGGCCGCGTTCACATCACTGTTCTGATCCTGTATTTAAGGCATTTGTTATGCTCAGTTCTGCACATTTTGCATCCTCTTTAGCCATTTCCGTCTGAGATTAGTTTTTTTTTATGTGTAAAAAAGTTCTACACAAAGTATTATTTTTTGTCTACAATAACGTATCTCAGACAGAAATGGCTAAAACGGATGCTAAATGTGCATAACTGAGCATAAGGGATGCTTAAAATACAGGATCCGTTATTTTATATATATTTTTTGTTTCTTCTGACGGATAAGAACAGAAAATTAACAGTAATGTGAACGCGGTCACACTATGTGTTTTGCGAGAACACCCCAGGTTATCAAAAACAGTAATAATCTGTAAAGTAGCACTAATGTACCTACTTAAGGCACCGTCAATGGGTAAGGGAGAGGCTGGGGTAGAAGGTTGAAGGGACCAGGAATGGTTAGTCAGAGGGGCTTGGGAAGGATCATGGGGGCCCATTTCAGATTCCTGCTATGGGGCCCAGTGAATTCTATGTACGCCCCTGGTCTGGTGGATGTGAACACTAATAGCATAGCAATATCTGCTTGTTACTGTACAAATAAAATTGAGTAAAATAGCAGTAAGTTATAAATTGCCAATGGAACTGAACTGCGCAGAATAGCACTATTGGAGCCAAAAGTTACACACAGATAAAAATTGTTCCACCAGGAATCTAAGTTCTTTCAAACCAATGTGGATTGAAGATCTCCTAAATAGTGTTGAGCGCGAATATTCGAATTTCGAATTTTTATCGCGAATATCGCAACTTCGACAATTCGCGAATATTGCGAATATATCGCTATATATTCGCAATTTCGAATATTCGTTTTTTTTTTTTTTTTTCAGTTGTTAATTATTGTTGCTCTCTGGTTGTCTTCCCAGTTCCCACTTCCCAAAAGCTGTTCTTACCTGTCCGGAGGATTCCTGGCTCCCTGCCCGCTTCAGTCATTGCCCGTTGCCGCTTCTGCTGAGTTCCCATGTGCATGGGAACGCCTCCATGCTAAAATGTACTGTCGGATGTGAGAATCACGATCTCACAAATTTGACTAAGTTGTAATCGCAATGCGATTAATATAACCTGAATTATTCGCATTGCAATATTCATTCTATTCTAGCAATACAACCATTAGGAACTTAGCTCTAAGATCAATTCGCAACGCGAGTATATGTTCGCCTCGCGAATGAAACTTAGAGCTAGCTGAGTTCCTAATAGTGGTATTGCTAGAATATAACGAAGATTGAGAATATAGTGCTATATTCGTGAATTCGAGATATTCTCAATCTTCGCTCTATTCTAGCAATACATCCATTAGGAACTTAGCTCTAAGATCAACTCGCAATGCGAGTATATGCTCGCTCGCGAATAAAACTTAGAGCTGAGTTCCTAATGGTTGTATTGCTGGAATAGAACGAAGATTGAGAATATCTCGAATTCACGAATATAGCACTATATTCTCAATCTTCGTTATATTCCAGCAATACAACCATTAGGAACTCGGTCAGCTCTAAGTTTCATTCGCGAGGCTTAACATATACTCGCGATTGCGAATTGATCTTAGAGCTGAGTTCCTAATGGATGTATTGCTAGAATAGAACGAAGATTGAGAATATCTCGAATTCACGAATATAGCGCTATATTCTCAATCTTCGTTATATTCTAGCAATACAACCATTAGGAACTCAGATCTAAGTTGTAATCGCAATGCGATTAATACAGGTTATATTATCGCATTATGTAATGAAACTTAGAGCTGGGTTCCTAATGGTTGTATGTATTGCTAGAATAGAACGAAGGTTGAGAATATCTCGAATTCATGAATATAGCACTATATTCTCAATCTTCGTTATATTCCAGCAATACAACCATTAGGAACTCGGTCAGCTCTAAGTTTCATTCGCGAGGCGAACATATACTCGCATTGCGAATTGATCTTAGAGCTAAGTTCCTAGTAGTGCTATATTCGTGTGATATTCGTTATCTTTGTCAATTCTAGTAATACAAGTTAACCATTAGGAACTCAGATCTAAGTTTCATTCGCGACGCGAATATATATTCGCGTAAAATTCGCAATATATAAAATCATGACGAATATTCGATTTCGACGAATATATGACGAATATTCAATCGAATATTCGCGAAATATCGCGAAATCGAATATGGCACCTCCCGCTCATCACTACTCCTAAAGTTTTGGCCAGTGGACTCTTGTCATAGATCCATACACCGGCAAGTGTATCAAAAAAGGAAATCAAGGAAACCCTGCGTAAATGAATATGAGTGTATACCGATTTTATGCCATTTTATTTTATTTTCGATTTTCGATCTTAATGTTTATTTTTCATTTCTTTATTAGAAACCCCCCCACTACCTACTATAACAATATATTTATATCAACCAATTTGATTATATGTTTTATAGACATTTTTATGTATTTTTAGGTTGAATTCTAATAAGTTAATATATTGGCCTGTTCTTTCTCTTTTTAATCATGTAGGTTAGATATGAAAGCTATATCACTATTGCCCTCAATCATTTTATTGAAATCGCATCAAAAACGCACTGAAAACGCACTATAACCATAATGGCGTTTTTTGTTGCTTTATAAAGAGAGGCTCCTTAACAACAATTGTATGTGAGCACTCTTGAATTGGAGGTTGCTTTCTATATTTTTTATATATTTTTTATACATTTTTCACGTATTTTGAGATATTGTAACGTTGCCGATACCTGTATTTGATAAATAAAGGAAGATGGTTATCCGACTGGGAGGCGTGAAGTTAGGAGTGATTGGAACTGTCTACTTGTGAGGGTTATTCTTGTAATATTGTAAGACATCTAATCCAGTCCGGAGTTTTTGAGTGATGGTAACCCCTATATAGGAGGGGCACTTACAGGGAAATGGCCGCCACTGAGGAAGGGGTAAAGTGTAAAACCCCGAAACGCGTATGGTGTATTTTCACTGTAATTAAAGACTGCACAAGAAGGATCCCTCACTGTATTGAACCGAAAGGGTATACTCTCTCTACTTTCTGTAGAAAACCGTGCGGACGCCGAGCGAAAGAGAGGTGACACGTGCTACCCTAACGGGATATCGCTGACCGGAGGCCCGCCACTACAGAGTGAGACCCCCGAGATCGAGGTGGAGACGGCACCACAACGAAGGGGACATAGTTACCCTGCAGTCGGGTAAGATCTACCCCACACTTTGATAGTTACAGCTTGTACTTTAATTAGTAGTGACGGGACGCCGCCACATATTAATAGGAGCGGGACGCCACTCTGGACCTGAACTATACCACACAAAGAGGGATCCTTTTTTGATACACTTGCCGGTGTATAGATCTATGACAAGAGTCCACTGGCCAAAACTTTAGGAGATCTTCAATCCACATTGGTTTGAAAGAACTTAGATTCCTGGTGGAACAATTTTTATCTGTGTGTAACTTTTGGCTCCAATAGTGCCATTCTGCGCAGTTCAGTTCCATTGGCAATTTATAACTTACTGCTATTTTACTCAATTTTATTTGTACAGTAACAAGCCGATATTGCTATGCTATTAGTGCTCATATCCACCAGACATTGTTAATGTGAACATTTGCACAGTGGAGCACGGCAATACCGGTTGTTGTTTTAGCTATTTGTATCATCCAAAGTGCGATCATCAATACCATATGTTTACATTGTAGCTTTTAATCTTTTACTGCCAATCACTGTTGTTATCTTAATTAATTTAGATCATCGAATAAAATATATAAGTTTATACATACTTCCTTATGGTCCGGGCTTTCTGAGTGTGCCCAGTCACATTCTATCATTTTTATATTTGGTTTAGTGGGTGTGACTAGCCGACTTGGTGCACCTCTTCTGATCTCACCTGTCCGTGTGCGACTTTTTACTAAAATAGTAATTTTCCCCACACTGTCCCCATACAGTAATTTCTCTCACACTGCCCCCATATAGTAATCTCCCCCCACACTGCCCCACATAGTAATCTCCCCCCACACTGCCATACATTAATTTGCCCCCGCAATGTTATACATTAATTAATTTCCCCCCACACTGCCATACATTAATTTCCCCCCACATTGCCATACATTAATTAATTTCCCCCCACATGCCATTGCCATGTCATTCTTTAATTAATTTGCCCCCACACTGCCATCCATTAATTTGCCCCCACACAGCCATACATTAATTAATTTGCCCCCACATTGCAATCCATTAATTAATTTGCCCCCACAATGTCACCCATTAATTAATTTGCCCCCACACTGTCATCCATTAATTAATTTGTCCCCATACGGTCATCCATTAATTAATTTGCCCCCACACTGCCATTGCCACCCATTCATTTGCCCCCACACTGTCATCTATTAATTAATTTCCCTCCACAACTGCCATCCATTAATTTGCCCCCATGGAAACATGCCCCCACTGTCCCTTTATTAATATCCCCCCCCCAAAGTTAGCACACACAACACAAGAAAAAAGGCTAATACTTACCTGTGTGCTGAATGGTGAGGCAGGCGCGCATACATCAAAGCCTGCGCGCACCACTATACAGCCGCGTGATGATGACATCATCACGCATGCCGGGCTTCTACCACCTCATAGGCCTCAGACCTACTAGGCCTGAAGCCTATGCCGGTGATAGGCGGCGGGGCAGGGAACTATACGCTCCCGTGCCCCACTGCAGTATGTGGGCGTTCGGGTCACTCCAATTATAATCCGCCATTGGTTATAGTAACTACTTGCACCCTAATGTACAGTAATAACAATTTTGGAGAACATGTGCATGACTAGGTGTGCAATGACTTGATGACTATGATGTGCAATTCCTTTATTATTCCTGCTAGATGTTTTGAATAAATTGCTCGAAGTTTGCAGTGAAGATCCAGATGGGTTTTACCAGTTAGAGTTGTGTCCCTGCCCAGTCTGACACTGGCAACACTGATTGAATAGTGCCAGACTCTGAATGGACAACCCCTAAATGGTAATGCTTAATTGGACCTTTATTGCAAACTGCCAGCAATTCATTCATAACTTCTAGCAGGAATAATAAAGGAAATGCACATCAGAGTTATAAGAATAGATGCTCCAGAATTGTTATTACATGGAGAATGCAAGTACCGGTAGTTACTAAAACTGACATCTTAGGAGAGGTGACAGCTCCTCTTTAAGACACTTGTGTACTGCAGCTAGTTTCATGCTGCAGGTTCTTTACCATTTATTGATGGTTTGCTCAATTCAGGGCAGTTTCTAGGGAGTTTGACCAACAAGGCATGTCAAAAACACCTCTACCTCAAACACAAAGTCATGCTAAACAATGCATAATAATGCTGCATCATTAAAACAATGTAAATCTGTTGCAGAAGCTCATGATACACTCCTCAGCTGCTGCAGAACCTGATAATACATACCTAAGCTGCTGCAGAACCTCCTAATACACCTTTCAGCTGTTGTAGAACCTCATAATACATATCTCAGCTGCTACAGATGCTCATAATGCATATCTCAGTTGCTGCAAGACCTCATTATACACACATCAGATATCACTGTATTTTTATGTTACCTCCAGCTACCATCAAAGTTGGCTATGGCTAACGGTTTGTTGACCTCCCATACTTTTGTTGCCCACACCTAGTGCCAATTTGGACCCACCTACAATATGAAACGTTTACATTTTTGTCAGGCATAATTCACTTTCCCAACCTGTCTACTTGTGTCCCTGCCTCTAATTTACTATCAGAGGCAGGAACACTATTGCTGACAGCCTTGCTGACCTTACCACCCAAAATAACCTGTTGCTAATTGTAGAAGCAGACTTGTATACCACAAATGTAGGGAGGCATTGGACAAGGAGAGAAGAGGCAGGCTGAGAGGCCTCAGCATCTTACAGTTATTCATATGCAGCATACATTACACGCTGAATATGGAATTTCCTTAGATTTAGGACTCATGCACATGACCGCATTTTGTTTCCTTGTCCGTTCCGTTTTTTTTTTGCTGATAGGATGCAGACCCATTCATTTCAGTGGGTTTGCAAAAAATGCAGACAGCACACCGTGTGCTGTCCGCATCAGTATGTCCGTTCCGTAGCTCCGCAAAAAAATAGAGCATGTTCTATTTTTTTCTAGTTTGCGGACAAGTATAGGCATTATTACAATGGATCTGCAAAAATAACGGATCCAAAAAAAAAACTGATGCCATATAGACCGTCATACGTTTTTTTTTTGCGGACCACAAAACACATACGGTCGTGTGCATGAGGCCTAACTCAGTTAGAAAATTTCTAAAGGGACAATTTAGAGGTCATTTTTAAATAAAAGTTTACAAAATCCACTGATAAAGTATATTGCAAAAACACTTAACGTCAATGTCCCTATGCATTTATAAATAAAAGATTAAGCTACAGCAGTGCTGAAATATAGAAATTCATCAAATCAGAGCCATATGAAATGTTTACTGACTTTATTCCTTAATCATTTTGTTTCAAAATGTATATTCTGGTTTAATATTAAAATTAGGTTTCTAAATTGTCTACAAAAAGGACACAAGCAGGCTGAAATATTGGGCAGTTATATGTGAATCAGAGTGAAAAAAATATCCCACTGCTACAACTGTTAAATTGCAGTTTCAACTTTCATCTAACAAAAAAGACAGCAAAATAGATGGTTTATGCAAGACAAGGAGCAAGCAGATATATTTCCAGGCCTGGTGAACTCATCATGCTTCTAGATCTATAAAGTTAATTATAGTTCAAAAGAATATTGAGAGCATTAAAAGAGATAGTTATGTTCGCTGCATTCTTGTGGCTTTAGATCTTTCAACTCTTCAGAGCTCCAGAAGTTACTGTATGACTTGTCCTTTAAAAGAGACTAAAGATAAAAATGTCTGTGTTAATCAACCCCTTGTGCCACTGGGGCCCACACATGTGCTATTCTCCACAGGGAGCCCTGACTGTGAACATAGTCTGGGAGATCTCAATAGTACATTGTTGCTGCGTATCTTCAGCACCTCATGTACAGTAATACTTCTTTGAGATGACCTCCCAAATTTGCACCGTTATGGTCTTTTATGGGGGTGGCCCTCTGAAAGAAAAAAAGTATACTGAATGCAAGTCAATGTGTCTAATGGAGTCAACAATTATTTACACCGCCTTTCCCAAACATAATAATAAAAATAACAATACAAATGCTCAAAACAATGTATTTTATGTTTGGCATCACATCAGCATATCAGACAGAACCAGGCCCACACTAGGGCTAATAAAACAGTTGTGGTACTGTACACAAGATGGGTCAGCCTGTACAGATAGCCATGCCCCCTCCCCATGGTAACTTCTCCCTTTCCCAGATCAAGATAGTCTCATCATTTTTCATTTGCTGCATGGCACCACTTTCAGTGAGTCTGCAGGCTATCCTGATGGACCATGTGATTGGACCATGTGATGTGACGTCATCACAGGTCCTTTAGTTCTTAGCTGATGCTGGGAAAGAGAAGACAGATCGCAACTACGCGATCAAGTGGCTAAGGTAAGTTAACTTTTATTATTTTTAACCCCTTCCACTTCATTTTACTATGCATTCTTTATTAAGAATGCTATTATTTCCCCTTATAACCATGTTATAAGGGAAAATAATAAATTCTCCAGAAGACCCGAAACCGGACTTTAGTGATGAAGTCCGGCTTCGGGTCTGGGTACCAAACATGGCGATTTTTCTCACGCGCGTGCAAAACGCATTACAAACGTTTGCACCCGCGCGGGAAAATCGTGCATATTCCCGCAACACACCCGCCTCTTATCCGGGTGTCAAACATGACGCCCGTGTGAAAGAGGCCTTAGACTTTTTCCAGGGTGCGGGTTCCCACAGAGAAGGCCATAGTTTCACTACCACCGACCTAGGGGGTGCTTTTCTCATTAGGATGATCACCTAGTATGCATTATGAGTATTGTAGTCCAGCGAATGTTGTTCTGCATTTCTGGGAAAAATATATGCAAATTAGCATACTTTAGGTCTTCTGGCATCAGATCGTCTTAGTGTTCTTTTATTTTTGAAAGGAAAGCTAATGCAAATTAGTGATTAGCGGCTGGGGCAATATTCTAATTCGCGATATTTCACGAATATTTGGGCGAAAATTCGTCATAAATTTGCGAATTCCCGAATTTGATATTATTTATTTGATTGCAAAATCGGCAATGTAATATTCGTGTAATGCGTGCAATACAGGCGTGGGTCACTATTGCCACATTTTTCAAGCTGCTAGAAGTTTCCTGAAACTGGAGAAAATGGTTGGCACGGCAGAACATTACAATAGCTTTATATGCAGATAGAGTGCTCCAATAAATTTGCGATTGCGCAAATCAGCAATTAATGATGCGCATATTTTTGCGCAATACGTGCAATTTCACATTTTAGGAGGTCTGCCTACATATTACTGATTGGTGCACTAAGTATTGTTGCGAACTTGCCTGTAGCATGTATGTATAGACAGCAGAACCACTATATTAGCTACACTATATCACTATCTAACCTACACTGACTATCTCCCACTAACTAACTAACTAACTAACTAACTATCTAATGTAATGTGACACAGCAAAGCACAGAGCACAGAAATGACATTGCTGTCTCTCAGAACTGAAAAAGAAAAACTGCTGAAAATGGCTGCTGGGGAGGTTCTTATATAGTAAAGGGGTAGGCAACTTTCCTATTGGTTGCTAGGGATGTTGCTAAGCTCAGACAAAGACATTGCAGTCTTCTCATTGGCCCACAAGCAAGAAGCAGGGAGGGATCATGGGTTCAGAGGGAAAAAAAATCTTGAATTCGAAAATACGAATATATATCACTATATTCTAAAGATTCGCGAATTCTCGAAGTGGCGATATTGGCGATATAAATTCGCAATTTGAATATTCATGCCCAACACTAATGTGAATATTCCTAGAAACTCAATGGTATGCAAATAAGCTTTCCTTGATAACAAAGATTGAACAGTTTAAGGCTACCATTAGGGAGAATCTTATTATGAAAATGCACTGATTAAACTCTTCAATCAGTGCTTTTTCACAAAGGAAAGCTAATTTGCATACCTTTGGGTTTCTGGGAAAGACATTCAAATTAGCTGTCCTTCCAAATAAAAAGCACTAAGCATACCTGATTCTGGCAGAACTAAGATTTGCTAATGAGCATATATTTTCCTGAGAAACCCAGGTCATCATTGGCATTATTTATGCCAAAATCAAGGTGCACTTGCAGTACCACAGAACAGGGTCACTGCAATGGGTTGACCAATTTTGTATTTTGTATGTCTAATAGCACTATATGGACAGTTAACAACCTTGGCTTATCTTCTTAGGTTGCCAGGATATGGACCTGGGTCAGAAGATCTAGAATATAATGCTATATCTTCGTAATCACAAATATTCTAGATTTTTTTCCATCAGTACCCTCACTGCTACTTGCATGTGGGCCAATGAGAAGGCTGCAATATTTTTGTCTGAGTTTAGCGACATCCCTAGCAACTAATCGGAAAGTTTCCTACCCCTTACTATATAAGAAACTCCCCAGCAGCCATTTTCTGCAGTTTTTTACAGTTCTGAGAGCGACAGCAGTGTCATTGTTGTGCTCTGTGCTTTGCTGTGTCACAATACATTAGATAGTTAGTTAGTTAGTTAGTTAGCTCATATAAATAATACAGATAGTTAGTGGGAGATTGGCAGTGTAGGTTAGATAGTGATATAGTTTAGCTGATAGGTTCCAGTGCAGGGTGTTAGGTAGTGATAGGAATTACTGTGCTGTGATAGCGAATATATTGGAGCACTCTATCTGCATATAAAGCTATTGTTCTGCCATGCATGCGAAATGTAATCAAAAACAGTGCTGTAATGTAACATTACTTACAGTGAACAGGCATTCTTCCTCACAGTCACGAAAGTTGCTGCCAACCATTTTCTCCACCACATGTCGTACTTTTATTCCGGCCGCCTCTCGGCATGTATGCCGTGCTGCTGCCGGAACTCTGGCCCGCCCCCATTATAGTCAATGGGGCCGGAACGGTAGTCCGTGTGCACTAGCGGCAACACGGATCAGGCAGGCTGTTTACCCGCTAGAACAGCCTGCCGGAGATCTTTGCCGCTAGTGTGAAAGTACCCTTAAATGTGCAAGCTTCTCAGAGGTAGTCCCAGTCTCAGAGAACCTCTATCTTTAAGACAACTACAGCCAAGGAAGCAGCTCGAGAGAAAAGGAAGATTAGACGGTCCAGAATCTAAAAGACCATGCATTGGAGTCAGTCAACAAGGTGAGAGAGAACATTGCTAATGCCCCCTTCAGTGCTTTGAGACAGTTTGGCCAACCGCATCTTCAATCTGCAAAGTTCAGACAGCACTTCAAGAAAGGAAAAAAGTTTGGGGCATGCGCCAAATATGGGGCTGGGTTCACACCAGTTCTTGAATGTAATCCAAAACAGAAGGAGAAGGCAGCGCACGTATGTAGTTATCAAACAGTGAAGAGTTTTAATCCGCAGTAAGCAGATCCAGCAGATGCAACATTTCAGCTACATTCAAGCATGCATACACAGTGTAATCACCCAGTATAAATATCCCTCAATCGGAGATGTCATAGTGATGACACAGGAAGTAAAGTTAATTATCCATCCACCATGAGAAAACTAAGTATGTACACTACACATCAATATAAAGGTAGAATCAATGCATAAACTATAGCTGTCAAAAACAAGTGGCTCCACTTACTGGAATTCTTGATAATTATGACTGCAGAAAGGCTGGCACAATTCATAGTCATGAGCGTGTGTATGTATGCCAAATGAGGTGTTGGCGCCTGCGCACTAGAGAAGTGCTGAGATGTATAAGATCGTGAGCAGGGAATCATAGGGCAAGCACTCTAGGTTATTAATGGCATGTGTGGCATCACTGAAGTGGAAAGTATCTAGAAACAGTGGAACACTTGTATGTAGCTATAATATCAGAGACATCATCAATAGAAAAAATTAGAGTATAAGGCCCCTGTAAAATATTAGAGTAAGGCTACATGCACAAGACTGTGTGTTTTGCGGTCGGCAAAAAAAAAAAAGCATGACATCCGTATGCCATCCGTTTTTTTTTTGCGGATCCATTGTAACAATGTCTAAAACGGACAAGAATAGGACATGTTCTATTTTTTTTGTGGGGCTACAGAACGGACATACTGATGTGGACAGCACACGGTGTGCTGTCCGCATTTTTTGAAGAGTCCCATTTACGAGCACTTGCAGTAAAGTGAGTACTAAGATTGGCCATTACTTAAGAAATATTTGGGACATTATACGGAGGGGGACACCACATGAACTTCATTTACCTCCCATGATGGCATATGTGCTGGAGAGAAGTCAGACCACACATGGAGTACGGTGTACAGTTCTGGGCTCCTGTGAACAAGGCAGACATAGCAGTGCTGGAGGGGTTCAGTGAAGGGTATCCAAAGTAATAACTGGAATGGGGCAACTACAGTACCCTGAAAGGTTATTAAAATTAGGGTTATTCAGTTTAGAAAAAAGACGACTGAGGGGAGATCTAATAACTATGTATAAATCTATCAGGGGTCAGTACAGAGATCTCTTCTATCATCTATTTATCCCCAGGA
Organism: Bufotes viridis; assembly: GCA_033119425.1. Classification (NCBI taxonomy): domain Eukaryota; kingdom Metazoa; phylum Chordata; class Amphibia; order Anura; family Bufonidae; genus Bufotes; species Bufotes viridis. The sequence continues at coordinate 447,258,676 of CM065591.1, forward strand.
CTGTGACTGTGACGAGGGGACATCCTCTGCGTCTGGAGGAAAGAAGGTTTGTACACAAACATAGAAGAGGATTCTTTACGGTAAGAGCAGTGAGACTATGGAACTCTCTGCCTGAGGAGGTGGTGATGGTGAGTTCACTAAAAGAGTTCAAGAGGGGCCTGGATGTATTTCTGAAGTGTAATAATATTACAGGTTATAGTTAGAGATGAGTCAATTTTTAAAAATTCGATTCGGCAGATTCGCTAAAATTTCTAAAAACATTCGGTTTGATACGAATTTATTCACGGGTGGCGAATTGAGTTAAAAAACGGCTATTTCCTGGCTGCAGAGATCCTTTATAGTGGTGTAGAACACTGTGCCTTGCAGTAACATGCATAGCGAGTCTGCTGTGGTAGTGAAACAATACTGTGAGTCAGTATGACATTCAAATAACAGGCCTCGCTCTTAGAATCACTGCACACTTCACTTATTTGGGCAGTCACTGGGCCAAAACTGACCAAATAACTCAAGTATGAGCTCAGCCTTACAGGTCGATGTTAGCGCCAAGAATAAGCTCACTCCTTTTACACCGTCGTCAGCTGATACCACATAGATGTCTACAGAACCTGTTCTATTAAACGCTTATACAAGTAGAGTCCCCGACAGAGTGGAGAGGGTGTCAGCAGTAAGTTTGTGTTGACGTCACTGATTAATTTGCCCTTCCTCTGCTCAGTCAGAATAATAACCCACAAAAAACGGATCCTGTATGTTGAGCATCCGCCTTCACTCGGTCAGCATTTGGTCAGTAATCCATCAGTATTACTAATGCCCAAAAAAACAGGAGTGGATCCAAAACAGAGAGGACCGAGTCAATCATTTAAGAACCGCTGGGATGCTGGTCAAGACACAGCCGTAAATGAAAACGGGTGCTCATGCCCCCTTACTCTGCTGCGACCTGTTCCCACGCCAGAAACATTTAGGCTTCTGCCACTTCTCTGTCTGACATACTGTTAGATTAAATAAATAAAAAGGAAATTAAAACACCCCAAAAAAGTCTATAATTTTCTCACTTCACCACACAACAGCAAATACTTTTTTTGTGTCACTAATACTTGCAAAAAGGGGCTTTAGAACACATAACTGCACCGCTCAACGGCAGATATATTTTTCTTTTGCCACTAATACATGCCACAAAAGGCTTTGGCCTATTGCACACAAACGTGTGCGCCCTGTGCCCGTATTGCGGACCGCATTTGCGGATCCGCAATACATGGGCACCATTCTGTGGCCATTCCGCATCACGGATGCGGACCTATTCATTTCAATGGGTCCGCAAATCCGGAGATGCGGAACGGTGCGGAATGGAATGACGGAACGGAACACTACGGAAGCACTACGGAGTGCTTCCGCGGGGTTTCGTCCCGTACTTCCGTCCGGCAAAAAGATAGAACATGTCCTATCTTTTTGCAGAACGGGCAGATCGCAGACCCATTCAAGTGAATGGGTCCGCGATCCGCTGCGGCTGCCCCACGGCCGGTGCCCGAGCAGATTGCGGCCCGCAGGCACGGGGTGCACACCTTCGTGTGCAATAGGCCTTTAGAACATATTACTGCACAGCTGAACGGCAAATATATTTTACCCCTCCAGACCAGCACTTTCCACAATTGAAGACTGTTATTGAAAACTAGACGGTACAACTGGTCCAATATTGGTAGTGTATCTCGAATTCCAGCAACAAGACTACAGAAGACCTTCATTTATTTTCATACATGCATAGTTGTTCTGACTTTTCACAACAACATCAGAGGAGCAGCCATTTGCACTCTCACTTGTCCTGTTTCACACAAATATCATCCCATGTCGCACTCTGCTTTCTTATTCTATGATGGGATATTGGAGACCATTCAATTTAAGAGATAGACTCATTAAATTGGACTTTGGACGTGTATCAAGCCAAGGGTTATTACAAATGCCAAATAAGCTATGTTGGCCATACCATACTGGTGCCAGTTTAGCCTTCCATACATAGGTAAAACCACAAATGAATGCAAAGAGATGATTGGGAAGCATAAATCCACTATTAGAAATTACATGTCTAATCTTCCTGTCCCTAAACATTTCCTGGACTTTCAACATAATGTGAGCCAATTACAGTTTCAGATCATAGATCATGTTCCTCAGCTTAGAAGAGGAAGCAACAGGGAGAGGATTTTAAAACAAAAAGAACTGAAATGGAAATATGAATTGGATACATTGTCCCCAAGGAGCATGAACACTGAGTTCTTCCTCACTCTATTTCTGTAATATACTGGCCTCTGACCTTTTCTTAACCTAAAACGTGCTTAGTACACTATATGCAAGGCATAGTTGTGTATCTACATATTTCAATTGTGTGTTTTTTTTTCTGATGGTTTTTGGGTTCAATCATCTTACCTTCACATGTTCCTCTATAACTGGTGGTGGTAAAGTACTCACATTGTTTGTCTATGTAATTGGGGTACATTTTATATCATACATGGCAATTATTATTAATATACAATTCGTTGCTTTACCTATACCAGCCCCATAGGATTGAGGACTTAATTTGCCCTCTTTTCTAGGCTGCTGATATGTCTCCATCAATTTATTATCCCTATTTTGGAATCATATATACGTGTAATTTGGGCTTACTGGGATACTGTGATACAGTTACTCCTTACTCTTATAATCGTACATGGGCCATATACTCTATTGGTAAAGTCTCTAATATTATAGCTACCTACAGACAGTACAGGTGTTCTACTGTAGATGATATGCATACATATGTGCTTATTTATTGTAGATATTGTTTCCAGATACTTTTCCCTTGGGTGATCCCACACATGGCATTATTCTCCTAGTGCACTTGCGCTAGGATTCCCTGCTCACGATCTTATAAATCTCACTATTTCTGTAGTGCACAGGCGCCGGTACTCTCTGTTGGTGTGAAGTGCGCCTGCACTGGCGTCCTGGCACCACAAGATCTGATGTCCCATCAACACATTATTTGGCACACATACACATGCACATGCACTGACTTTCTACTATGCCAGCCTTGTTATTGACAGTAATGCTTTATGTATTGATTGTATCTTTATATTGATGTGTATATATTTAGTTTTCTCATGGTGACCTGATAATTGATTTTGCTTCCTGTGTCACAACTATGACGGCTCTTATTGAGGGCTCTTTATTCTGGGTGATTTCACTGTGTATGCATGCTTGAAAAGGCTCACTGTAGCTGAAGTGTTGCATCTGCTGGATCTGTTTACTGTGGATTAAAACTCTTCACCGTTTGATGACTGTATATGTGTGCTGACATGTCCTTCTGTATTGGCATAAATTGCTGTTGGGGAGGAGTTGATCTGTTATCTACTTGGAACAGTGCCTTGTAACTGTCAGATGTATTACTGCTCCTATTTATTGATTTCAACTGCCGTGGTTACTGACTCTTTCACCCAGGGGTGCACCGACAATGAGGCGAAGTGCTCATCTCTGCATTTTCAACTGTATCACTGTTCTCAGTTGAATTTCTGCGATGGGGCATGGGAGTGATGTATCCCTGCTCCACTGTTCCCTTCAATAGGCTTTAGTCCCAGTGCCTGTAGCCTATCAGAGGCCAGTGTCATCATCATCATCATTATGCTGCCTGATCCGGGCTGCATACAGCTCAGTACACAGACCGGAAGAGGTCTGTGTCCTGCACCGCATCGCTGTCATCAGAATGGAGGTAAGTATTTGAGTTTATTATTTTTATTTGGCAGCTGTTGGGCCATAAGGGGGTCATTATTTTGTAACTGGGGAAAGCACTATGGGGCCATTGGGGGCTCTGAAAAGGGGTATTTTTGTACTGGCACACATTATAAGGGGGCCACTATGGGGACATTTGTTCTACCAGGGGCACTAAAGGGGGTAATTTTTTGTACTGACACACATAATAAGGGAGAATATTTGTACTGTCACATTATAAGGGGATATTTTATGGATGGAGAAGATAAAGAAAGAGAACATCTACATCAGAGGAGAAGCTCATTGGATGTAAGAGGTATGTGGCACTGTATTACCCTGTATGTTTTGTAGAGAAGTTGAGAATTTGGCATTGGAAGGTGGGCACAGGTTCCATTTTCGCGTCAGGCACCAACAAAGGTTGGGTGCACCCCTGCCTTCACCATCTGCTAGCCACTTCATCCACACTCCTACCTTGTACCCTGCAAAAAAACTAACATCAAGGGCACCCCAACTAGCACCAGACAGGAGCCCCAATAAAAGAATGAGCCCTGAAAGAAGAAAGGGTGTGCCCTTCAGTCACTGCATGGCCCTAGGGAGACCCACTGTGAACTGTAACTAGAACCACCCCCCCCCCTTAGGGCCAAAACTACCACTATCATCCTTTTCTCCCATTGCTGCAGACTCACATTAGTAAACGTGGACCAATGTGCATGTGCTTATAAACTCCAATAATGTACAGGGCCGGACTGGGTATGAAAACCAGCCCTAGAAAAAATTACATACCAGCCCCATAGGGTTGCGTACCAGCACAATGTCATTTTAAATTTTAATAAACAGGTTCCCTACTCAACGGCGGACGCTCGGCGTCACAACACATATATATCCAAGACACATACACATAAATACACCATATACATGTTACACATACATAAATACACCATATATACAGTCCCAATAATTATGGCCCAATTCTCTAATTCCCCCCCCCCCCCCCCGCATTTTTCTGTAGTTGCCATACAGCAGCACATACCTCTCACATCCAGGGCTCCAGGTGACGTCTCCTTCAATGTAGATCTTCTTTGTCATCATCTTCTCCATTTGGTCCAGACACTTGTCTCAGCCGTCCCTCGTCTCTGCAGAGTGTGACACACAGACATCTTAGCTTCCTCACTTTTCTATCATCATCGCCCAACCTGGAGTCCCCACAGTGTTATCCTGCTGCTCGCTGTGCTCCCCAATACCACAAATACTATCCTGAAGAAATAATAGTGACCCGATAGTAATAGTGCTCCTCATAGTCCCACCAATAGCAATGTCCTTCTAAAATGCCCTAATTAGTAATACTGCCCCCTACACTGCCCCACATTATGTAATTTGCCCCCACACTGCCCCATATTATGTAATTTACCCCCCCACACTGCCCCACATTATGTAATTTACCCCCCCACACTGCCCCACATTATGTAATTTACCCCCCCACACTGCCTGAAAGCCTGCCTGACCCATCGAATAGCTGAGTGTACGGGAGGTAGCCTGTCTCTATGGAGAGGGAGACATGGCCACCAATTGTCAAATCCACAGCCCACAGGGAACATCTTAAAGCGGCCCTAGCCGCCCCAGGGCCGGTGGCCTACCGGGAAATTTCCGGGATCCCGGTAGGCCAGTCCTGCCCTGATAATGTAAATCTAGGCCAGTCATAAAGTAAGCACAGGCTTGGTATACAAAGTTGGATGGAGGCATCACAGGACAGCCTGCTTTTAAAAAGACTAGTTTAAAGGAGTTATCCCATGAATGAAAAAAAGAATATCTGGAGCAATGCATACCATTATCTATATCAATGAAAAAAAAACATTGCTCTCCAGTAAGTATGTGATTCTTACTTATATGCAGCTCATTTATTTCTTTACTTTCTGTGGGTGGACAGCAGCTCATCAAACACTTGCACTTCCCAGGAGTGCATTGCAGCCATCTCAAGGGAAAACAAAAATTCCCCATGGACGCTATTTAGACCCTTTGCTATAACACATAAATTTAGCTCTGGGGCCTCTCATTTTTACACCTTGAAACTGTGGTAAATTCAGTTGATTGGACATATTTTGGAAAGTCAATACCCTGTATATATAAAGTCTTACAGCTGACAGTCCATATCTGAGCAAAGACCAAGCTAGGAAGAGGAAACAACTGCCTGGAGACCTCAAAGACAGAATTGTTTGGAGGCACAGATCTGGAGAAGGGTAAAAAAATTTCTGCTGCACTGAAAGTTCCCAAGAGCACAGTGGCCTCCATAATTCTTAAATCGAAGAAGTTTAGAACAACAAGGATGCTTACTAGAGCTAGGCACCCCACCAAATAAGTAATCGGAGAAGGAGGGTCTTGGTAAGAGAGGTAACTAAGAACCTGATGGCCACTTTGGCTGAGCTCCAAAGATCCTGTGTGCAGATGGGAGAAACTTCCAGAAGGTCAGTTATCACTGCAGAATTCTACCAATCGGACTTTATGACAGAGTGAAGAACGAAGCCTCTCCTCAGTAAATAACACATGAAAGCCCATTTAGGTTTTCAAAAATGACCTAAAGGACTATGATTGTGAGAAACAAGATTTTCTGATCTTATAAAAACAAAATTAGATTTTTTAGCCTCACTTCTAAGTGTTATGTCTGTAGGAAACTAGGTACTGCTCATCACCTTCCTAAAACCATCCGTGCATTAAAGCATGTTGGTGGCAGCATCATGGTGTTTTTCAGCAGTTGGGACTAGCTAGGGTTGAGGGAAAGCTGAATTGAGCAAAGTACAGAGATATTCTAAATAAAAACCTGATTCAGAGTGTTCTGGACCCCAGGCTTGGCCAAATGTAAACCTTCCAACAAGACAATGACCCTAAGCGCACAGCAAAGACAACACAGGATTGGCTTAGGGACAACTCTGTGAATGTCCTTGAGTGGCCCAGCCAGAGCGCTGACTTGAACTCAATCAAACATCTCTGGTGAGACCTGAAAATGGCTGTCCACCAACAGTCCCCATCCAACCTGACAGACATTGAGAGGATCTGCAGAAGGATGGTGGAAAATCCCCAAATCAAGGTGTGCAAACCATGTGGCATCATACCCAAGAAGACTGGAGACTGTAATTGCTGCCAAAGGGGCTTCAACAAAGTCCCGAGTAAAGATCCGAATACTTATGTCACTGCAAGATTTTCCTTTTTCCTTTTCAATAAATTAGTAAAGCTTTAAAACATTCTATTTTTACTTTCTCATTATGGGTATTGAGTACAGAATGTTGAGGGAAAATGTGATTTTTTTATTTTAGAAACAAGGCCGCAACAAAATGCAAAAAAGGGTCTAATATATTTATATATATATCTGTTAAGGCGGCGCTCGTTGCCCAGTGCCGGCTACCGAGGCGGGCATGGCCGCTGGATCACTCGCCCTTGCTCTTGAAGTTTGGAGGCTAGATCCTGCTAGTCTTTCACTGCACTTTAGTGTTATCTGCAAAAATTTATATTTTACTGTGCAAGCCTTCTACAAGATCATAAATAAACATATTGAAGAGAATAACACCCAATACGGACCCCTGAGGTACTCCACTAGTGACAGTGACCCAATCTTCGTGTGTACCGTTAATACCCACCCTCTGTTTTCTATTACTGAGCCAGTTACTTACCCACTTACAGACATTTTCTCCCAGTCCGAGCATTCTCATTTTATATACTAACCTTTTATGTGGTACAGTGTCAAATGTGTGGTGAAGTCCAGATATACGACATCCATTGTTTCTCTGTGGTCAAGTCTAGAACTTAACTCCTCATAGAAACTGATAAAATTAGTTTGACATGACTGATCCCTCATGACGCCATGCTGATATGGTGTTATTTGCTCATTTTTATTGAGATACTCCAAGATAGCATCTCTTAGAAAACCTAACAGGTTACCCACAACAGATGTTAAAGTTACCGGCCTATAGTTTACGGGCTCTGTTTTTGAACCCTTTTTGAATGCTGGCACCACATTTGCTATGCGCCAAGAAGTGAAAACCAAGTCTCTTTGGGTGAAAACCTGGGGATTGCCAGGATAACAGCTTTAGAATTAGCCCAAAGTCAAACCTATTGGTTGATGCAGTGATTCCACACCCACTGTCCATAACAATATTTCGACAATTTTACTTATGGATGAATGAATGAACTGCTTCACAGTGAGATCACTATGCCGGCACTGAGAGGGAGAAGTGAACTGTGAATTTACTGAGCATGTTAGTCCACTGCTAAATGCAGGAGGAGGTGTACTAGAAATTCAGCCACATTTGAAAGAGCCAGGATTGTTACCAGAGAGGAACATGTATTGTACAAAAAAATAAAAATAACAACTTGCAATGCCATATTCGCTCCACAGTAATACTTTTTTTTTTTTCCGGATAACAACTTTAACATCTTGTGATGGGTAGCTATTTTGTACATTTTTGTCTTCTGCTACACAATTCATGGTGGCCATTTCTATTTTTCATTTATTTTTACAGACTGGTTAAACTACAGAGGCAGAGATGTCTGTTTTCCTTTGCCCACCATAGTGTTTATTTATCCAAAGGGCTCACTGAAAGTATTTCCTTGAGAATTATTATTCAATACATTAATTATTCCTCTGTCTAAATGGAAAATGTATTTATGCCCTCATAAAAATCTTATTGAGTGCACAGAAAATGGTATTTTGGAAACAATGTATTTTTATATTGTGATGTAAAGTTGCAGGGCCAGAATTCATTTTAACTAGCTACTTGGGGACAGTTTGCCAAGACCAACACCTAATCATACCAGCTTCAGCAACCTATCACATCACAAAATTAACTAAAAGGAGAACAGTTTTGTAGCCCCTCTGGGTTATACAAGCATTATGACAGGGACAAATGAGAGGTAATTCAATTTAATTACCGTATTGTCACATAGCATGGTTAGAAAATTCACTTTTAGAGGATAGCAAAATCAATTCATGTGAAATCCAGATAACCGAAATAAATTTCCAGTGTCACCTCCAGCCCTCCCTACTGCTGGAACTATATTTACCAGCTGAGATACTGGAATGAACTATATAAAGTTAACGTTTAATACCTCTTAAAGCTGACATAGGTGTGCTGAGTTAGACAATTACTTTAGGATGTCTTTTACATTTTCATCTAGTCCACAGTTAGAGGAGACCTAGTATTTAGTAAGATGCATAAATATAGTAGGTTCATAAAAAAAGATCTGATTATTGTGTTGAGCGCGAATATTCGAATAGTGAATTTTAATCGTGAATATCGCAACTTTCAGAATTCGCGAATATTTAGAATATAGTGCTATAAATTCGTCATTTCAAATATTCATTTTTTTTTCCATCTGAACACATGATTCCTTGCTCTTGTGGGCCAATGAGAAGGCAGAAATGTCAAGTTCACAACAATACTTAGTGCACCAATCAGTAATATGTAGTCAGACCTGCTAAAATGTGAAGTTGCATGTAGTGCGAAAAAAATATTCTAATTTGTGCAATCGCGAATATATTGGAGCACTCTATCTGTATATAGAGCTATTGTAATGTTCTGCCATGGTAACCATTTTCTCCAGTCTCAGGATGAACTCAGGACCCTTCAAACAGCTTGAAAAATGTAGCCAAAGTGACCTACTATTTGCATTACAAATTTGCATTATGCGATTTTTACATTGCCGATTTTTTGCAATCAAGAGAATAATCTCGAATACGAATATTCGCGAATATATGATGAATATTCTACCACATATTAGCGAAATATTGCAAATTCGAATATTGCCCCTGCCGCTCATCACTACTGATTATAAATGCCAATGCATAATGCAACCCCTCAAAAAAAAAAATTAAAAGAAAGAGAGAAAAATAAAGCTAGAAATAGATATAGGAACTGCTCCATGCAAAATTGTCAGTAGCTAAGAGAGTGTTAAGACAATGCATGTGTCATAAACTTACCTGTCCGAGCTCCAGCAGAGCGATCCTCAGCCTCGGCACAGCCATGTCGGTAATGACGCGCTGCTGAGCCCCCCCGATGACACGACAGCATGCTTAACAACAGGATGTAATGCTCTTTTTCTCCCTGCAGTGGGCGTGTGCTGGAGGAGATTAGTAGTGGATTGATTGCTTAGCTGCTCTATTCCTAGGTGCTAGTGTTTCTGACTAATGGAGCGCCTATCAGAGACTCAGTGCTCTACTTAAACCCCTTCCTGGCCATACTCCAGTGCCAGTGATAGGCTTGTTTGGGCTCACTAGCTAGTCAGCTTCCTGGGATGACTTGGATTGCTCGTATTTTTGGCCTTGGCTGGTCCTTCGACCACTCTCTGTCTCTCGTGATTTGTATTGTGCATCCCATCTGGTTCTGACCTTGGCTCATCTTTTGCCCACTCTCTGTCTATTATCTTTGTACTGTGTTGGCACATGATGTACACCTCTGCGTCACCACTACAGCCTTGTATAGAAACACCAGGAGGAGGACCTAGGCCAGTGATAGCTAACTTCTGGCACTCCAGCTGTGGTGAAACTAGAACTCCAAGCATGCTCCATTCCTTTCTGTGGAGTTTTGAGAACAGCCAAGCAAGTGTATATCTTGGGAGTTGTAGTTTTACCACAGCTGGAGTGCCAGATGTTAGCCATCACAAACCTAGGCTGTGGCATTGAGAATGGTGGGAGAGAAACATGTGGTATATATATATATGTTATTTTATTTTAAGGCACTTAGTGGCTTTGGGCACAGTTAACTTCAAAATGTCCTCAGGATAGGTCATCATATCCGATTGGTGGAGGTCCAACTCGCAGCACCCCCACCGATCAGCTGTTTGCAGAGACCTCGGCGCTTGTATGAGCGATGCATTCTCTTCACTGTTTACCTGCACCCCACTGTCAACATTGCAGCGGCCATGCAGTGTAACTAATGCTGCTACATCCCATTCACTTATGAGTGCTGTGTTCACTTCAACCAGCTGATTAGTAGGGGTGCAGGGATTTTGACTCCCCCCGATCTGATATTGATGACCTATCCTGAGAATAGGTCATCAATAGGGGAAACCGGAAAACCCCTTTAAGAATGCTGCCTATTTTGACCTTCATGACGCGGCAATTTTTTTTATCTCCCTTTTTAAGTCATAACTGTTTTATTTTTCCATTAATAGAGCCATATGATATATTTTTGCAGAATGAGTTACAATTTGGGCATATATAATGTATTGACAAAATTAATTTTTATTTAGGGGCATTTTCTGTGGTTTGACTTTTGAGTTCTGTTTTTATGGCATTCACCATGTGGTATCTTTATTCTGCAGGTCAGATAGCTACTATATATATATATCTTTGCTCTATAAGACTCACCTGACCATAATATGCCCCTAGGCTTTAGAGGAGGAAAATAGGAATAAATATCAGAGCAGACCCCCAAGTCAGACCTCCAGTCTTCCTCAGATCTCATATCAAACCCACAATAATTGCTTTTATTTTGCCATTGCTTCATAAGGCTTTTTGATTTTATCACATGAAAAAAACAGTCAAATTTGACATTGTTTTTATATTTTTTTTTTACAGCATTTACCATGTTGGCAAAATATAGTTCAAGTTGGTACAGCCATGGCAACATTTTTTTATTCAATTTTTTCACATAATAAGGTGGGGAATAAATTAGTGCATTTTTTGTTTCCTTATTTTCTCTTTGTTTTTTTATTTTCTTTTTTAATATATATTTTTTAAAACTTTTCTCACTTTTTATTTTAGGCCATCTAGGAAACTTGCCCCCCAAAACAACTTGTGAATGTCAAAAATGAGAAAAATAAAAAATGGAGACAGCACATCCAAAAAAAAGGAATTTATTCCAATCTGGAATAAATTCCTTTTTTTTGGACGTGCTGTCTCCATTTTTTATTTTAATTTTATTTTTCTCCTTTTTGACAGGCATCCTATTAGGATCTGCCTCTGGGTAGACCCCTGTCTGCCATGAAAAACCCATTGGCAACCTGTGGTTGTGTCATGGAGAAGTTGTGATATGACAAATAATGCCCCTTTCTCTATCTAACCACTTAAAATGCCAAGGTCAAAACTTGCCACAGCATCTAAGGAGTTGAGTGGCTGGGATTGGAGCTAGCTCCAATCTCAGCAGTTACAGCAGCAGCACGGCTTATATTACATTACCTTATTATCAAATCAATTCGCACTAATGGTGCAGTTGCCATGGCATACTAGTATATCATGACACCTTAAAGGGTTTAAACTGGTTTGCATAGAAGCCAGAATGTAAAACTTCTTTCTAATTAAAGGGGTTGTCCGGGTTCAGAGCTGAACCCAGACATACCTCCATTTTCACCCAGGCAGCCCCCCTGACTTGAGCATCGGAGCAGTTCATGCTCCGATGCGCTCCTTTGCCCTGCTCTAAATCATGCAGGGCAAAGGCATTTTCTGGAGATCCGGTGATGTACCGGGCTCTCTATGGGGCTGCCAGGAAGCCCGGTGACATAACCGGCACTAATGGGCAGGCTTTAGCGCTGCCTTAGCCTGTAAAACGGCTGGGGCAGCATTAAGGCACGCCCATCAGAGCCGGTGACATCACCGAACACACTACCGGGGGGAAGCTTTCGCCCGGCAGCGTGTTATTGTAAACAAAAGAGAAATATTTTACACGACTAAATTTCTCTAGTCCCAGCTTTGTGATCACATCGGTGACAACTCATGAAACAATAACATAATTAGAATAGACAACCAACCTAAAACTTAGCATTTAATATATCACTTAAAAGTCCAAGATTAAAATGGTAAACATCTAATTTAGTCTACAGTCCGCCCGGTACATCTATAGACTTGCTGACTGTAATAGACAAAACAAAATATATGCCACAAAAAGCACAGGGGGCCTGGGGTCTAGTGGGATTAAGTTGGAATATAGATGAGACAAAGGTTCTGGGTCTATGGCCCTGTATCTCCCTATAAGCAATTCCTCAATCCCTCCACCCCTCATCAAACAGTATCCCTATCTTGCCCTTCTCCAGACAGGACAGTGACTGCCCAGCTTTGTCAAGAATCAAGATGTATAAGAAAAGGGAAAAGAAGAGATGCCAAACAACTGTAACAGGAATGTTCCAACGCGTTTCCTTGGCTCACGCCAAATCATCAGGGGACCAATGTGCAAATAATGTTACCAGGTTGAAGTCAGTAACGTTAGAATCAATGTAAATAAAACAGTAATCGATAAACAAGGAAACTTAGCTGTCCAGTAAATCTCTTTAAATTATGTTTATTTATCAGATTTTCTCATGTCCAGTAAATCTCAAAGTGCAGGTCAGCCCAAAAGCTTCAATAAAGGATCCCGCGTATAGCAGTCCATGGAGTGGCTTTCCGCGTGTGGCAGTAGCGACTATTACTACTGCTACACGCGGAAAGCCACTCCATGGACTGTAGACTATATTAGATGTTTACCATTTTAATCTTGGACTCATACTTTTAAGTGATACATTAAATGCTAAGTTTTAGGTTGGTTGTCCATTCATATTATGTTATTGTAAACAAAAGAGCATTTGCCCTGCTCGATCTAACACAGGACAAGGGTTTGCATCGAAGCATGAGGTACTCCAAAGCTAACACCAGGGGGGCTTCCTGGGTGAAAATATGGGTATGTCCGGGTTTAGCTCTGAACCCGGACAACCCCTTTAATTGAAATCTGCTTATGAAATTCATACTATTCATCATTACCTTACAGTTCAGGTAAAATGTGAGCAGTACTGTACGTTCTATCAAAAATGGTGTTGGTATTGACTTTCCGGAATGCTGACACTATTAAATGAAAGTATAAAATGTTAATATTATTTTTGAAACCCACAAGAGAATTCAGAGATCTTTAATACCAATGCCGGTACTCTTATTATGTTAGACTTGTGTTCAAGATCAAAATCTTCCTGAGGAAACTGTAGAATTTTAGGAACACAAGGACTGGAAGGATAAATTGAATTAACGTTACACCAGGATAGAAAGATCTGCCAAAATCTAGAGTAAATTTTGTTTGCAGAAGTTTTTCTGGCAAACTTCAATGTGTTAATTACTTCAGTAGGGAGACCTTGAAGGTGAGACAGTAGACTTAACCTGTCAGATTCTAGGCCGTCAAGTATACTTTTTTGAGATCTGGAAGAACTATCTTTTTTGAAATAAAAGGTGATTTCTTGGAACTACTGTTATATTAATCTGTTTAGCGAAATCCCACAAGTCTGTAAATCTGTTCTTACACAGGGTTATTGCAATGGCAGATGCTCGTTTTCTCCTACAGTATATTCCTTAAAATGGCAAATGGCAAATGGCTTTGGGATTGGGACAAAGATGTGCTTATGAAGAGCGTTAAGTCGATTACCTTCCAGAGTACCTTAGTTTTCAAAAAAAGTTTTCATAATTGCGGTGCTTCTTTGTGCAATAATAACTTTGAAGGAACTGGTCTCTTTCAGACTTATTATTGCCTGTTTCGGATGCACAGCTAGATGTATTTCACTCAGAAACAGTGGGTGTCTCCCTTTTGCCAGTACTGTATGCAATGACCTCATTTCCCTTACTTCCCACTATGTTTGTTTTCTTCTAGGTAGCTCAGAAAGCTGCTGAGGAGGGAGAGATCATGTGGGAGCTTTTCTACTCTTTAGATGCAATGTAGAAGCAATGGTTCTATCAGGCTCAGAAGCTCACTCAGCTAGCTCTGACATGCCCCCCAATTCCTCTCAGCTGTCTTCTGTGTCTCTGTTACATGGGACAGGTCTTGCCTAAGGACAGACAGTTGACTTCAAATTAGGTGAAGGTGAGACCCCTAGTGAAAAAAAAATCACTGAAAAAAGTAGCCTAAATGGGAGGAACTGCTCAAAAACCCCATGTGGCACACGGAGACACCTTGGCGGGTGCAAAAGGGTTCCGATATGTTCCTGACTGGAATATGTTGGCGAAAGTCTCAGCTCCTCCATCTTGTGTAGGATGCTTTTGTTATGCATGTAGTCCGCTCCCACATCCTCCATTGTATGCATTTTTGCTGGGGAGTGCCGTTAGCAGCGGACCACATGCGGAGGAACTGCTCCCCCGGTTAGAAACACACTACAGTGTTTGGGGTTTTTGAGCAGTTCCTCCCATTTAAGCTACTTTATTTCAGTGATTTATTTTTCTATATATGTATTGAATGTGCCATTGTGTTTTGCTGGTAACATTCTGTTGCACCTAGTAGCCTGTGTCACATGGTCTGTTATAGGTGGGGCTTGCAGCCTTATTCTATCTCACATTGCATTAGTGATCCTACTATGGACGTATGTGGGAGCCTGGCTGTGAGTTGGATCTGAGCACCTATCAGACCATGTTCACACACACCATAGGTAATCTAGTGGTAGGACCCATTGCCACACTGAGACACCTTGACGGTGGTGCAAAAGGGCTCCGATATGTTCCTGACTGGAACATGTTGGCGAAAGTCTCAGCTTTTAACATCAGCTTGAGGGATTAGCCAGCATTGTTAGTTGCTTATCATTGTGGTGCACCTTTTTCAGTGATTTATGAGACCCCTAGTGACCATGCTTTTACAACTTTTTCGGTTGGATACAGGCAGATTTTTTTTTAAATGAAGTAATTTATAAATTTGCTAGTTACACCATTTTATATTAAATAAAATAAAAATTGTGTGAAAGTATTGTGACTCTTAAAGATAGCCATAAAGGGTATAATTACTTGGCTGGAACAATAGCGGTGAAGCAGTGATTTGAGTATTAGGCTACATGCACAAGACCGTTGTGTGTTTTGCGGTCCACAAATTGCGGATCCGCAAAACACGGATGGCATCCGTGTGCGTTCCGCAATTTGCGGCCCATTATAGAGATGCCTATTCTTGTTTTCATAATCTTGTTATAGGATATGTTATATTTTTTTTGCGGGGCTACGGAACAAAGCAACGGATGTGGAGAGCACACAGAGTGCTGTCCGCATCTTTTGCGGCCCCATTGAAGTAAATAGGTCCGCACCCGAGCCGCAAAAACTGCGTCTCGGATGTGGACCAGAACAACGTTTGTGTGCATAAGGCCGTAATCAGGACATTGTGGTGATGAAATGATCAGACTGCCATTTGTCTTATTCATTTGCCAATTAATCAGTTTCTAAATTGATGGCATTTTAGAGTGATTTTTTAAATTGTTCTTATAATTAATGCATATATCAGGACATGTATATGAGGGAGCTTCTATAGATTGAATTGTAAAGTATTTACTTGCTTGTTAGATCCTCTGTCAGTCTGCAAATTGTAATGACTTCTGTTGGATTAATTATCCTATCAAAATGAAATTTCTGGTCTTTCATGGTAGAGGCTATAGGTCACTATTTGTCTCAGTTTTTTATTTCCATTGCTTATATAGCGCAAACATATTCCATTGCACTGTACGCCATTCACATCTTTCTTTGTCCCTAATGGGGCTCACAATCTAATGTCCCTATGTAAGATAGGGGAATTTCATCAGAAGCCGGTTAACAGATTAGTTTGTTTTTGAAGTTTGTTTTTTGAAACGCACACAAACACGTAGAGTTCAACCAAAATCCCTGCAGGTGTAGCTCAAAACATCAACATATCACATCAAGAAATTAATATTTTTATCTGAGATTATCATTTTCTCACCTTTGTGAAAAGAATCTTAAAATGTCATATCATCAACGGCAGTTGTGATTCTTTCTGTATCAAGATCTCCTAATGAAAATCTTGCATTTAATAGACGAAGGGGGTCATTTGTTAAACAGAACTACGCCTATATTAGGCATACTTCTGGCTCAGATTGCAGGATAAAGGTCCTTTGCACCGTATTCTGCAACTCTTCCCAGCTCATGACAGGTCTAAAAAGGTGGGCGTGACATGGGCGGGGAAGGGGACGGGTCGGCAGGTGTTTTACATTTAGAAGTGGCGCCTTTTCATAACTCCAGCGGATCCACCACCAGTGCAGTCTTTATAAATGTTCCCCTAAGTTCATTCCTATCCTCTTCAAGCCATAATTAGCAATGATATCTTGTCATTTTTAAATGCCATTTCTGAGTGTTTTAGACTAATGACCTATCCTCAGGATTGGTCATCAGTATGTTATCGGTGAGGGTACAACTCCAGACACCCTCGTCGATCAGCTGTTTTAAAAGGCTGAGGGGCTCTAGTGAGCCTAGGCCATGTAAAGTCACATTCATCGATCACATGACCTAGGCGCAGCTTAGTCCCATTGAAGTGAATGAGGCTGAGCTGCGATACCAAGCACAGCCGCGACACAATGTATGGTGCTGTGCTTGGTGAGCTATAAAGAAGCTGGAGCATTGTGGCATCTTCAAACAGCTGATCATTGGGGGTGCCAGAAGTCGGACCCCCACCAATCACATACTGATGACCTATCCTGAGGAAAACAGTCCAGAATGTGTATCTCAGTGCAGATCTGATTGCTGACAGTAGTAAAACAGGAAAAAAAAATAGAGATCTGGACTCTGTAGTACGAGTATGTATTACTGTAGCTAATAGTCAAAGACCATGATGACAGATTCCCTTTCATTGATCTGATCACATCTCTTAAGTGGTTTATTAATTCATGGTACCTTTCACCAAATTGCCAGTTATAACCCAACTAACAATTTGTGCTAGAGATCTAAGTCTCAAAAGGAGGATCTTATAAAAATATGGTGGAAATGAATTATTGACTATTGGGAGTTGATCTGCAACCTACTCAATGATATAATAGAGGCCATAATACAATGAGATCCCTCACTATATTATCTGTGGGATTACACATTTTTCTCACCAAGTATCGCTTATAAATTAAAGGGAACCCTGACAGCAGATTCAAGCTCCCGAAAGGGCAGACAGTGAACTAATGTCGGCTTTATTAACTCTGTATAAGTTTTCTGCTGTTTGTGATTTTCCTCTGCTCAAGGCACTTTAAAAAAAAAAAAAAAAAAACAGTTGCAGAAGAGAGTGGAGTCTGCTCGGTACGACACATTTATCATAATATACACCAGAAAACTGGCATATTTTATAGCTGAACTTTACTCCAACCCATAGCTTATTTCAACTTGGGGAGCACTTGGACAGCCCAGGATGTACTGTAATACATTTATAAGTAGGAGTGGGCTACTTCAAGGGGTTGTTCTGTATCATGATATTGATGACCTATTCATCCTCAGGATAGCTCAGTCAGATCAGTGAGGGTTTGACTCCTGGTCCCCCGTCAATCAGCTGTGTCAAGAGGCCGCAGCTCTCGTGCAAGCAATGCATTCTCTTCAGCATTTACCTGCACACCATTTAGATTGTAGCGGTGTCGCAGTGTAATTGCACCTTTCTCTACCATTCAAGTGAACGAGATTAACAGCTGTAATGACACTGCACCACAGCTACATTCAAGGAGGTATGTAGGTAAATACTAAAAAGGATGCTGCACATAAGGATACCTTATCAGTATTATGACACTGCACAAGCTCGTTAATAAATTATCATACCAGGCCACAGTGTGCACCAGAGTTAAACAGCAAGGATGGGAACCATTGAGAGTACAATGGGCAGGGAGAAGCCAGAGACGCTGCCTGTAGTGGAGAGCAAGAAAGGTGCTGTGTGGATTGTAGGAGAGGGGTCATGCACAGAAGCACCAAATAACGACCGCTGTTACCTTCTACCTGTTCTGCACCGGCTCTACACACAGACCTGTGAGCCAGTTCCTACCTCTTGAAGTGCCACTCAAGGGACGTGAAGGGGACAGTGTTCGAGGAGTGCCTAAAGGTAACTTCCTTCTTTTTGTATGTGTATCACTGGGTGGGGAAAGAACTCTGAAACTGGCTGTAAGTAGCCTGTGGTCACTCGAGTCTTGTCTCAGCAGGCAGTACTGTGACCGCTCTGTGATATTATAGGGAAGGCTGCAACTTGTAGTGCCCCAGGTTGCAGGAGAGTGTGTGTGGCGCTCCACGCGGTCATGCAGTGCTGGCACACTGGGTACAATACGAGGAAGTCTTCTGCTGGCTCTAGTACAAAGTGACTAGACATCTGGCTGTACAGGTTGGGAAAGGGGAGCAAGGATTTGGCCAGGACCCGGGGAACATTCAGCAGAAGAAGTTGTTACAGAGTAACATTTGGGTTTCCTTCAGTGTAACAGCATTTTCCACCCCAACCTGTGGGCAAATTCTTGCATGAAGCTGGTCTTCAGTGCAAAAAAAGGTTGGGGACCAATGCCCTAGACCAGTGTTTCCCAACCAGGGTGCCCCCAGCTGTTGCAAAACTACAACTCCCAGCATGCCTGCACAGCCAAAGACAACTAAGAGGTTGCACATGGCCTAGAAAAAATAAATCTAAATTTAAAACCGGTTTCATTTAGAACATTTTATCGAATTAAGGAAAATTAAAATAGAGAAAAGATCACTCACACTGAACACTGTCATCCAGAAAGAGTTAAATTATGGTTGTAAGGAAAGGATGTAAACATACACAGATTTTCCTTCTGAAAAAATTGGGTCCAATTTCATGCAAGCTGCACAAGTCACTAGAAGGACCTGGCAGCTAACAGTTTTTTCCATAAGACAGCATGAGACTTGCAATGAATTATAACTTAGCAAACACATGAGAAAATCTGTTATGGTAATAATTTACCTTGCGTTTATTTCTCTATTTGTATTGGAGATGGCAAGTGGCATAAATTGCACAGCCCCAAGTGCATTAAATGTTCAGGCCACTACAGTGAAGTATAACTTTACATCTCCTGGCGCTTATAGATTTAACTTCAGGATGTGGTGGAAAAGACACATTGTAACACAGACATCCCAGCGCAATATGCAAAATAATATTTATATTCTGAATAATATATTTTTCTGTCTTGTAAGTTAATAAAAACAGTTTGAAGACTGTTGATGCATGCTTTCTGTGATTATATTCCGCTTTAATTCCAACTGGGGAAAAGCCAGTAACTATATTATCAGCCAGGGAAATATAATGGGCCCATTAAGTTACCTAGTACAAGAATGTATTGTTAGGGATTAGGAAAGATCATAGTGAAGCCACTGGAGTAGGACCAGGGGCGATATTTTTGGATGATGCCAGTTTTTTTGCTTCATCTATGAGATGACCTGTCAGGTAAAGGTATAAAACATTCAGGTGTTAAATGAATATATCAAAAGCAACACAAACAGGGAATTGGGACATCTGCTCTAATAAAAGGAGGCCCCCTAATCAGGAACCTCATTCATTAACTTGTGGAGTGTCTAAAAGGACATTTCCTGGTCTAGAGGACTCAGTATTTCTAGGCTTTACACATCCATTTCAGTAGAAGTTCTGCAATACATAATTCGAGAATATACCCCCCTTATCGGTATGACCACACAGCGCGGTCGCGATCCAGTCGGGTCGCTGCCATCTGCAGTCAAGAACCACATGGCCAATTAGGCCATAGCTGTGTGACATTTAACTAATGAAGACTGCACTGTATAAGCGGTGGGAATTCTTAATGGTACCTTTAATAATGCATGGCCATTAAAGGGGTTGTCTCACTTCAGCAAATGGCATTTATCCTGTAGAGAAAGTTAATACAAGGCACTTACTAATGTATTGTGATTGCCCATATTGCCACCTTTGCTGGCTTGATTCATTTTTCCATCTCATTATACATGGCTCATTTACAGGTGTTACTTACAACCACCCTGAAATCCTGCAGCAGTGGCCGTACTTGCACACTATAGGAAAAAGCACCTGCCTCTCTGGTGGCTGGGACTGTGGGAGCACACATATGCTGGTGCTTTTTCCTATAGCGGGCATTGCTGGATTGCAGGGAGGTCGTAACCCAAGGAAATGAGCTGTGTATAACTGGCCATGTAGTTCTTGACAACAGCTGGCCGTGGCCCGACCGGATCACAACTACGTGTGTGCTCGTACCGTTAAAGACAGGAAAACACATTGAAACCAGGTTTTTATAGTAAATATATTTTTTATGCGGCCCTCCATATAAAAAGGCTTGACATATTGCAGTGTTCGCACTGGCCACGAAAGCTGACCCAATAGTCCAAAGCTTCCTGTTTTCTGCACCTCTCTTGTCAGCTATGCTGTATGGGTTGGGGCAAGATCAGCAAGTTCATCTTATTATCATAAGAAGGTTGGGGAGTTATGTACAGTTTCATTGTACTACTAGATGTCTAGATAAGGCAGGATAGCAGTGCTATACACACAGGTTGTAGTGCCCAGGAGCAGGAATACTTTGAAGTCTGAAGTGGACATTTGCCCGTTTCCCCTATGCAAAGTCATCAATTGCTTACTTTATTTCATTTTAAAGGGTTAACTTGCATTGACTTATACTGTTTAATACCATGTAACTGCATTTTATATATGCTGTCAAATATATCCTGCAAATTTGCACTGTATTTGCATAGCACAGTAGAAAGGGTTAATGAACACTCAGAACCTTTTGGGACTTTGAATGAGAAGCTGGTATATTTCCACAGCTACCATAAGGGTTGAAGAAGAGCATGTTTTGAGGAGAAAAAGCCAGACTTAGTTACCACCAAAATCAGACAGACTGACCTTTTGAATGCCAGATGCTACTGTGTCATTGCCATTGAATATCATTGAAGCTCTAATGCAAGTGTATGAGAGATAGAAAGTGTAACATTGTATTTGTTTGCACTAAGTTTCTTCACTACACACCTCCCACTAGAAGGTTCTAGTTTAGCTAGAAACTGTATATAAGAAGAGCAGTCAGTGTTCTGTAGTTAGTGCTTATAAGATGAGACTCTGCCAAACTATTAAGTGACCAGAAGAAGATGCTGAGACGGGGATACACTGACACAGACCCTGGGCCACCAACTTTTGGCCATAGTACCAACCTTCTGAGAGAAAGAAGGACAGCTAGCTCAGGCCTTTCCTCATTATCAAACCCCTCTTCTGCCAGGAAGACAGCCCTATGCCTCACCTGTATTGTTTTTCACCTGAATTCCCCCAGTAAAGAAGCACCCTGGTTTACTGCAGACCCTGACTCTGTGAACCTAATTCCTATTGGGGTGCACCACACCTTACCATTCCTTCCGGAGAGCAGCAACACGTGGTGACATCTTGACAGCCACTGTAAGGTAAGGCTCTGTATCCACCTCTACAGCTTAGTCTCTGGGAAGGAGAGTGTACTCCATCACTTCCGGAAGATTGTAATAATCCATGACATTTATCTGCCTCTCCAATATGGCTGCCCTAGAAAAGTTTTTAAAGGGTTTGACCATTTTATAGTTACTGTTTGTAACTTATCTTTTTAGCAATTATTCTAAATAGACAATATTCTGCTCCAGGGGTGTATCTATCACGAGGCAAACAAGGCATTTGCCTAGTGAGGCACTTGTCAATGGGAAGGCAAAATGCCGGTATACTTAGATCCGATGGTATATTCTAATCCCCAGCCAGGCGTTCCCATGGTGATGGGGATGCTTGCCTGGGGTTAGAACATACCATCTGATCTGAGTTTTCACGATCTCAGTGAGATCGTAAAAACTCAAATCCGATGGTATATTCTAACCCCCAGGCGTTCCCATGGTGATGGGGGTTAGAATATACATGGCCCCGCCGCTCACAGGATTATACATTTATTAACTGTAATCTGTAACTTTAACTTTAAATGAGCGCTTATCTCTTTACTAGGGTATCTTACTCTCAGCTCCGGTAACAGGCAGTGCAGGCGGCGCTCACTCACTGATGTCACGTGCCTGCTCCTCCCACTAGGCGGTGCAGGAGCGTGACATCAATTAGAGTGAGCACCGCCCGCACTGCATGTTTCCGGAGCTGAGAGTACGATACCCTAGTAAAGAGATAAGCGCTCATTTAAAGTTACAGATTACAGTTAATAAATGTATAATCCTGTGAGCGGCGGGGAGGGGGATCTGTGGATGGCACTGTCATGGGGGGGGATCTGTGGATGGCACTGTCATGGGGGGAATCTGTGGATGGCACTGTCATGGGGGAATCTGTGGATGGCACTGTCATGGGTGGAGGATTTGTGGATGGCACTGTCACTGTCATACATTTATATTTATATTTATATTTTACCTTATATTATTATATCTAAAGATTCTCTTTAAATAATAGATGCAACATTTGGTACAGAAAGCACAAAATATTGGCCTTCTTTATTCACTTTTAAATACAGAAAGGAAGACGTGAAGCTCTAACAGGAAGGGGTGGAGCCTAAAGAGGAAGGGTGGGGTTTACAGAGGAAGGGGTTTGGCCTTGGCAGGAAGGGGTGGGCCAAAAATTAGTGGGGTGCCCAAGCTTAGTCTCGCCCAGGGCAGCACAAAACCAAGATACACCACTGTTCTGCTCCATTAACTATATTTCATAAGGTATGTCCTCTTGCTGGCCAAGTCTCTTGTGCTCTCCACATGAAGGTCCCATTCATGAAATGGCTGCTGATGGAGGGGCATGTGACAAATCAGAGTCTCCTCCATTGAAATACGCATGCCATCTACTGGGAGTTAGCAATAAGATATTTATCACCTTTCTATTTTTAGCACAGCCACACTGTATTAAAACACATATATTACATTTAGGGATGAGCTAATTTTTCAAAACTTAGATTTGCTGGTTCGTCGAATTTTATGGGAAAAATTTGATTCGTTCCGAATATATTCACACCAAATTCCGTTAAAAAACAGCTATTTTCGGGCTGCTGAGAGCCTTCATAGTGGTGTAGAACACTGTGCCTTGCAGTAACACGCATAGGGAGTCTGCTCAGGTAGTGAAATAATACTGTGAGTCCGTATGACATGCAGATGACAGGCATCGCTTTTAGAATAACTGCATACTTTACTTATTTGGGCAGTCACTGTGCCAAAACTGACCAAATAACTCAAGTATCAACTCAGCTTTACAGGTAGATGTTCGTGTCAAGAAAAAGCGCACTCCTTTTACACCCTCGTCTGCAGAATCTGTTCTATTAAACGCTTATACAAGTAGAACCCCCCCCTACAGAGTGGAGAGGGTGTCAGCCGTAAGTTTGTGTTGACGTCACTGATTAATTTTCCCCATTCTCTGATCCGTGAGAACAATTATCGAGAAAAAAACTATCCTGTCTGTGGAGCATACGGCTTCACTAGGTCAGCATTTGCTCAATAATCCATTAGTAGAGTTGATCGAACCCGAATTATACGGTTTTTCGCACCTGAACCCGAACATTACCGTAAAAGTTCACGTTCGAGTTCTTTGTTCTGTGATTTCTTCATGCTTTTTGAAAGGCTGGAGGGCAGCCAATCAACAAGCGTTTCACTACTTTGCCCTAAGAAGCCATCACAGCCATGCCTACTAATGGCATGGCTGTGATTGGCTAAGTGCAGCATGTGACCCAGCCTCTATTTAAGCTGGAGTCACGTAGCACCGCACGTCACTCTGCTCTTCTCAGTGTAGGGATAGGATGCTGCTTCTGTGAGGGAGAGATTAGGGAAGAAATCTGTTGAACTTGGTGGTGTTCAATATTCGAAATTACAGCAATTATTGAGGGTGCTATGCTACATATTTGTACCCAGCCCTGAGCCCAGTGATACTGCAAAATAATTTTTAATCCATCTGTTAGTGAGGTGGGGGTCGGCAGCCATTTTAACAACTGCAGTGTTCTTGGAACTGCATGTGACTTGCATGTGTGCCAGGGACATTAGTCTAGTTATTTTCTGGTAACTCAGTGTAGGAAAAATTCCTTTTTTCTGGCAAACCCATATTGTGGTGCCACAGAGCACTTTTGCACACAACGCTGAAAAACCTGTTTTAAAATGTTGCGGTGACATACTGCATTTCTGTAGTTGGGGGAATAAACCCGTATTGTGGTGCCAGAGAGCACTTTTGCACACAACGCTGAAAAACCTGTTTTAAAAGTTTGCTGTGACATACTGCATTTCTGTAGTTGGGGGAATAAACCCGTATTGTGGTGCCACAGAGCACTTTTGCATACAACGCTGAAAAACCTGTTTTATAATTTTGCAGGGACATACTGCTTTTCTGTAGTTTGTTGCAATAAACACTGGTTTTGTGATACATAGCAGATCTGAGGCCTACCCTGTATTTCAGTAATTTTAAGTAACCTGTGGAACTCCTCATTTACATAGTTGGTAGCAAAAACACAGGTTTTGTGGTAGATAGCACATTTGCGGTGTACGCTGCATTTCTGACAGTCAAATTAAACCGTTAACTTCTGCTGTTACATTGTTGGTTTGAAAAATCTAATTTTTGGTAATAGTGAAGTAATTGTATTGAATTGCTCCGTTCCACTGTTGTGTGACCTAAAGAAATGTATTCTGTTTATGACACACGTACTGCCTTACTGTTAGTGAACCTAATTGTTGACTTTTGGCAGTTAAATTGATACCTGAGATAAACCATCTGTTAATTTGATGGGTGAATGCAAATAATGAGGTGAACATCAAATAAGGGACGTAGACATGGTCGTGGTGATGTTGGTGGAGCTCCTGTTGCTGAGAGAGGACATGGCCGTTCTGCGCCAGCTACAGGTCCAAGTGAAACACCTTCCTCAGGTGCGAGTAGGCGACAGAACCTGCAGCGTTATTTGGTAGGCCCGAATGAGGCTCTACGGATGGTAAGGCCAGAACAAGTACAGGCGATAGTAGATTGGGTGGCTGACAGTGGCTCCAGTTCCTTCACAGTATCTCCCACCCAGTCCTCTGCAGAAAGCTCAGAGTTGGCACCTGCAGCCCATGCCCATCATTCTTTTACCACACCCCCTTGCAAAGCAGCCAAGCAGTCAGAGCTCCAAGTCATGCAGCAGACTCTTATGCTTTTTGATGACTCTGATGGCAGGGTTTCGCCAGGCCATCCACATAGCCCTGCCCCAGAAGTGGAAGACATTGAATGCACTGATGCCCAACCACTTATGTTGCAGGATGAGGACATGGGAATACAACCGCAGCACGTCTCTGATGATGACGAAACACAGGTGCAAACTCCTGTGGCTTTCAGCAGTGTGCAGACCGACGAGGAGGGCAGGGCTCAAGAATTGAAGAATGGAGAGGGTGGAAGATGATGTGGAGGATGATGAGGTCCTAGACCCTGACTGGACTAAGTTCATGCTAGTGATGTGTGCAGTTCTGAGGAATTGTCAACAGCACAGCAAAAGAGGGAGCAGGGTACAAAAGCGGAGTGGCCGTGCCCGAGACAGTACGCCTGCTACTGCCCACCTCACCCAGGGACCGAGCACACCAAAGCCAGCTCCAAGGAGTTCATTGGCGTGGCAGTTCTTCACACAATGAACTGACAGCCATCAGAGCCTGAAGCGAGGCATAAACGTTCTAAACCTGAGCACAACCTGCATGACCAGGCATCTAAATGCAAAGCACTGACTGCAGTGGAGTAAATATGTTTAAAAACCAAGAAAGGTCTCAGGCTCCTCCTGCTTCCTCTTCTGCTGCTATCTCTGCCTCTTCCTCCACCAATGGAGTCACAGTGGCACCTGCCACCCAGCAAACAGAGGATGTGCCACCAACACCACCACCTCCGTCATCATCACCAAGCATCTCCACCATGTCACACGCAAGTGTTCAGCTGTCCATCTTCCAAACACTGAAGAGAAAGTGGAAATACCCACCTACCCACCCTCGATCCCTGACCCTGAATGCTAGCATTTCAAAATTACTGGCCTGTGAAATGCTGTCATTCCGTCTGGTGGAGGCGGACTGTTTTTAACAGCTCATGGCGGTGGCAGTCCCACAGTACGTCGTTCCCAGCCACCACTACTTTTCCAGGCGAGCCGTCCCTTTCCTGCACAACCAAGTGGAGGATAAAATCAAGTTTGCACTGCGCAATGCCATCTGTGGCAAGGTCCACATAACCACAGATACATGGACCAGTGAGCACGGGCAGGGACGCTATATCTCCCCAACTGCACGCTGGGTAAATGTAGTGGCGGCTGGGACCGAGGAGGATAGCGGTTTGGCGCATGCCCTTCCACCACCGAGGATCACAGGGCATTATTATTTGCCTCCTGCTGCCTCCTCCTCCTACTCTGCTTCCTCCTCCTCCTCGTCTACCACCTCCTCATCCGGTCAGCGAAAGACCTTCACCACCGACTTCAGCACAGCCAGGGGTAAACGTCAGCAGGCGGTTTAAAAACTCTTGTTTGGGGGACAAACCCCACACCGCACAGGAGCTGTGGAGGGGCATAGAAGAACAGACCAATGAGTGGTTGCTGCCAGTGAGCCTCAAGCCCGGCATGGTGGTGTGCGATAATGGGCAAAATCTCGTAGCAGCTCTGGAACTAGCCGGTTTGACGCACAGCCTGGCGCATGTGCTGAATTTGGTGGTGCAGAAATTCCTTAAAAACTACCCGGAACTGTCAGAGCTGCTACAGAAAGTGTGGTCCGTCTGTGCTGCAGCGTAACTTCGGCCTTCCAGCTCTCCGCCTCATATGCGACGTGCCCACCAGGTGGAACTCCACCTTTCATATGCTGCAAGCAGCAGGCGATAGTGGAGTTTCAGCTGCAGCGCCCACGCTCTGCAGAACAGCACCATTTCACCACCAATGAGTGGGCCTCCATGCGAGACCTGTGTGCCTTATTGCGGTGTTTCGAGTACTCAACCAACATGACCAGTGCCGATGACGCCGTTTTTAGCGTTACAATACCACTTCTATGTCTCCTTGAAAAAACACTTAGGGCGATGATGGAAGAGGATATGGCAAGGAGGAAGAGGGGGCATTTCACAGGGTTTCAGGCCAGTCATTCAGAAGTGGCTCAGAGGGTGGGTTCCTGCACCAGCAGAGGCCAGGTATTCATGTGGCCAGTGGGGGCACAGTTCTGGAGGACGAGGAGGAGGAAGAGGTAGAGGAGGAGGAGCAGGAACCGGGTTCACAGAAGGCACCCAACGCAGCTCATGGCCATCACTGGAGCGTGGCTGAGGGGATACGGAGGACAGTTCTGGAGGAGGAGAAGGAGGAAGAGGTAAAGGAGGAGGAGCAGGAACCGGGTTCACAGAAGGCACCCAACGCAGCTCATGGCCATCATTGGAGCGTGGCTGGGGGGATACGGAGGACACAGACGATACACCATCTACAGAGGACAGCTTATCCTTACCTCTGGGCAGTCTGGCACACATGAGCGACTACATGCTGCAGTGCCTGCACAACAACCGCAGAGTTGCACACATTTTAACTTGCGCTGACTAGTGGGTTGCCACCCTGCTGGATCCCCATTACAAAGACAACGTGCCGTCTTTAATTCCCTCACTGGAGCGTGAAAAGAAGACGCACGACTACAAGCGCACGTACGCTTGAAGCACAAGGCGAAGGCAGAGGCGGAGGAGGAAGAGGTCGCCAACGCAGCTGGGTCACGGCCAGCAGTCAAGAAGGCAGGGTTAGCATGGTCGATATGTGGAAAAAGCTTTGTCACCACGCCACAGCAACCGACACCACCAGCTGATATGGAACGTCTTAGCATGAGGCAGCATTTGAACAACATGGTGGAACAGTGCATGTGCACACGCCTACACGTACTGACTGATGGTTCTGCCCCATTTAACTTCTGGTTCTCCAAATTGTCCACATGGCCTGAGCTTGCCCTTTTTGCCTTGGAGTTGTGGCCTGCCCTGCAGCCAGTGTATTGTCTGAACATGTATTTAGCACGGCAGGGGTCGTCATTATAGACAAACGCAACCGCCTGTCCACAGCCAACGTGGACAAGCTCACGTTCATTAAAATGAACCAGGCTTGGATCCCACGAGACTTGTCTGTACCTTTTGCAGAATAGACATTTATACCCGCCTGAACCATACATTCTTGTACTCAAGTGCACTTATTCTTTGATTTCTTTTTTTTATTTGTCCCATTATTTTGGGGGCTACCCCAAATAAAAATAAGAGAAACATTGTTAGCTAGCTACCTCCTCCTCCATCACTGCTTCAATCTACAGGCGGCAGCAGCATGAGGAGACCACAGAGCGGCACAATGACAGAGTCTAGAGGTGGCAGCAGCAGCATGAGGAGGAGGCCACAGAGTGGCACAATCACAGAGTCTGGAGGTGGCAGCAGCATGAGGAGACCACAGAGCGGTACAATGACAGAGTCTGGCAGCAGAAGCATCAAGAGGAGGCCACAGAGTGGCACAATCACAGAGTCTGGAGGTGGCAGCAGCATGAGGAGACCATAGAGCGGCACAATGACAGAATCTGGAGGTGGCAGCAGCATGAGGAGACCATAGAGCGGCACAATGACAGAGTCTGGAGGTGGCAGCAGCATGAGTGAGCCACAGAGTAGCACAATGACAGAGTCTGGAGGTGGCGGCTGCATCAGGAGGTCAGAGAGTGGCAAGGTGACATACCGTGGAGGTGGATGGCAATACCAGTACCCGCTGAAGATGGTGGGTGAAAGAAGGCATACTTGGCATCAGATGTGTGGCAGCAGCCGGATAATAGCATCAGAATAGTAGCTGAGGCAGGTAGCCAGAAGAAACCGGTCCTTTTTACAAATTGTTGGTGTGGCACCATGGATGATCTAGTCTGATGCATCAGGCATTGGTGTGTGGAAATCCTGGCTGAGCCACGCCTGATTCATTTTCATGCAATGTCCCACCATGTGCTATATGCGAGCACTTTTAACTCTTGCTAAATGTCATATCAAATATATTGTGGCATTATGCTGTAATTCCCTTTAACAGGCTGGCGTTGTCATTTACCTTTATTCGCTGCTAGTTGCTGCTGGCACCACTTATATATATAGCTGGGGGGGGGTTGTAAAGTTAGAGTGTCTACTGAAATAATTCACAAAAGATTTTGCCGCATATAAGTGCAGCGCTTACTGCAGAATATAAGATTTTTTCCAATGGAATTATTCAAAAAAGATTTTACCGCACATAAGTGCAGCACTTAATGCTGAATACAAGATTTTTTGCCACTGAAATATTTCAGAAAAAGATTTTAGCGCATATGAGTGCATCGCCTAATGCTGAATACAAGTTTTTTTTCCACCAAAATAATTCAAAAAAGATTTTAGCGCATATAAGTGCAGCGCTTAATGCTGAATACAAGATTCTTTTCCACCGAAATATTTCGAAAAAGATTTGACCGCATATACAGTAAGTGCAGCGCTTAATACTGAATACGTGATTTTTTTCCACCAAAATATTCCCAAAAAGATTTTACCGCATATAAGTGCAGCGTTGAATGCCGAATATCTTTTTCTTTTTCTACTCATATACGGCACTAAAGGCTTTACCACATATAACAGTGTACGCTGAGAATATTTTTCTTTTTCCACTTATATACGCCACTAAAGGCTTTTCAACAGAGGCTGTAAGTTTCAAAAAACATAGGCTGTAAGTTTCAACATAGGCTGTAAGTTTCAAAAAAACTACGGCAGTTGAGGTGGAAATGAACGGGACGTAGCGGAGGAAGTAGGTCCGCTCTGGAAGAGCGAGACGCGGTCCTCGTGCGGTTTCTGTGCTGCAGAAAAGTCCCCGTAGTGTCCAGTAAGCAATAGCGCAGATAGATGAGGGCTGGTGTGAATAAGTTTGCATTTTTGTGCAGGGTTAGTGCATAGTGTATTCACCTGTATTGGTGCGCCGCTCTTATGGACGTCGTCACTAAAGGCTATACCACATATAACTGCAACAGTGAACGCCGAGTATATTTTTATTTTTCTATTGATATACGTCAATAAAGGTTTTTCAGTATATACTGTAAGTGCAGCAGCAAATGGTGAATGTATGTTTCTTTTTCAACTTATATACGTCACTAAAAGTTTTTCAAGATATAAGTGCAGGAGTGAATGGCGAATTTATATTTCTTTTTTAACTGCTATATGTCAATAAAGGTTTTTCAAGATATAAGTGCAGCAGCGAATGGCGAATGTATATTTCTTTTTCTACTGATATGCGTCACTAAAGGTTTTTCAAGATACAAGTGCAGGAGTGAATAACGAATGTATATTTCTTTTTCTACTGATGTACATCAATAAAGGTTTTACAAGATATCAGTGCAGCAGAGAATGGCGAATGTATATTTCTTTTTCTACTGATATACTTCAATAAAGGTTTTTCTACATATAGATGCACCAGCGAATGTCGAATATATATTTCTTTTTCTACTGCAATACGCCAGTAAAGGCTTTATCAGATATAACTGCAACAGTAAACTGAGAATATATTTTTCTTGTAGTACTGAAATACTACCCTATACACTTTCACCAGAAATAACTGCAACAGTGCAGTGTGTATATATTTTTCTTGTAGTACTGAAATACGCTGCCATACTCTTTTAACAGAAATTACTGCAGAAGTGACCAGAGAATATATTTTTCTTGTAAGACTGAAATAGGCCACTATATACTTTCAACAAAAATAACTGCAGAAGTGACCAGAGAATATATTTTTCTTGTTGGACTGAAATACGCCCCTATACGCTTTGAGCAGAAATAACTGCAAGAGTGGGATGCATATATTTTTTTCTTGTTGCACTGAAATGCGCCCTATATGCTTTCACCAGAAATAACTGCAACAGTGCGATGCGTATATTTTTCTTGTTGAACTTAAATGCGTCCCCATACGCTTTCACCAGAAATAACTGCAACTGTGCAATGCGTATGTATTTTTCTTGTTGCACTGAAATATGCCCCTATACACTTTTGCAGCGGCCCACTGGGGCACACCTGGGGGATTCCCTTACCCCTCTAGAGGTTTCTACAAAATATGTCCCTCTTTTAGAGTAAGTGTATGTGACGCCAGCTGCGGTTAAGCAGCGGGAACACAAGGCTCCCTTTGTATGATGGAATGTGCCAAAGATAGGATAGGCCAGAGTGGTGTTGAATAGGCTTTAAAATCCCTGGAGATAATGGATACACTTTGTCACGGTGCTCCTACCCTTGGTGATGGTTGGAATCCCAGATGTGGTGGTCCAAAGCAAGTGCAAATGAAAGGGTTAACTTGGATAGGGTAGAACAAAGTGATGACTTGAATGGTGTGTAAACAAAGTTGAGTCCAGACTTGAATAAACGTTGAACAGTTGCTTTTACTTGCAGTAAAATTGTAATCCAAACGGTTTCCAGTAACTTGAATTATCTTGGTCTCCAGCAGGTATTAGCAAAACTATTCTGGCAGGCAAACTCTTACTCTGCTCTCAAGCACGTCTCTGCTATGTTCTCTCTGTAGCTCCTTCAGCTCAGCTATGTCAGTAGTAGATGCTCTTTCTTTAGGCAATCCTTTCAGCTTCTGTACTGGCTTTAAATATAGCAATCTTTGGCTCAGCTTGAACTAGGAAAGCAATGCAAACCAAGGTAGGGGATGCCACCAGGTGCTCAACCTCGAGTTGTAAGGTTGGCATACCAGACAAGGCCTAATGGAAGCCTTGGTAACTTTGCCTGGCAGAGGCACAGCTCCTGCCCAACCTTTTCTCACTAGGGAGGAAACTAAACTCCACCTCTCCCCACGAGGGGGAAAGCTAGACTGACTGTCTCTAACTAAGCTAACTCCTCCTCTCAGAGGCCGGAAGGGGATTTCCAGACTTTTCTGCACAGCACTGCCAGTTGTGTTGCTGCCACCAAGTGGTCAAGGGTTATTACACTTGAACATAACATTACATAGGAATAGATGGCAATAAATATGCACATTATAGGATGTATTATGTAGGAGATATATTAGCTTATGAAAAGTGGTAGCAAGGTGTAGAAAAGAGTTGTAATGTCAGTCTGGGGCGTTACATTTTGACCAGAAAAAACTGCAGAAGTGACCAGAGAATATATTTTTCTTGTTGGACTGAAGTACGCCCCTATACTCTTTCACCAAAAATAACTGCAACTGCAAATATTTTTAGTTTTTTACTGTAATACGCCCCTATTCGCTTTCACTATAATTAACAGCAACAGTGCTGTGCGTATATATTTTTCTTGTTGCACTGAAATACACCCATGAACGCCTTCACCAGAAGTAACTGCAACAGTGTAGTGCGTATATATTTTTCTTGTTATGCTGAAATAAGCCCCTATACGCTTTCACCAGAAATAACTGCAACAGTGCAGTGCGTATATATTTTTCTTGTTGCACTAAAATAAGCCCCTATACGCTTTTACCAGAAATAAGTGAACTGAGAAGTGAACTGGGAATATATTTTTCATGTAGTACTGAATAATATACTAAGATATAAGCCACTAAAGGCTTTACAACATAACACTTGCAGCCCAATAACAAAAAGCTGGAATGACAGAGCTGTCTAATGACTATTTGTATCCCCAAATAATCTTTTCCCTGCACTTGTAAATCCCTTTCCTATCAATGTGCCTAGCGCCTTCTGACGTCTCTCCCTGCACTAAGATGCTGTGAATTGATTCCTTCCTATCCTTTCCCTGCCCTTGTAAATTACTTTTTTATCACTGTCCCTAGCTCCTTCTGACGTCTCTCCCTGTACTAAAATGCTGTGAAATGATTCCTCCCTATCCTTCCCTGCACTTATAAATCCTTTTTTTTTCCATTTTTTTCCCCACTTGCTGTCCCTAGCGCCTTCACACGGATGTCCCGGAGCTCTGAACGCTGGAAAATATCTGACTGTAAGATGGTCGCCGTATTTATAGGGCTGTGACATCACAGGGCTGGCTGGCTGCTGATTGGCTGCATGAAGGCATGTCAATCGGGGTGATCCCACCTTCCCAGCGTTATTTGCCTCATGTCCTCAGTCCCAGTCCTCACACGTGTAGCCACCACTTTAGGAAAATTGCGATTCGTTACCATGAAGCGCGAGGAAATTCACATTCGTTGCAAATCGAACTTTTCTTGAAATTCTAAACGAATTCCACTTCGTCAGCTTTGATTCGCTCATCTCTAATTACATTACATGTTATCGCCTTTCCATTTTTAGCACAACCACATTGTATTAAAACACATATATTACATTTGCTTTGAATTGAGGGGCAGATGTTATTTAAAGTACATATTAGGCTGTGTTCACATTTAACAGCTTCTAAATGTGTCCATAGAGTTACATTAGCCAGACAAAGGCCAAAGAGTTGTCCTTTTGGCCTCCATTTGGCTGGTATATGTTAGTTTACTGCATGAAAAACAATATGGAATAGTGCAGTAGACTGCAATATTCCATAGATTATCCAATTTAAAAAAGTATGAATCCCATGGGTGACAGATGCCCCTGTATGACATCCATCAGAGGCATCTATTTAAGGGTCACAAATGTGATGTAAACATAGCCCTATACTATTATTTTCTAAGGAAAAGCACTGAAGATATCTTCAAGTCACCAATAATCCATTTTTTGCAACAGAAATATGGCGAGACTAGAGATATGGCGAGATGAGGGCCAAGTTTTTGTGAACAGGCCAGGGTCTATGATATGTTCCAAATGAATCCGCTGCTGCAGATCCGTGTACCAGAACTGAAATCTATACCAGCCAGGATGTTGGTGTAGATTTCAGATATAATCTAAATCAGTTTCCTGCCATAGATTATAATAAATGTGCTGGGGTGGCAATGCCTGGCCTTGCACTACCTGCTTTCTGCTCTGCCCACTTTTTGGAAACATGGAGAGGAGAGAGCAACACCCCCAAAAATGCACACAATTTTATACAAGCATGACATGCAACAAACTTTATGACTTTTTGACACCAGTTTTCTGGCATACAGGGATTAATAAATGCTTACCTTTGTTTCAATTTGTAAATTGTGAGGTGGATGGCCTCTACTCAGAGCAGCGACACAGTAGCAACATTATTAGGGCCAGCCTAATAATGGGGGGAAATTACGGGGGGGGGGGGGAAGCGTCCTCATCTTTGAGGACACCCTGTTGTAGGGTGAATTCATTTACTCAACTCTACTTGCAATGAAACTAGTATGTTCGGACGACCCCAACCATTACTACTACCTCTACAACTTCTACCAAAAATAGTGATAATGCAGTTATTTGGGTGTCAATTTGTTCTGTTTATAACTTATCACTGTGTTTAAATGTCTAAAATATGATTAAAAGAAATGCAAAGAAAGAAAAGAGCATTCGAGTTAAAAGAAAGAAAAAGAAAAAGTGAAAAACAAGAATATGGTGCATAAACCACATGGGATGGTAACTGAATTTCACATCTCAATGCAACAATATCTTGATGGGCCCTTAGGATGTGGTTATTTCTGCAGCTTGCCTATCTAGAGATTACTAAGTGAAACCGTTTTGGGAGTGAAACTCTCCTCCCTCCACTTTCTGTTATGAATATTGCCTAAAATAATGTATTTCACACCGCCAAGTTTATCTATCTCCTTGACAAAATATTGTAAAAATTTATTCTATCCCAGTCACTTTCAAATAAAATTGCTTAAGGTATAGAAAGTGTCTTTAGAAAAGCAAACTGTTCAGGCCAAGGTGTTAATCAGGTTATTTATAACAGTCTGTTACTTTATGAAGGGACTAGACTTTGTGGCTCCAATTGTACATTACGGTAATAAGTAAAGCTCACGTGGCAGATAAAAATAGGGGTAGCAGCAAATTATTTTGGACTAATTTAGTTGTCTTGGAGAATGGCTACCACATTGACGGAATTATCAAACTGGTAATCATTACCAATAGATGAATAACATGACCATGGAGGATTTGTATGGCAGCATTAGCCTCCTCCCTAAATGTCTTGCTATGTACTAACAATCAACATTTTTCTGCCTAATAGTAAACTTTGTTAATGAATATTTGAATGTACACAGGTCACCATATTAGTTATACTGTCTTTTAACAGGTTGTAGGTAGTACCTTCTTAGCTATTGGAACAGCCATGGAGCTGCTGGTCTGTGTAGGAGAAGCACATCTGAACACCATTTGGCCCTACCCCCTGCGCAGACCAGGAGTGTGGGGTACCGTCAGGTGGAGGAATAATGGAGCAGGGAGCGGATGGCTCTCTGCTTCATCATTATAGGCAAGCAACTGTCTTTGCTTCCTATGGAAACAGAGACAGCTGTCTGAGAGTGGGACATACCTACCACATTCCGGGACAGCGTGACAGCCACTGAAATTTGAGGTTTAGTCTGCTACCAAAAATCATTCCACAGTCATTGAGACCACTTTTCTTCTGTGTTAAAAGGGTTATCCAAGACTGAATAACCCCCCTAAAATGCCTGGACTCGCGAAACTGAGCATACTAACCTGCTCCACAATGCCGGTTTCCTCATGGATCCGCTCCATGGCCATCTTTGCACCTCCCCTGCCTGGAGAAAAGTATGCTCAGTGTCGCAGGTCTGGGCATTGGGGGGCTTGGATAAGACACTCCGCTTGTGCTGTAAGCTTGATATAAATATAGCAGAACAAGGAATGGGGAGATTTCTGGATCCATGTGAGGTACAGGGCTGGTTCTAGCTTTGTTAGAATGGTATTGTCATGTACTATATGATGTTTGATTTTCATTTTTTTTTACATTAGTCATGGGATAACCCCTTTAAGTGTTTTGGTTAGCAAAGGCTGTGCTAGTAATATTCCCTCTTACAGCAGCAAAGTATTTTTCTGCCATAAATATGTACAATACCTTGCTGTATGACTCCAGTGCACGGGCTTCTGGATTGTGGCCCTCCTGAACTTCATTTTCTCTGTAGCACTATGGTAGCAAAGCTGCTTATTTACTGTAGGTGTCTCAGAGATGAAGGTTCTCTTAGCTCTGGCCTAACTCTGAAGAGCTTGCACAAGTAAATGCTCACTGTAGCACAGCTAGACTCTCATTACACTAACTGAACTAACCAGGGGGGGACTCAGGTCCATCTCTTGGCAACCTTAAGGAATGAGCCAAGGTGTTAACCCTAAACTGGCCATAAAATGCTATTAGCTATACAAATACAGTAAATAAGAACATTTCACTTAGCAACATAACATAAAAACAATTTATCTTTTGCAGTGATCCTGTTCTGGGGTACTGCAATTACTCGTAACTACAGAAGGTCACACATTGACTATTTCTTTATTAAGTTCAGATCCCGTAGTTGTTTATGAGTTATCGTATGTTGATTGAAATCTGGAAAAGGTTTAAGTTGCATGAGAGTTTGAGACTAGTGAACCATGTATTCTTTATCATCTAAGGAATGTGTACCATGTGCCTTTGTAACATTTTGACTTTGTTTATTGTCATGCTTTTTCTTAGTGTGTCATACGAATTCATTTACCCACCCCATCCCATAATGAAAAGATGACTACTATGTCTGGCTTTTCTGATATTAATCTAAATCATCAAACCAAACAGAAATGGAACCAAACACTCAAGAATATATAGTGGATTCTATTTATTTGTAGAGAATATTTTTGGTGTAGTCAATTTTAAAGGCTATGTACACCTTTGGGGACAATTTTTTAAGATTTCATTTTACTCATTTGGGGCTAAAAAAAAACCCACCCTTAATGACCAGGCCACTTTTTACAATTCTGCACTACACTACTTTCACGGTTTATTGCTCGGTCATGCAACTTACCACCCAAATTAATTTTGCCTCCTTTTCTCCTCACTAATAGAGCTTTCATTTGGTAGTATTTCATTGCTGCTGACATTTTAACTTTTTTTGCTATTAATCAAAAATGACCGAAATTTTTGCAAAAAAATGACATTTTTCACTTTCTGTTGTAAATTTTTTTTAAAAAACTACATTTCTATATACATTTTTCTTTAAATTTATTGTTCTACATGCCTTTGATAAAAAAAATCCAATAAGTGTATATTTATTGGTTTGGGTAAAAGTTATAGCGTTTACAAACTATGGTGCAAAAAAGTGAATTTCCGCATTTTGAAGCAGCTCTGACTTTCTGAGCACCTGTCATGTTTCTTCAGGTGCTAGAATGCCAGGAAAGTATAAATACCCCCCAAATGACAACATTTTAGAAAGAAGACACCCCAAAGTATTCGCGGAGGGTGGTGAGTTCATGTATCATTTCATTTTTTTTCACAAGTTAGCGGAAAATGACACTTTCTGAGTAAAAAAATAAAAAGAATAAAGTTTCCATTTCTGCTAACTTCTGGCAAAAATAAAATCTCCCACGGACTCACTATGCCCCTCAGTGAATACCTTGGGGTGTCTACTTTCCGAAATGGGGTCATTTGTGGGGTGTGTTTACTGTTCTGGCATTTTGGGTGGGGCTAAATTGTGAGCAGCCCTGTAAAACCTAAAGGTACTTGTTGGAATTTGGGCCCCTTTGCGCATCTTGGCTGCAAAAAAGTGTCACTCATGTGGTATCGCCGTACTCAGGAGAAGTAGGGCAATGTGTTTTGGGGTGTATAATATACCTGTACCATGTACCATGGGTACACATACCCATGCTGTGTGGAGAGAAATATCTCTGTAATCTGACAACTTTGTATAAAATTTTTAAAAAAGTTGTCATTTACAGGGATATTTCTCACACAAAGTATGGTTATATATAAAACAACACCCCAAAACACATTGCCCTACTTCTCCTGAGTACGGTGATACCACATGTGTGCCACTTTTTTGCAGCCTGCCCAAATTCCAA
The DNA here is from genome assembly GCA_033119425.1 of Bufotes viridis. Taxonomy (NCBI): domain Eukaryota; kingdom Metazoa; phylum Chordata; class Amphibia; order Anura; family Bufonidae; genus Bufotes; species Bufotes viridis. The sequence continues at coordinate 447,296,840 of CM065591.1, forward strand.
TGAGTACCTTTTAGGAGGGAATTTTTACGCATTTGGATTCCAGTCTTCTTCTCACGCTTTAGGACCCCTAAAATGCAAGGGCAGTATAAATACCCCAAAAGTGACCCCATTTTAGAAAGAAGACACCCCAAGGTATTCCGTGAGGGGTATGGTGAGTTCATGTAAAATTTTATTTTTTGTCACAAATTAGTGGAATATGAGACTTTGTAAAAAAATAAAAAAAATAAAAAAATCTACTTCCGCTAACTTGTGCCAAAAAAATGTTTTTCTGTGAACTCGCCATGCCCCTCACGGAATACCTTGGGGTGTCTTCTTTCCAAAATGGGGTCACTTGTGGGGTATTTATACTGCCCTGGCATTTTAGGGGCCCTAAAGCGTGAGAATCCAAATGTGTAAAAATGCCCTGTGAAATCCTAAAGGTACTCATTGGAATTAGGGCCCCTTTGTGCATCTTGGCTGCAAAAAAGTGTCACACATGTGGTATCGCTGTACTCAGGAGAAGTAGGGCAATGTGTTTTGGGGTGTATTTTTACATATACCCATACTGTGTGTGAGAAATATCTCTGTAAATGACAACTTTTTAAAAAAAAAGCATGGGTATATGTAAAAATACACCCCAAAACACATTGCCCTACTTCTTCTGAGTATGGCGATACCACATGAGTGACACTTTTTTGCAGCCAAGATGCGCAAAGGGGCCCTAATTCCAATGAGTACCTTTTAGGAGGGCAGTTTTACGCATTTGGATTCCAGACTTCTTCTCACGCTTTAGGACCCCTAAAATGCCAGGTCAGTATAAATACCCCACATGTGACCCCATTTTGGAAAGAAGACACCCCAAGGTATTCCATGAGGGGCATGGCATTGATTTTTTATTGTTTTTTCTCACAAAGTCTCCCTTTCCGCTAACTTGTGACAAAAAGTTCAATTTTTCATGGACTGAATATGCCCCTCAGCGAATACCTTGGGGTGTCTTCTTTCCAAAATGGGGTCATTTGTCGGGTGTTTGTACCGTTCTGGCATTTTGGGCGGGGCTAAATTGTGAGCAGCCCTGTAAAGCCTAAAGGTACTCGTTGGACTTTACGCCCCTTTACGCACCTAGGCTGCAAAAAAGTGTCACACATGTGGTATCGCCGTACTCAGGAGAAGTAGGGCAATGTGTTTTGGGGTGTATTTTTACATATACCCATGTTGGGTGAGAGAAATATCTCTGTAAATTGACAACTTTGTATAAAATTTTTTTAAAAGTTGTCGTTTACAGAGATATTTCTCACACAAAGTATGGGTATATATAAAAATACACCCCAAAACACATTTCCCTACTTCTCCTGAGTACGGCGATACCACATGTGTGCCACTTTTTTGCCGTCAAGATGCGCAAAGTACCTTCAGGATTTCACAAGGCATTTTTACGCATTTGGATTCTCACGCTTTAGGGCCCCTAAAATGCCAGGGCAGTATAAATACCCCACATGTGACCCCATTTAGTAAAGAAGACACCCCAAGGTATTCCGTGAGGGGCATGGCAAGTTCACAGAAAAAAAAAAATTTGGGCAGAAGTTAGCGGAAATGTATATATTTTTTATACAAAGTCTCATATTCCACTAACTTGTGACAAAAAATAAAATTTTACATGAACTCACCATACCCCTCACGGAATACCTTGGGGTGTCTTCTTTCTAAAATGGGGTCACATGTGAGGTGTTTGTACTGCCCTGGCATTTGAGGGTCTCCACAATCATTACACGTATGGCCAGCATTAGGAGTTTCTGCTATTCTCCTTATATTGAGCATACGGGTAATGAGATTTTTTTTTTCCGTTCAGCCTCTGGGCTGAAAAAAAAAAAAAATGAACGGTACAGATTTCTTCATTCGCATCAATCATTGTGGATGAAAAAATCTCTGCCAAAATCAGTGACTGCGGTGCGGTGGGCTGGGCGCTAACTACCTACCAAGTAGCTAACTAACTGGCGTTGATAAGGGACCCTTATGCCCCATTCACACGTCTGCAATTCTGTTTGCGGAACGGACCCATTTATCTCTATGGGGACAGACTTTGTCCCGCTCGGATCCGGAATTGCGGATCCGAACTTCCGGGTCTGCGCTTCCGTTCCGCAAAAATATAGAACATGTCCTATTCTTGTCAACAATTGCGGACAAGAAAAGGCATTTTCTATATAGTTCTGGCAATGTGCGGATCTGCAAAATGCGGAAAGCACATTGCCGGTGTCCGTGTTTTGCGGATCCGCAAAACACATATGGACGTCTGGGAGGGGTGATCTGGGAGTCTATATGGGGTGATCAGGGGTTAATAAGGGGTTAATAAGTGACAGGGGGGGGGTGTAGTGTGGTGCTTGGTGCTACTTTACATAGCTACCTGGTCCTCTGGTGGTCGATCCCAGCAAATGGGACCACCAGAGGACCAGGTAGCAGTTATATATCAGACGCTGTTAACAAAACAGCATCTGATATACCTGTTTGATGCGATTTATTTAACTTCTACAGCCTGCCAGCGATTGATCATCGCTAGCAGGATGTAGTATAACTGCCGAGCAGTTAACTCACAGCAAATCTCGCCTCTCGCGAGATGACGGGCCGACACGTCAAGGAGGAACATCCCGGCAGTACGCAGGACGCAGCCCTGCGTTCGGCGGTCGGGATGAGGTTAAACCCTGTGACCAGCCTATTTTGGGCCTTACTGACCAAACGTTTTTCTTCCTTTTTTCATTGTCGCCTTCCAAGAGCTATAACTTTTTTATTTTTCCGATTATGTTGCTATATGTGGGCTTGTTTTTTTGGCACGTTGTAGTTTTTAATGGTGTCATTCTGGGGTACACATAACTTTCTGATTCATTTTTATTAACTCTTTCTGGGAGTTAGATGGGAAAAAATAGCAATACTGCCACTGAATTTTTACATTATATATAATAATGCAATAAAATGTGGCTTGATTTCAGCGGGATAACTTTTAGTTTTCATTGGTATCATTTTGGGGTAAATTACACTTTTTGATCGCTTGTTATTAAGTTTTGTCAGTGGTAACTAAGAATAAATTTGCGATTCTGCCATTTTTTTTTTTTTACGGCGTTCACCGTAGGGGATAATTTACATAATATTTGTGTAGTGCAGGTCATTATGTACGTGACAATACAAAATATGAAAGTGTATTTTCAATGAAAAAGAAAGTGTATTTATTTTTATTGGAATTTTTTATGTAAGGAGTAACTAAACTTTTTTACAAATTTCTCTTAAACTGTTCTAAATAGCCACAAAATAATTTTTGTAATATACTTTATCAATTAATTATGCTGTTTTCCATTTTAAAAAAAGTACCCAAAGTCCTGGATTGTACTGCTGCTTAAAATCATCATTCCTGTACAGCACTGGCTGGATTTCTGCTGCAGTGGAGAAGCCTGCACAGGAGGGAACACAGATCGCTGCTCCTGCCTGTGCTCCCCTCAAGGTAATTATGGCACAGCACATCGGTACCCTGTGCCCTGTACTGATGTCCTCTGTCAGAGTGGGCCCCACAATGCTGTTATACATGCTTATCACACTCCTAATACATCTCCTTTCTCTTCTGATACCCAGGCCTGGGATGAGTCCCGTGTTTCCCACTGTCAGGGGTGGATTTGCCATAGACCTTACAGGTAAAATTCCAGGTGGGCCAATGCCCAGGGGGCCCCCCAAGTCCCCATCTATGCCGCTGGCTGGGTACAGAGTAAGCTACCAGTGGTAATTAAGTGTGAGAATCAGATACTCATGTACCCAGCCAGCAACATGCCCCCCTGAATTAAACTATGTCCCACATCTCACCTCCTACGCCCCCTGCTCCTTATCTTAATCAGAGAGAACTGGAAGAAGAGGAGAGAAAATGGCAGCTATTGATGGCCAACTCGGAGGAATAGCTTTTGTGGCAAGATATTATGTGGCACTGTGGTATGTGGTATTTTGCTCTATGGTATTGGTGACCCTCCTACTTTTGTTACCCGCCTCCTGTCAATTTAGACCCTCCTACATTATGGGGCCACTTTTAGGTTTTTTTTTTTCCAGGGCCACTTTAGGTTCTCAGTCTGTCCCTGCCCACTGTCACTTCCAGGATTTCGGCCTGTCTCTCCCTATGGTACGTGTGGAAGTGCTTGTGCTCCCCTGCTTGATGCTCATAAGGCTGTGCAGTAAGTCTGCCAAATGAGGAGGGAAGCCCGATTATTTCTTCAGATCATGTCTGCTGCAGCCGGTAGAAGATTAGGTGGCCATGGCCGGTGTTTCACCTTCCCCGGACAGGACAAGCTGTGGAGCCGAAGTTTCATAGGCAAGTATGAAACGTGAGCCACACTGAGATCATTTGTGGCAAGACTTTTTCCTAAATAATTTTTCATTTTTTTTTTTCGCCCTATATGAGAAAAAAAGAACAATTTTTTTTTTGCTAGAAATCTCAAACAAAAAACATAAGTTGCTTGACTTGAAAAGTTTTCAAAATGTTTCTACGTTTTGAAGTGTACAGTATTCCTATTTTTTTCATTCGACAGCAACAAAACATTCCCCCGAAAAACATGATTTGATATTTTTTGCTAAATTTCTGAGACAGACCACAGTTATGTGGAAGCCAATAGGTCACTTGCAACTTCTTTCCTAAGGCCTCGTCCACATTTTCATTTTTTACTGACGTGTGCTGTCCGCGTTTTCCACGGACAGCACATGTACCCTTTGATTTAAATGTGTCTGTTCACATTTCAGTATTTTTTTACTGACCGTGGGTCAGTAAAAAAATCACGGAGACATACACTACTTTGATCCGTGATGTGCACAAAGCACGCCCATAGAAGTCTATGGGTCCTGATAGGAGATTCTTTGGAAATTAATTTTCAGTTGAGCAGCGTCAGTGAATTACGGATGTCACACGGATGGTTAAAACAGACACATGGACTAACCACAGATACCTCATGGACATCTTCACGGATGAAACACATATGCTTTTTTTCACAAACATGTCACTGACACGGAAATGTGGACGACGCCTAACAGTGAAAAACTGAAGTGCCTTGTTAACTCAGTAGTTAGCACTGATGCCTTGCAGCGCTGGGGTCCTGGGTTTGAATCTGACCGGGGAAAACAACTCTATGGAGTTTGTATGTTCTCGCCGTGTTTGTGTGGGTTTACTTCTACACCCCAAATATAGGCACATTGGCTTACCATGAAATTGACCCTTGTGTGGGTTGGGCATCCACTGACTTCCCAGTGAGTCTCCCCCAGCCACACAATGTTCCCCTGTGAGAAAAGCTCTTTACGAATATTTGTCATTGTTGTATCAGGTCACTGACAAGCCCATAATGTGACCTTTTCTGTGAAAACAAGTCCTTTATGAAGTGTAATGTTTAGGATTATATTTTTGATTTATTTTCTAGTCTAAATTACATTAAAACATTAACAGGTCATTTTTACAGGTGCCTAAAGATTTGGAGTTGGTTACAGTCTGGATGCTGTCTACTTTATGAGCCTTCTTGGTTCTCAACTTTGATATTGTAAACTTTTGAAACATAGTCATGAATACAAAACACAGGTATACTTTACTGTATATAGTCATATTTTTTCTTGCAAGGATAAGAGTCTAATGAGATATGCTGGCAAACAAATGTTACTTTCCCTATAATTTTCTGGGCCGTAGTCCACGGATGAGTACCTCTGCCAGAGCATGTTCGTGCTCTCTATTCCCCCCTGAGCCATGATATCTAACTCCTGCCAGGAATGGCCTTCATGCTTTCTTGCTTGGGCTCAGAGCCACAGAACAAAATGGCTGCCAAATCATGCTTGTGATCCTCATACTCACCTGGTCTCTTATTTTCCCTTCCAACAATTTTACAGAAACCTTAGAATCTATATTCATTTTCTTTAATGTGCAAGTAAATCACCGTATCATGAGAATAAGTGATAAAACATTCATATCAAGAAGTTTCTTACAAAAATTATTACTCTACACAAAGGTATAGCAGCGACAAGTGAGAAAGTGAGATCTGACGGTAAAACCTGGAAACATTGATTATGAGACAGTCAGGATTAGCTTCTCTGTTGATCATCGTGATTGATGGCTCAAGGTATCATGGAGATTAGATAGTAGAATAGTGAAAACATTATTTTCATGGCAGCCATTTGGGACATCTATTAGCTGTTGGGTAAAGTTAATTTCTCATTTTTTAGTGAATTCATATAGGCCCGTGACAGATCCATGCACACCTAGACTACTTATGTCTGGAGAGGGAGCTTTCTCAGTTCAGGATGTATTAACCATAACAAGGTAGACCGATATGAACAACTTTGGGAATCTAAATAACAGTGAACTTTTGATAAACCCACAATGGTGTAATCAGTTTAAGGGCCTGGTCATGAGGTAGACACACATGCATATGTATGACTTTTTTTTACATACAAGTTGCAAGAAAAAGTATGTGAACCCTTTGGAATGATATGGATTTCTGCACAAATTGGTCATAAAATGTGATCTGATCTTCATCTAAGTCACAGCAATAGACAATCACAGTCTGCTTAAACTAATAACACACAAATAATGAAATGTTACCATGTTTTTATTGAACACACCATGTAAACATTCACAGTGCAGGTGGAAAAAGTATGTGAACCCTTGGATTTAAAAACTGGTTGAACCTTCTTTTGCAGCAATAACTCTAACCAAACATTTACTGTAGTTGCAGATCAGACGTACACAACGGTCAGGAGTATTTCTTGACCATTCTTCTTTACAGAACTGTTTCAGTTCAGCAATATTCTTGGGATGTCTGGTGTGAATCGCTTTCTTGAGGTCATGCCACAGCCTCTCAATCAGTTGAGGTCAGGACTCTGACTGGGCCACTCCAGAAGATGTATTTTCTTCTGTTTAAGCCATTCTGTTGTTGATTTACTTCTATGCTTTGGGTCGTTGTCTTGTTGCAACACCCATCTTCTGTTGAGCTTCAGCTGGTGGAGAGATGGCCTTAAGTTCTCCTACAAAATGTCTTGATAAACTTGGGAATTCATTCTTCCTTTGATGATAGCAATCCGTCCAGGCCCTGTCGTAGCAAAGCAGCCCCAAACCATGATGCCCCCACCACCATATTTCACAGTTGGGATGAGGTTTTGATGTTGGTGTGCTGTACCTCTTTTTCTTCTCACATAGTTTGGTGTGTTTCTTCCAAACAACTTAACTTTGGTTTCATCTGTCCACAGAATATTTTGCCAGTATTGCTGTGGAACATCCATGCTCTTGTGCAAACTGTAAACGTGCAGTAAATGTTTTTTTTTTGGACAGCAGTGGCTTCCTCTATGGTATCATCCCATGAAATCCATTCTTGTTTAGTGTTTTACGTATCGTAGATTCGCTAACAGGGATGTTAGCATATGCCAGTGACTTTTGTAAGTCTTTATCTGACACTCTAGGCTCTTCTTCACCTCATTGAGCAGTGTGTGCTGTGCTCTTGCAGTCATCTTTATAGGACGGCCACTCCTAGAGAGAGTAGCAGCAGTGCTGAACTTTCTCCATTTATAGACAATTTGTCTTACCATGGACTGATGAACAGCGAGGCTTTTGGATATACTTTTATAACCCTTTCCAGCCTTATGCAAGTCAACAATTCTTAATTGTAGGTCTTCTGAGAGCTCTTTTGTGCGAGGCATCATTCACATCAGGCTATGCTTCTTGGAAAAAGCAAACCTAGAACTGGTGTGTGTTTTTTATAGGGCAGGGCCGCTGTAACCAACACCTCCAATCTCATCTCATTGATTGGACTGCAGTTGGCTAACACCTCACTCCAATTATCTCTTGGAGATGTCATTAGTCTAGGTGTTCACATACTTTTTCCACCTGCACTCTGAATGTTTACATGGTGTGTTCAATAAAAACATGCTAACATTTAATTCCTTGTGTGATAGTTTAAGCAGACTGTGATTGTCTATTGTTGTGACTTAGATGAAGACTAAGATCACATTTTATGACCAATTTGTGCAGAAATCCATATCATTCCAAAGGGTTCACATACTTTTTCTTGCAACTATAGTTGTATTCGTGGCATTTTTTAAAATTATATTTTACTTAAAGGGGTTACCGAAGACTAATACATTCTTCCCAGTGTGGCCTTCCTTGGTTGTGATCATATTTACCTGGTCCCCACTGCTAGGTTTGGTCTCTGTCACTCCTGGACTGGCTCTTACTCTCCTTGCAGCACTGAAATCAACAGCCGTCAACGAGGGGGACACGTAACCGCTGCAGCCAGTCACAGGCCGCAGGGTTGACCTGCTCCCCTTGCGTCATGACATGTGGTCACGTAACACAAAGGGAAACAGAAAAATAAAATTTTATAACAGATCTTCCACATGTCATAGACTTTAAAAAAGTCATACACATTGTATATAAATAAGCATACACACAACTTGCTTTTTTTGAGATGATAAAGTTGCCACTGTGCCCCTATAACGCAGGAGAAATCGGAAGCGCTTCTGTTGTTTACGGTTGGGCAGAACACGTGGTGTAGAGTGTCTGATCATTATACTGGGAAGGTAGCTGCAACTTATTAATTTGCCTTCGCTAGGGGGTCACACATCAGACACATTGGGACGCACTGGTCTATATTATCTTTGCATGTGACGTGAATCCTTTTTTTTTAGTATATAAAGCTTTGCACAATAATTTGGATTTCAAATATTGTAATAAAAGTTAAGCCCATAGTACTGGAGATTAATAAACTGGAGGTATTTCCAACAATTTTTTTTTAAAGATGGTCATTTCTAGAGATGAGCGAATCGAAGTTGAGAGTGGAATTCGATCCGAATTTCAGGAAAAATTTGATTCGCACTGAAGCCAAATTTCCTCACGGTTCGTGGTAAAGAATCACATTTTTTCCTAAAATAGCTGCTGCATGTGTTAGGACATGGAGCAAAGAACTCTGGGAAGGAGGGATCACCCATAATGCCATGCATGCAGTCAATCAGCAGCCAGCCAGCCCTGTGATGTCACAGCCCTATAAATAACCTCAGCCATCTTGGATTCTGCAATTTTCCAGTGTACTTAGTGCAGGAAGAGACGTCAGCAGGCGCTATGGACAGTGCTAGGAAAGACTTCATTGAACTGAAAAATCGATCTATAAGTTCGGGGAAAGATTATTCAAGGTGTAGGGAAAGGATAGGGAAGCATCATCTACACTATAAAAAGAGAACAGGGTGCAATCGGAAAGTGTACAGACTGGGTAATAGGAGCGATTCTATTGCACCTTGCTGCACTAATTGGGGATCCAAATTGCAGTTATACTGCTGCTTTTAGGTTGTTTGCACTATATGATACATCAGTAATTCCAGAAAACCTTGCTTGTTATTGGGGTGCAGGTTCTATGTGATACAGCCATTTACGGGGTGTATTAATAGGAAAGCTATGTACGTCTTATTAGCCATTCTGAATTGATTTTACATTGTTTTACTTTTTTTTTGGGGGGGGGTATCAATTGGAAAAAAAGAAAAAATATACGTCTTACTTGCCACTCAGTGGTCTCCTCTTGCTGCTGCCACCTCAACATTCTGTCACTGGGCCACTCTGTGGACTTCTCATACTGTTCCCACCCTCACCACTCCATGACTGGGCCACTATTTTGCCTTTTTGGCTTGGTTTACATCATCATTTATTTGACCCATCTTCTGATCTGTCAGAAGGAAGGAAAAATGAACCGCACAACGGATCCTGTCTATGGAGCAGCTGTAAGGCTTGTATGACATGGTCCCTATTTTGCATCAGAATTGGCTTATGATTTAGTAGCCAAAGCAGGAGTGGGTACAAAACATAGAAGAGATCCCACTCTGTTAGGGGGGTTCTACTTGTTTAAGGATCTTGGGCCTCTGCACGGTTCTTTATACCTGGCGCTAACCCTGACCCGTAAGGCTATGTTCACACTTTGGTTATTTGGTCAGTTTTGGCCCCGTAACTGCCAAAATAAGTGAAGTTTGCAGTGATTCCAAGAGCGACGCCTGTCATCTGACTCACAGTATTGTTTCTCTACCACAGCAGACTCCCTATGCATGTTACTGCATGGAACAGTGTTCTTCACCACTATACAGGCTCTCTGCAGCCAGGAAATAGCTGTTTTTTTACGCAATTGGCCACGAATAAATTTGTATCGAAACAAATCTTTTCGGAAAATTCGGTGAACTGACCAAATAGATTTTTTGAGAAATTCGCTCATCTCTAGTCATCTCATACCACAGACCTTGGGATATGTTTAGTCAGTGTAAGGAAGGACATATATATCTGTATATGATGAGCTTGAAACTTCTGGATTTTGTTATGATTTTAATAAAGATTCTTATTGCCAATATCCCAGCATACACTAGGCTGAAGTAATTTGCATTTTCATTGTCTTGCCCAGTTGTACCTTTGTTTTGATGCTGCTAGGGCTTGCTGTGGGTGGTTTAATAATGTGAAGAATTACAGTTTTCTTCCCCCTCACAGACATTGTCTCTGCTTGCAGCTGCCTACATGCGACTCTATTATAATTATAAAAGTAGTGCTCTAATTGCTCTCTGTCTGTTCTTCTTATACTCACTAGCTATGCATTATTTGCTGCCAAGCATGAGAAAAATGATCCCTCCTGAGACAGGGAGTAAACATGAGAATCAAGAAGTGAACATAGGAGGTATGTAATGTATGACTTCCTATACAACAGGGAGAGGGGCATAGGAGATAACCATGTGTTCAGAGCACAGAGTCACATAAGCAGGCTATAAACACCAGGAGCATTGTCACGTGCATTGTGACTGTATGTGAAACTGGCCTACAGAGGTATCTCGGTGACAGACACTACATTAGTAAGTGACTAATCTTGTAACTTATTTGCCCAGAATTTTATATCACTCCTTTGTCAAAGAATGCACAGAAAAAGTAAGTCTTGTAGGGTTCATCCATCAGTATAAATGAGTGAATTTTTCAAAAATTCAATTCAGCTGGTTCGACGAATTTTGGGGAAAAATTTGGTTTGATTCGAATTTATTCGCGGTGAATCACGTTAAAAAACGTCTATTTCCTGGCTTCAGAGAGCCCTTATAGTGGTGTAGAACACTGTGCCTTGCAGTAACATGCATAGCGAGTCTGCTGTGGTAGTGAAATAATACTGTGAGTCAGTATGACATGCAGATGACAGGCGTCACTATTAGAATCCTTGCACACTTCACTTATTTGGGCAGTCATGGGGCCAAAACTGACCAAATAACTAAATTATCAACTCAGCCTTACAGGTCGATGTTAGCGCCAAGAAGAAGTGCACTCCTTTTACACCGTTGTCAGCTGATTCCACATAGATGTCTACAGGATCTTTTTTTTTTAAACGCTTACACAAGTAGAGCCTCCCGACAGAGGGGAGAGGGTGTCAGCAGTAAGTTTGTGTTGATGTCACTGATTTTTTTGCCCTTCCTCTGATCCGTCAGAACAATAGCCCCCAAAAAACGGATCCTGTCTGTTGAGCATCCGCTGTCACTCGGTCACTCGTCATTATTTGGTCAGTAACCCATCAGTATTGCTAATGCCAAAAAAACAGGAGTGGATCCAAAACAGAGATGACACGTGAATGAGGAGGCCACAGATTAACCCAATGACAGATACCCGATGCTTCTGCCAGTAATCGGGAAACCAGTGCGCAGGTGCGGACATCCGGATCCTCGGCGCAGGCGCGGGATTTGGCCACTGGAGGAGGAGGACAAGCTGAAGACACTGGGGGCGGGCCGTCTGGGTGAAAGGGGGAGTGGAAAGTTATGAAGATGAGCGCGCTGCCTAGGCACCGGCCGTTATTACGCCGACCCTGGGCACCTTCAACTGTGATTGGCATCTGCAATTAAAGTGATTTTCTGAAGATCTGTAGGAGGTACAGCAATAGTGTAAGAAGCTTTTTAATGTGGGGGAAATTTTGCAGAGAAAGATGTGAGTGTTGAAAAATGGGTTTTTGGGGTGAAAGACTCCCTTTAATGGCTGTATCAAACAGCACTTGCACCCCAATAACAAGAACGGTTTGCTGGAATTACAGAGCTGTATAATGGCAATTTGGGTTCCCAGTCAGTGCATCAAGGTATAATAGGATTGTTCCTATTACCCAGGCTATAACCTCCCCTACTGAACCCTGTTCAACATATATGCTGGGGAATGATTCCTCTCTATCCTTTCCTTACACCGTGAATAATTTTTCCCTGAACTTGTAAATCGTTTTTTTTAGTACAATTAAGTTTTATCTAGAACTGTCCCTAGCGCCTGCTGACGTCTCCCTCTGCACTAAGTACACTGGAAAATGGCAGAATCCAAGATGGCTGAAGCTATTTATAAGGCTGTGACATCACAGGGCTGGCTGGCTGCTGATTGGCTGAATGCATGGCATTATGGGTGATCCCGTCTTCTAAAGAGTTCCAAGTCCTCACACGTGCAGCAGCCATTTCAGGAAAAAATGCAATTCATTACTACGAAGCGTGAGGAAATTCAGATGAAATTCGGATCGAATTCCACTTCATCAACTTTGATTTGCTCATCTCTATCCGTCAGGTATCTCAAAGTGGGAGGAGCACTATCTTTTATAGCTGCCAGGGCCCAGTGGATCTAATCCATCTCCAGAAGTTTAGTGGGGATGTTCAGCAGCAATTCCTGGTAGAGGGCTATGACCTTGGCCTGTAAGTCCATTATGTGTTCATGTAGCCCTCTATGTCTGAGGTTACACTGTTGGGCATGGGTTTAAAGTCTTCTTGTTTATTTTGGAATTCTCCTCTTGGCATTCTGCCAGGTCTTGTTGCAATGGTTTATACAGTGTTTAGGGAAAAACCCTACAAAACCAACCCCAACAACAGATTTCAAGTTGACAGCTAGGACAGACAATAAAGATGTTGTGTCGTCCCATTCTACAACTGTTATTGGTAACATGTTCTGCATTACATAGGATCAATGGCTACAGAATAATACTGAGAAACACATATTTTATTTTTAGATAGCATAAAGTATATTTTATTAAAAAATGTAAAAAAAAAAAGCTAAATAAATAAGTTTATTGAGAAAAACCCTCACATCATATTTTGGATATACAATACAAAGTGCAGTTATTTTTCTTCTAGCTAAACACGTCATAGTTTGTTTTCTAAACTAGCAATTCCCCCCAGGTATGTTGTGCTGGGGGAAACCCTATTCTGGCAGGTACTCTTATTGAAGCCAGCCACCACCTTGCTCCTTCAGAGCAGCGGTCGTGTGGGGAGCAGGAGCGGGGAGCGAGGTAAGTACCAACTATATGAGGGGCCCGGGCATTGTGGGGGATGTCTTGCACCTTGGATAATACCTTTAAAGAACAAACCTATATGCAGATATCCCCTGCACTGGTGTACTGCACAGTGCTCACAAAAGCACCACAGCTCCCACAGTTCTGATATTTGATGACCACCTTAAAGGGATTTTCCAGTTTATATATATATAAATATTTTTTTTTAATTATATTTTATGAAGGTAGGTGTAATTTTGTAATGTATTTATTTTACTTTTATTGCTCCTAGCCTCTGTTCTGGGCTGTGGTCACATGATGACCATGTCCATGCAGCTGTTTCTTAGATCCTGTGATGTAATATCTAGAGGTAGGGCAGTGATAGGGAAGTGTCTATTGGGTTGGAGGAGCTATAAACTAGATATGTGTTGATTGGAGCGGTGCTGGAGCTGTAGCAAAGAAGGTAAAAGTACATCATGGGTTTGATTGGATACAGCAACAGGAAGTTATACATACAGGATAGAAACAAACCAGAGAGATTGGTTTGCATGGTGAAAACGGGTCAGGAGAGTCCAAATTGAAAGAAAAAAAAAAAGCATGGGGAAGAGGTACATGAAGCAAGCAGCTTCATGGGTATATCTGTGACAAACCATAGTAATCCATCCAGGAAAAGCCCTTTAAGGATGGCCTATCTAATGAATAGGTCTTTAATATGCAGTAGTTGTTGTTGCTGTAGTAGTAGTTTTACTTTTCAAACCTTGACGTTTATCACCAACGCAGCTAGCAAAGTATTGAGATGTGTGTGAGAATTTGCAGACATTTTGGACTTTTTGTATGAGATTTCAGTTGTTGCATTAGAAGTAATCTGATGCTGTTTTTTAAGACAGGAAACAAATGCTTAGAAAGTTAAGCTGTGGCGTCCTGTGGTAGTCATTGCTATGACTAAGGACAATACTTTTACTTTTCAAAACACATAAGTATCGACTACTGATGTTCCTTAAAATGTGCTAATAAACTTTTGGATTTTAATGGTGTGTTGCTGGTCACTTAACTCTTCGGACATTTCTACAGGCTTGTTGCTGGATCAGGAAACCTCCATGTACATACACAACGATACTTAAGTGTTGTAGATATTTGGGGTGAGCTGACCTCCAAATTTTCTTTTTGTATACATGATCTGTAACATTGTAGATGAGAATATGGTGCCAAATGAAAGAATTATATGGCAGTGCACATAGTGCCTATACTTACATAAAAGGGGAATAGCTAGGGGTGCAGTGGTGGTAGTCGTATCTGATCCCTTGATGCCTGAGGAGGCTAAAATCCCTTTGCTATACACTAGTATCATATATAACACATGGTAGATAGGGAACCCTGATATACAGTTTGCATTAGGGCCTAGGAGCTTTAAATTATTCTGCAATATGGAACGATATGGACTCTGGATGCTGTCATACAAGGTCCAGGTACAGGACTTTGACATATTCATGAGGGCTTAAATGACTATAACTATATTCTGTTGTACATTCTGCCAACCAGAGAGACATTTTGAATCGAGTGATCATTAATCCTAAAGTAAGGACACATTTGCTGGACATGCACCTAAAATGTCAACACTGGTAATTTGCTAAAGTTCTCAAAAGGGTTGTCCAACCCATGTCAATTTGGCTTATTAGGTCATATGGATGTCATAGAGAAGAGCCTCCCACTTGAAACCCCCCCCCCCTCTATGTGCCAGTCATGGATCATGGGGGATTAGAAAAGCTACACTCATGGAGATCATCCTGATCGCATCATTCTCAAAGTGCAGCATTTCTAAGTGCACTAGAGATATTCAAGAGACAAACCTAGAACTTTCCACTGTAGCAGAACTTCAGCTGTGTTTTTGGTGTGCTTTAGAACAGGTAAGGAATTTGTTAGACAGGTGTTGCTATTGTCTGATTGCTAATGAGCATAGGCCCATTAAGGTGTTAAATTTGTTGTTGTGGGAGGGGCTTTTGTAGGAGTGTGTGTATATATAGCCGCATAGTATTAGCTTGCCTAATTCTAGCTTGCATCATTCTCAAAGTGCAGCATTTCTAAGTGCACTAGAGATATTCAAGAGACAAACCTAGAACTTTCCACTGTAGCAGAACTTCAGCTGTGTTTTTGGTGTGCTTTAGAATAGGTAAGGAATTTGTTAGACAGGTGTTGCTATTGTCTGATTGCTAATGAGCATAGGCCCATTAAGGTGTTAAATTTGTTGTTGTGGGAGGGGCTTTTGTAGGAGTGTGTGTATATATAGCCGCATAGTATTAGCTTGCATCATTCTCAAAGTGCAGCATTTCTAAGTGCACTAGAGATATTCAAGAGATATTCAGGAGGTAATCTGGAGGTGAGTACAATCTATTAAGTTTTGTTTAACATATCTTCTTGCATTAAAATGGCAGACCTGATTCAGTGCAGGAATTGCTGTGCTTTCATTTCATGTTTCACTCTTCGCAGGTTTGGATGCTGTCTGATCTGCAGACAGTTCTCCATAATGCAGCAGGAAATTGCATTTTTGAAATCTGAGATTTGTAAAGTAACTGTTAGACAAACTCAGGCTTGGAATGTTGCAATGCCACTGCCACAAAGGCTCCCCAGAAATGGAAGATGGGTTACTGTAGGTTCTGATAGACTTAGAGCTGTTGATAGAAGACATGTCCCACAGTCTGTGGCTCTCTGTAATTCATTTGCAGCACTTTCAGAATGCAAGAGCAACATGGAGGATGGCTTAGGCACAGTGGGCGAGGAACAATCATCTCCTATGCCTAAGGTATGCAAGACTACTGACAAAGACAAAAAGGACATAATGAGTACTAATAGTAAGCAGCTATTGGTGGGCGATTCTATCATAAGAGGTGTGAAGTTTGATGAAAATGGTTTTGTGAGATGTCTCCCTGGTGCTACTGCCAGCAGGGACAGACGACGTATCCTTAACATTATTAAGCAAGCAAAAATGGAAAAAGAGGTGGATGTTATTGTCCATATTGGGACAAATGATCTGGCTTGCAATGAAGTTTCAAAGGTGAAGGAAGATTTTCACACACTTGGTAATGATATACGGGAGATTGCATCGACTGTCTCACTCTCTGCAGTTCTGCCTGTGCATAACCGTCAGCATGACAAGCAGTTGCGTATTAAGGAATTCAATGCATGGCTTGGTGAATGGTGTTTGAACCAGGGATTTGGCTTTGTGTCTCATGTTGGCTCTAGCTGGAATGGAAAAGAACTGTACAAGAAAGATGGTTTGCATCTTTCTCTCAAGGGAACGAATGTCCTCAGTGAACAGTTCAAAGTTTTTGCTAAGGAACATTTAAACTAGGAAAGGGGGCACAAAAGAGACAATCCATCAGTTCGGCTGCCCCCGAAAAACAATGCCAGAAGATGCCAGGAGCTGATAGGATAAGAAATGACAAGCTGAGAGTCTTGTCTACAAATGCTCGCAGTTAAGGGAATAAGATCAATGAACTTGAGTCTGTAATGGCATCTGAGAATATAGATTTAGTGGCTGTTACTGAGACATGGTTCAATGAGAGTAATGACTGGGACATAACAATACCTGGGTTCTCTCTATATAGGAAAGACAGAGAAGGCAAGAAAGGGGGTGGAGTGGCCCTATATGTGAAAAATAGCATAAAATCTAATCTAATTGAAGCCAGCGAAACCAATTTAGAGTCAGTTTGGGTTACGTTGCAGCTTGGTAATCATAAGGTAACTCGTGTAGGTGTCATATACAGACCACCAAGCCAAGTCAAAGAATTGGATGATCTACTAGTTGAGGAAATGGCTAAAATGACATTGAAAGGGGAAGTTGTCATTATGGGAGACTTTAATCTTCCTGATATAAACTGGAAAACCAAGATAGCTAGTTCTGCCAGGAGTACAGACATTCTAAATTCCCTACTGGGATTATCTCTACAGCAAGTAGTTGAGGAGCCAACCCGGAAGGAGGCCATTTTAGATTTGGTGTTCACAAATGGCAATTTGGTATCTGATATCACTGTAGGGGAAAGCTTAGGATCCAGTGATCACCAGTCAGTGAGGTTTACTATAAGTACAGTGACTGAGTCACTCCACACAAAAACAAAAGTTTTAGATTTTCGGAAAACAGACTTTTCTAAAATGAGATCAGTGGTATACGAGTCCCTATCAGACTGGAACAATTTCAATGGAGTCCAAGAGAAATGGGACTACTTAAAATTGGCACTACTGAAGGCAACAGAAAAGTGCATTAGGCTTGTCAGTAAAGGCAAAAAAGGAAGAGACCACTGTGGTACTCAGCAGAAGTGGCCAAAATCATTAAAAACAAAAAGATGGCATTTAGCAAGTATAAAAACACCCAAAACGAGGATGACCGGGAAATCTATAAGATGAGGCAGAGAGAGGCCAAGCAAGTTATAAGAGCTTCTAAAGCTCAGGCAGAAGAGAAATTAGCTCAGTCAGTGAAAAAAGGTGATAAGACATTCTTCAGATACATAAATGAAAAAAGGAAATTAAAAAAGGAATTACCAAATTAAAAACAAAAGAAGGAAGGTATATGGAAGAGGATAAAGAACTAGCTGACTGCCTCAATGAATACTTCTGTTCAGTTTTTACAAAGGAAAATGAAGGAGAAGGACCTCAGTTAGGGAGGAAGACTAATGAATCCTTTGATGCATGTGTCTTTACAGAGGAAGAGGTTCTAAGTCAGCTGTCCAAAATTAATACAAATAAATCACAGGGGCCTGATGGGATACACCCAAAGCTATTAAAAGAGCTTAGAGGTGTACTAGCAAATCCATTAACAGATTTATTTAGCCAATCACTGGTAACAGGTGTCGTCCCAGAAGATTGGAAATTAGCAAGCGTTGTGCCAATTCACAAGAAAGGTAGTAGAGAGGAATCAGGCAACTATAGGCCAGTAAGCCTGACATCAATAGTGGGGAAATTAATGGAAACCATACTCAAGGAGAGGATTGTGGAACATCTAAAAACCCATGGGTTGATTGATAAAAAACAGCATGGGTTTACTTCAGGGAGATCATGTCAAACTAATCTTATTGACTTTTTGATTGGGTGACTAAAATAATAGATGGCGGAGGTGCAGTAGACATCGCTTATCTGGACTTTAGTAAGGCTTTTGATACTGTCCCACATAGAAGGCTTATCAATAAACTGCAGTCTTTGAGCTTGAGCTCACATATTGTTGAATGGATTAGGCAGTGGCTGAAGGACAGAAAACAGAGGGTTGTAGTCAATGGAGTATATTCAGACCATGGTATTGTTACCAGTGGGGTACCTCAGGGATCTGTTCTGGGACCCATATTGTTTAATATCTTTATCAGCGAAATTGCAGAAGGCCTCAATGGTAAGGTGTGTCTTTTGCTGATGACACAAAGATTTGTAACAGGGTTGATGTTCCTGGAGGGATACACCAAATGGAAAAGGATTTAGGAAAACTAGAGGAATGGTCAAAAATCTGGCAACTAAAATTTAATGTCGATAAGTGCAAGATAATGCACCTGGGGCGTAAAACCCAAGAGCACAATATAAAATCAGTGATACAGTACTAACCTCAGTATCTGAGGAAAGGGATTTAGGGGTCATTATATCAGACGACCTAAAGGTGGGCAGACAATGTCATAGAGCAGCAGGTAATGCCAGCAGAATGCTTGGGTGTATAGGGAGAGGCATTAACAGTAGAAAGAGGGAGGTGCTCGTGCCGCTCTACAGAGCACTAGTGAGACCTCATTTGGAGTATTGTGTGCAGTACTGGAGACCATATCTGCAGAAGGATATTGAAACTTTGGAGAGAGTTCAGAGAAGAGCTACTAAACTAGTACATGGATTGCAGGACAAAACTTACCAGGAAAGGTTAAAGGACTTTAACATGTATAGCTTGGAAGCAAGAAGAGACAGAGGGGATATGATAGAAACTTTTAAATACATAAAGGGAATCATCACGGTAAAAGAGGAGAGAATATTTAAAAGAAGAAGAACTGCTACAAGAGGACATAGTTTTAAATTAGAGGGGCAAAGGTTTAAAAGTAATATAAGGAAGAATTACTTTACTGAGAGAGTAGTGGACGCATGGAATAGCCTTCCTGCAGAAGTGGTAGCTGCAAATACAGTGAAGGAGTTTAAGCATGCATGGGATAGGCATAAGGCCAACCTTCATATAAGATAGGGCCAGGGGCTATCCATAGTATTCAGCATATTGGGCAGACTAGATGGGCCAAATGGTTCTTATCTGCCGACACATTCTATGTTTCTATGTTTCTATGGCTTCTTTTTAAAAAGGTGTTGATTTCAGGAGACAACCCCTTTAATACACTGTTTGCCAATAGCACAATGTTTCCCAAAAGCCTTCCTCTGGGACAGCACATAAGGCTGTGGTTCCTGCATTTTTTCCAATCTTATTGCAGGTTATCCTGAAGCTACAGGATTTCCTATCAAATCTTCACATGTATACATAATGGCCTGTGCCTGTGAGTATATCTAAAACATAATTATGACTGCCTCTTATATACACTTTAAAATTGCAACACCAAGAAGAATAAACTGTAAAGTTATGCAAATCGAGGATGTAGTAGATGCAAATAATTAAATTTTCAAGCACCTAGCTCCAATCTGTGGCATGTGGGATGGGCATAAAAGCCAGACTGAAAGCAAAGTGTTTTGGCCACAAGAAACCTAAAAAATCAGGTCGTTGTGTGAGATGATTGTGCGATGCCTCCTGTTTGTCAATGTGCCAGTTATCACCACAAACTGAGAGGGGCAGAATCCTTGTACTGAGAGACATTGGTTTATCACTCTGGTAGATCTCTATATGCCTAGGCTAACATGACAGCAAAGTTCAACTTTGAGCGTCCTGGTGGTTGGGAGAACACGGATGAACTGGAATGACAGCAAGAGGTGCACAGAGGTGAACATCTCTACAGACAGATCATCTGATTAGTTTCCATTTTTTATCATTTTCACATCATTTTCATATCATAAACATTGGATCCTATGATTTGCTTAGTTCCACAGCTTTTCATTTTGGTATTGCAATTTCATCATTGAAAAGTGTATATTCAGTGGAATACAGTGAGGAGAGGAAGCTAAGAACTACTATTATGAGAGTGTAGTAGCATTATGAGATGTAGACTGCTGCTTAAAGGGAAACGCCAATCATAATGATCTACTGTTATATCATAGACATATGCAAGAAGACCACATTGGTGAAGCTTATGATCTTGTTTTGACTATATTGCTGCTTTTATTCACTGGTTGATTTAACACTGCTAAATCAATACTTGTGATGTAATATATAAAATACTGTTGGTTAAGTCGGATGGAATCGGTGGTTTCACTGGATTCAGCAGTTTAAGGCTGCATTCACACGGGCGAGTGGCTAAGGTAAGTTAAGTTTTTTATGTTTAACCCCTTAATCCTCATTCTACAAAGCATTCTTTATTAAGAATGCTATTATTTTCCCTTATACCCATGTTATAACGGAAAATAATAAAATCTCCAGAATACTCAACCCGAAACCGGACTTCAGTGATGAAGTCCGGCTTAGGGTCTGGGTACCAAACATGGCGATTTTTCACACGCGCGTGCAAAACGCATTACAAAGGTTTGCACACATGCAGAAAAATCACGCATATTCCCGCAATGCACTCGCATCCAATCCAGGCATCAACCCTGCCTAAAAGTCCAAATAATGCTTTATTTTCCATACAACATAACTCAAAACTCAAGCATAAATAAAACACCTTCCCGTCTGGGCACTAACTGAACATCAGGTTTCCTCACTGATCCGTCAGAGAGCAGAAAAAAAAATCTTGACCATCCCTAAGGCCTCATGCACACGAACGTTTATTTTATCAGTTTACGGGCTGATACGGAATGGTACCCGTGTATTGTGGATCCGTAAATGCGGTCCACAATACTGCAACGGGCAGCACACGTTCGTGTGCATGAGCCCTTAGGCCTCTTTCACACGACCGTATGGTTTTGCGGTCCGCAAAAAACGGATCCGCAAAAAAAGGATGACATCCGTGTGTATTCTGTTTTTTGCGGAACGGAACATCTGGCCCTTAATAGAACAGTACTATCCTTGTCCATGATGCGGACAATAATAGGACATGTTCTATCTTTGAATGGAACGGAAATTCGGAAATGCAGAAAGGAATGCATACAGAGTACCTTCCGTTTTTTTGGGGACCTATTGAAATTAATGGTTCCGTATACGGAACGCAAAAAACGGCCCGTACACTCGCAAAAAAAATGTTCGTGGGAAAGAGGCCTTAGGGTACTTTCACACTGGCGTTAGGTGCTGATCCGTCTGTTTATTTGCACCTATAATGCAAACGTTTGTATCTGTTTAGAACTGATCCGTTTGAATTAGTTTTAAAGAAAAATGACAAAGTCCAAAACGGATCCGTTTTGAATTACATTGAAAGTCAATGGGGAACGGATCCGTTTTCAAATGCACCATATTGTGTCATTGAAAACGGATCCGCCCCCATTGACTTACATTGTAATTCAAAACGGATCCGTTAGGCTCCGCCTCTTCAGACGGACACTAAAATGCTGCATGCTGCGTTTTGGTGTCCGCCTCCAAAACAAAATAGAAGCGGAACGGAGCCAAACTGATCCAATAGAAGAAGAAACGACCAGCTTCCCATCGATCATTAAAAAGCTTTATTCACATATTGCGGTGCAAATAAAAGTAAAACAGCAGGCAGAAACGTCTACTGGTTTCGGATCCAAATATAGCGATCCTTCCTCATGACATAGAACACAGCATATAGGATAGCAGTTTAAATAGAGATAAACACACCCACATTATCAGGTGAACTTCATTACTGCAAAAATCCACCCCCAAGAAATTAACATAGACAATTGGAGAACCACTAGTGAAAAAATGACATTTAAAAAAACAGACAAAAAATGGACAAAAAAAATCAATAATGAAGAATCAGGTCATGTTTGCGATTAAGACCCAGTGGAACGCATGATCGCATGCGAAATATCCAGAAGGACTCCCTATTAAGTAACTTTTTTCTATAATCACCACCCCTGAGCGGGGGTGCCACTCTCTCAACTCCCTGTACCTGCATGCTGCCAGTGTCGCCTCCATAAACAGGTGAGAAATGTAAGCTAGCCGCAGAGACATTTTTCCGGTGTGCATGCGGCACATCAGAAACATGTCTACAAATCCTAACCTTCAGACTATTGGTTGTACATCCTATGTATTGTAGGCGACATGCAATTAATATATTGCTTGACCGGAAATGTTTCATTAGTTACATAAGAATTAATATGATCCCCCATTTGTATAAATTTACAACAGGCGCAGATCTTCTGGCCGCATTTATATGTACCCAGAAACCTTAGCCATGTAGGTTGCGCCTGTGGCTTATCAACAAACAAGGAGGGGCTGATCCTGTTTCCAATAGTGATTGCTCTGCGTGGAACACATTTGATACCATTATTAACAGCATTGCACCATGAGTCATCCTGTCGTAAGACAGATAGGTGCCTGCGCACTATTTTACAAATTTGCGTAAATTCCAAACTGTAGGCAGTCACAAAGGTTAAAGAATTGGAAAAGGCAATTTTTATGTTGTTGTTACCCCAACTAGCAGGAAAGATCAAATTAGGGCGGGGCATAGACATGGAGCATTCTGCATTCTTATCCATTATCCATTCAGAATGCATTGGGGCTTAACTGATCCGTTTTGGACCGTTTGTGAGAGCCCTGAAACGGATCTCACAAACGGAATCCAAAACGCTAGTGTGAAAGTACCCTTAGGCAGAGTTCAAACTTCAGTTATTTGGTCAGTTATTTCCATCAGTTAGGCCCCTTGCACACGACAGTATTTTGCGGACCATATACTGGCAGTTTTTTCAGTTCAGTATACTGACAGTATACTGAACCATTCACTTCAATGGGTCTGCAAAAATACTGAAGTGTCTCTGTATGCCTTCCGTTTCCGTTTTTCCGTTTTTTCTGTTCCGTTTAAATATAAACCATGTCCTATTCTTGTCCGCAAATCACGTTCAGTGGCTCTATTCAAGTCAATGGGTCTGCAAAAAAAACGGAAAGCATACGGAAGTGCATCCGTATGTCTTCCGTATCCGTTCCGTTTTTTGCTGAACAATCTATTGAAAATTTTAAGACCAGCCCAATTTTCATTATGGAATTAATGTATACTGTATATGCCAAACGGAAAAACGGAACGGAACAATGGAACCAAAACGGAAACAAAACGGAAGCAAAAAACGGAAAAACGGATCCGTTATAAACGGACAGCAAAACACTGAAAAAAAAATACGTTCGTGTGCAAGAGGCCTTATTGTGAGCCAAAACAAGGTGCAGATCAAGAACACAAAACAGGTTCAGATCTTTCCATTATACCTTATTTCTGTGTAGGTATCATTAGGTTTTGGCTCATAATAAGTGATGAAAATAACTGACCAAAAATGGAAGTGTGAACTCAGCCTTAGGCCTCATGCACACGACCGTTTTTATATGCTGTCCGCAAAAAGGGGTTCCGTTGTTCAGTGATCCGTGTCCGTTTTTGCCTTCCTTTGTGTTTCCGTGTGTCTTCCATTTTTTTTAGCGGACATGACCCAAAAGATTTTACCAAAAGACAGGCTGACAATTTTTCCCAAGTGCCTGCCAAGGGATCCGCAAAAAAAAACGGACACGGAACACGGATGACACACGGATGGCCATCCGCATTTTTTCACGGACCCATTGACTTGAATGGGTCCGTGAACCGTTTTTCCCGGACAAGAATAGGACAGGTTATATTTTTTTGACGGACTGGAATCACGGACCACGGACGCGGAGGACAAACGGTGCATTTGCCGAGGTTTCCACGGACCCATTGAAAACCAATGGGTCTGCAGAAAATCACGAAAAACGGAGCAACGGACACGGAATTAAACAACGGTCGTGTGCATGAGGCCCTACACAACTGACACTGACTGAAGCACTCAGGCTTGTCTTTATCACCACAGTAATGAGCCCAGCAGCTACTCCTGGGTCCATCTCAGGCTAGGGGAAAATTCTGAATTGGTGTGAGGGGGTGGAACAGCAGATCCCTTTATCAAACCTACCTAGCATACAAAAAAAAATAAAAAAAATCCAGCCCACAAACAAAGTCTGAATAAAACAGCTCCAGCAAGCTAGACTTTGAGACAAATACAGCTATCTCACCCCCTCAAGTACCCTACTGTACATGGTGTTACAATACATAAAACTAAATTCCTAAAACAGTTAAAAAAGAAAATATAGCTGCATTCAATAAATTCATAGAAACTGCCCCAACCAGTAAGTGCCTCAATAATCACTGAAAACAGAAGATGAAACATCCACAGATGATCAAGACAAGGAATAAAAAGACATCATAAAACATAGGGGAAGATTTATCAAAACTGGTGTAAAGGAAAACTGGCTTAGTTGCCCATAGCAACCAATCAGATTACACCTTTCATTTTTCAGAGCTCCTTTGGAAAATGAAAGGTGGAATCGGATTACAAAGCAAGTTTTCCTTTACACCAATTTTGATAAATTTCCCTCAATATCTCCAAACAAGTTCATTATTTTCTTTACTCCTTCCCTACCAGCGCCTTAGTAGTGTTCATCGAGCATGCTTGGCCGAACACCAGTTCGGCTTGAGCATCGGGATGCTTGGCACATCGCAGTTTTCGGCCGAATGCCCGAGTCTCCTGCCTGCTACGCAGCCAATAAACGTGCGGGTAAGTACTGCCCCTCACTGTAATGCCGTAGCCATGCTGGTCACTGGCATTACAGTGATTGGCTGGCCGGAACGTCAAACTCTTGAGCATCCACAGTCAGAAGAAGATGGCGGTGGGGAATGGCAATTAGTGTTTCACTAGGTGGATGATGATGATGAGACACAGTTGCCAATACGTCAACGGCAATTAGTGTCTCAAGAGGTGAATGATGAGGTTGAGACACAGTTGTCAATAAGTGAGGTTGTTGTTAGGTTAACAAGTCAGGAGTACCACCAGAGTGAGGAAATGAAAGAGGAAGTGGCGGACGATGAAATCACTGACCCATCCTGGGAAGGTGGCAAGCTGAGCGAGGACAGCAGTACAGAGGGGGAGGGATCCGCAGCACCGCAACAGTCTCGAAGAGGCAGTGGGGTGGCAAAAAGGAGAAGGCGGGCCAAACCAAACAAGCCCGCAACTGTTCCCCGGAGCACCCCCTTGTGGAAATCTCCCTTGCCACGTGGTAGGTGTTCCGCAGTCTGGCGCTTTTTTGATAAAAGTGAGGATGATAAAAGAATTGTCATTTGCAACCTGTGCCGTAAAATGAGAAAATGAGCAGGGGCATGAACACTAGCAACCTCACCCCCACCAGCATGATCCGCCACATGGCATCAAAGCACCCTAATAGGTGGTCCGAATGCTTGGGTCCACAATCAGTGTCTGTTCCCCTGTGTTAGGTGCTGGCCAATCCCCTGTCCAAGACGCAGGCCCGGATGCCTCCCGCCCTGCACCAGGACTTTCGCAAGCACTATCATCTAGCACATCCACTTCTGTGTCCCAGCGCAGCGTACAGATGTCCATACCCCAGGCCTTTGAACCAATGCGCAAATACGCAGCCACCCACCCACAAGCCATAGCACTAAATGCGCACCTTTCCAAATTGCTCTGGAAATGTTGTCATTTAGGTTTGTGGACACTGAGGCTTTCAGCAGCCTGATGGCGGCGGCGTTCCTTGTTACTCAGTCCCCAGCCGCCACTATTTTTCCCGCTGTGCCGTCCCCCCCTTACACCAGCATGTGTCCCGTAACATTACCCGTGACCTGACCAATGCAGTTTTTGGGAAGGTCAACTTAACGACGCATGGACAAGTGCTTGTGGCCAGGGGCGCTACATTTCCCTGACGGCACATTGGGTGAATGTTGTGGAGGCCGGGAGCGAGTCATACCCTAGGATGGCACAGGTGCTACCGACGCCAAGGATTGCGGGCCCTACTTTCATCAGGATTTCTGCCACCACCTACATTAGTGGCTGCAAAACCCGACCCCCCCCCCCCACTTTCACTTAGTGCATAGGCTATATGAGTGTAGGAGCCCCACTATCTGAACAATTGTACCACAATGTGAATGACATAGTAACATAGTAACATACTAACATAGTTTATAAGACCGAAAAAAGACACTTGTCCATCCAGTTCAGCCTGTTTCCTACAAGTTGATCCAGAGGAAGGCAAAAAACAACTGTGAGGCGGTAGCCAATTTTCCCCACTTAAGGGGAAAAAATTCCTTCCCGACTCCAATCCGGCAATCAGAATAACTCCCTGGATCAACGACTCTCTCTAGTAGCTATAACCTGTAATGTTATTACACTCCAGAAACACATCCAGTCCCCTTTTGAATTCCTTAATTGTACTCACCAACACCACCTCCTCAGGCAGAGAGTTCCACAGTCTCACTGCTCTTACCGTGAAGAATACTTTTCTATGTTTGTGTACAAACCTTCTTTCCTCCAGACGCAGTGGATGTCCCCTCTAGTGATGAGCGGGAGGTGCCATATTTGATTTCGCGATATTTCGCGAATATTCGATTGAATATTCGTCATATATTCGTCGAAATTGAATATTCATCATTATTCTATATATTGCGAATGTTACGCAAATTTATATTTGCATCGCGAATTAAACTTAGATCTGAGTTCCTAATGGTTGTAACTAACTTGTATTGCTATAGTTAACAAAGATAACGAATATCACGAATATAGCACTATGTTCTCAATCTTCGTTATATTCTGGCAATACAACCATTAGAAACCCAGCTCTAAGTTGAATTCGCAATGCGATTAATATAACCTGTATTACTCGCATTGCGAATTGAACTTAGAGCTGAGTTCCTAATGGTTGTTAACCATTAGGAACTCAGCTCTAAGTTCAATTCGCCATGCGATTAATATAACCAGTATTACTCGCATTGCTAATTCAACTTAGAGCTGGGTTCCTAATGGCTGTATTGCTAGAATAAAACGAATATCCCAAATATAGCACTATATTCTCAATCTTCGTTATATTCTAGCAACAACCATTAGGAACTCAGCTCAAAGTTTCATTCGCGAAACGAACATATACTCGCATTGCGAATTTATCTTAGAGTCAATTCCTAATGGTTGTATTGCTAGAATATAACGAAGACGACGAATATCACTTATACACGAATATAGCACTATATTCTCAATCTTCGTTATATTCTAGCAACACCAACCATTAGCATCTCAGCTATAAGTTGAATTCGCAATGCGATTAGTGTTGAGCGAATAGTTTGAGAATAGTTCGGGTTCGTACCGAATTTTGGGGTGTTCGGGACACGAACCCGAACATTTTCAAAAAAGTTCGGGTTCGGGTTTGTTGTTCGGCGATTTCTTCCCTCTTTCTAATGAGCTGCACAGCAGCCAATCAGCTAGCGTTTTACTTCTTGCCCTAACAGCCCATCACAGCTATGCTTACTAATGGCATGGCTGTGATTGGCCAAGTGCAGCATGTGACCCAGCCTCTATTTAAGCTGGAGTCACGTAGCGCCGCACGCACACTGCTCTGATTAGTGTAGGGAGAGGACGCAGCTGCTGTGAGGGCGAGATTAGGCAGGGAAAAGTCAGCAAAAGCACCTAATGAAGTGATCGATCTACAGCTGAGAATGATTCAACTTCTGCTAGTTACTTGCTCACTGGTTTTTAGGCTGCACAGAGCGTTTTTCTGTCACTTTTTTTCTGGGGTGATCGGTGGCCATTTTTGTGACTTGTGGTGCACCAGATCAAGCTGCCACCAAGTCCATCAATCCATCAATACTAGTTTTTTTTGCTATATCCTACATCAGGGGCTTGGCTGTGCTTATTGTCACCCCTAGAAACTCAGGATAGCAATTTCTATATTTTATTAAAGGGTTAAATACAATTGCCAAAATACCAATCCCCTAAATCTGGTGTTCCAGCTTTGGCTAGCCAAGTATAATACTGTCTGCTGTCTGGCAAAGGATAGATTATTTTCTGTGGTGAAATTCAATTGCCAAAATAGCAATCCCCTAAATCTGGTGTCCCAGCACTGGCTGGCAAACTAGAATAGTGTCCGCCAAAACATATATTTTGTTCTGGGGTGAAATTCAATTGCCAAAATAGCAATACCATAAATCTGGTGTCACAACTGTGGCTGGCAAACTATAATAGTGTCCGCCAAAACATATATTTTGTTCTGGGGTGAAATTCACTTGCCAAAATAGCAATCCCCTAAATCTGGTGTCCCAGCACTGGCTGGCAAACTATAATAGTGTCTGCCAAAACATATATTTTGTTCTGGGGTGAAATTCACTTGCCAAAATAGCAATCCCCTAAATCTGGTGTCCCAGCACTGGCTGGCAAACTATAATAGTGTCCGCCAAAACATATATTTTGTTCTGGGGTGAAATTCAATTGCCAAAATAGCAATACCATAAATCTGGTGTCACAGCTGTGGCTGGCAAACTATCATAGTGTCCGCCAAAACATATATTTTGTTCTGGGGTGAAATTCAATTGCCAAAATAGCAATCCCCTAAATCTGGTGTCCCAGCACTGGCTGGCAAACAATAATAGTGTCTGCCAAAACATATATTTTGTTCTGGGGTGAAATTGAATTGCCAAAATAGCAATACCATAAATCTGGTGTCACAGCTGTGGCTGGCAAACTATAATAGTGTCTGCCAAAACATATATTTTGTTCTGGGGTGAAAATCACTTGCCAAAATAGCAATCCCCTAAATCTGGTGTCCCAGCACTGGCTGGCAAACTATAATAGTGTCTGCCAAAACATCTATTTTGTTCTGGGGTGAAATTCAATTGCCAAAATAGCAATACCATAAATCTGGTGTCACAGCTGTGGCTGGCAAACTATAATAGTGTCCGCCAAAACATATATTTTGTTCTAGGGTGAAATTCACTTGCCAAAATAGCAGTCCCCTAAATCTGGTGTCACAGCACTGGCTGGCAAACTATAATAGTGTCTGCCAAAACATATATTTTGTTCTGGGGTGAAATTCAATTGCCAAAATAGCAATACCATAAATCTGGTGTCCCAGCACTGGCTGGCAAACTATAATAGTGTCCGCCAAAACATATATTTTGTTCTGGGGTGAAATTCACTTGCCAAAATAGCAATACCCTGAATCTGGTGTCACAGCTGTGGCTGGCAAACTATCATAGTGTCTGCCAAAACATATATTTTGTTCTGGGGTGAAATTCACTTGCCAAAATAGCAATCCCCTAAATCTGGTGTCACAGCTGTGGCTGGCAAACTATCATAGTGTCCGCCAAAACATATATTTTGTTCTGGGGTGAAATTCAATTGTCAAAATAGCAATACCATAAATCTGGTGTTACAGCAGTTGCAGGCCAAGTGTTAATCTGTCCGTAAAAGAGTATATTTTGTTCTGGGGTGAAATTCACTTGCCAAAATAGCAATACCCTGAATCTGGTGTTCCAGCAGTTGCAGGCCAAGTGTTAATCTGTCCGTAAAAGGGTATATTACAATCAAGGTGTATATACAAGTGCTGAGAGGGTCATCCTCATTAAATTCACACGCTACCGTGCATCTCCCATTGGATTTCTGTCCGTTAAAGGGTATATTACACAGAGTGTTAAAATACAATTGCTGAAGGCATAATCCTACATATTTTTTTCTCACGCTACTGTGCATCTCCAAGTGTAAATCTGTCCATAAAAGGATACCTTTCATCCAGGGCCTAAATACTAGCCCTAAAAGAGATATTCCCCTAAAGCAGTGGTTACTGCTGTGCCTGGATTACTGTAATACGCTACCTAAATAAATAGGCAGATAGTGTTAGGTGCCTGTAAAAAAAGGCCTGAATTTGAAATCAATACATTGGGCCAAATATTTTTTTTCTTATTGTGGTACTTGGTGAACGGTAACAATAAGGAAAACATCTAGTAAGGGAAGCGGACTTGGTCGTGGTGGTGTTAGTGTACCCTCTGGTGCTGGGTGAGGACGTGGCCATTCTGCCTAGCCACACGTCCTAGTGAACCAACTACCTCAGGTTCCAGTACCCGCCAGAATTTACAGCGATATTTGGTGGGGCCCAATGCCGTTCTAAAGATGGAAAGGCCTGAGCAGGTACAGGCGCTAGTCAATTGGGTGGCCGACAGTGGATCCAGCACGTTCACATTATCTCCCACCCAGTCTTCTGCAGAAAGCGCACAGGTGGCGCCTGAAAACCAAGCCCAACAGTCTGTCACATCACCCCCATGCATATCAGGGAAACTGTCTGAGCCTCAAGTTATGCAGCAGTCTCTTATGCTGTTTGAAGACTCTGCTGGCAGGGTTTCTCAAGGGAATCCGCCTAGCCCTTCCCCAGTGGTGGAAGACATAGAATGCACTGATGCACAACCACTGATGTTTCCTGATGATGAGGACATGTGAATACCACCTCATCGGAGTCCGCACATCTCTGATGATGATGAAACACAGGTGCCAACTGCTGTGTCTTTTTGCAGTGTGCAGACCGAACAGGAGGTCAGGGAGCAAGACTGTGTGGAAGACGATGCAGGGGACGATGAGGTCCTAGACCCCACATGGAATGAAGGTTGTGCCACTGACTTTCATAATTCAGAGGAAGAGGCAGTGGTGAGACCGAGCTAACAGCGTAGCAAAAGAGGGAGTGGGGGTAAAAGCAGAACAGCCGCCGCCAAGAGAGTTCGCCTGCTACTGGCCACCGCCACCAGGGACCGAGCACCCCAAAGGCAGCTTCAAGGAGTTCCCTGGCATGGCACTTCTTTAAACAATGTGCTGACGACAAGACCCGAGTGGTTTGCACGCTGTGCCATCAGATCCTGAAGCGAGGCATTAACGTTTTGAACCTTAGCACAACCTGCATGACCAGGCATCTACATGCAAAGCATGAACTGTAGTGGAGTAAACACCTTAAAAGCAAGGAATTCACTCTGGCTCCCCCTGCTCCCTCTTCTGCTGCTGGCTCGGCCTCTTCCTCCGCCTCGGGAGCAACGTTGGCACCTGCCGCCCACCAAACAGAGGATGTGCCACCGACACCACCACCTGTGTTACCAAGCATCTCCACCATGTCACACGGCAGCGTTCAGCTCTCCATCTCACAAACCTTGGAGAGAAAGCGTAAATTCCCACCTAGCCACCCTCGAGCCCTGGGCCTGAATGCCAGCATTTCTAAACTACTGGCCTTTGAAATGCTGTCATTCAGGCTGGTGGACACAGACAGCTTCAAACAGCTTATGTCCATGGCTGTCCCATAGTATGTTGTTCCCAGCCGCCACTACTTCTCCAGGACAGCCGTGCCTTCCCTGCACAACCAAGTATCCGATAAAATCAAGTGTTCACTGCGCAACGCCATCTGTGGCATGGTCCACCTAAACACAGATACGTGGACCAGTAAGCACGGCCAGGGACGCTATATTTCCCTAACTGCACACTGGGTAAATGTAGTGGCAGCTGGGCCCCAGGCGGAGAGTTCCTTGGCGCACGTCCTTCTGCCGCCAAGGATCGCAGGGCATAATTCTTTGCCTCCTACTAGGCTTCCTCCTCCTCTGCTTCCACCAGCTCATCCAGTCAGCCACACACCTTCACCACCAACTTCAGCACAGCCCGGGGTAAACGTCAGCAGGCCATTCTGAAACTCATATGTTTAGGGGAAAGGCCCCACACCGCGCAGGAGTTGTGGCGGGGTATTGAACAACAGACCAAGGAGTGGTTTCTGCCGGTGGGCCTCAAGCCCAGCCTGGTGGTGTGCGATAATGGGCGAAATCTCGTCGCAGCTCTGGGACTAGCCGATTTGACGCACATCCCTTGCCTGGCGCATGTGCTGAATTTGGTGGTGCAGAAGTTTATTCACAACTACCCCGACATGTCAGAGCTGCTGCATAAAGTGTGGGCCGTCTGTTCGCGCTTCCAGAGTTCACATCCTGCCGCTGCTCGCCTGTCTGCACTACAGCGTAACTTCAGCCTTCCCGCTCACCGCCTCATATGCGACGTGCCCACCAGGTGGAACTCCACCTTGCACATGCTGGAGAGACTGTGCGAGCAGCAGCAGGCCATAGTGGAGTTTCAGCTGCAGCACGCACGCGTCAGTCGCACTGCGGAACAGCACCACTTGACCACCAATGATTGGGCCTCTATGCGAGACCTGTGTGCCCTGTTGCGCTGTTTCGAGTACTCCACCAACATGGCCAGTGGCGATGACACCGTTATCAGCGTTACAATACCACTTCTATGTCTCCTTGAGAAAGCGATTAGGGCGATGATGGAAGAGGAGGTGGCCCAGGAGGAGGAGGAGGAGGAGGATGAGGGGTCATTTTTAGCACTTTCAGGCCAGTCTGTTAGAAGTGGCTCAGAGGGAGGTTTTTTGCAACAGCAGAGGCCAGGTACAAATGTGGCCAGCCAGGGCCCACTACTGGAGGACGAGGAGGATGAGGAGGAGGTGGAGGAGGATGAGGATGAAGCAGGTTTACAGCGGGGTGGCATCCGACACAGCTCAGGCCCATCACTGGTGCGTGGCTGGGGGGATACGGAGGATGATGACGATACGCCTCCCACAGAGGACAGCTTGTCCTTACCCCTGGGGAGCCTGGCACACATGAGCGACTACATGCTGCAGTGCCTGTGCAAAGACAGCAGAGTTGCCCACATTTTAACGTGTGCGAACTACTGGGTTGCCACCCTGCTGGATCCCCGGTACAAAGATATTGTGCCCACCTTAATTCCTGCACTGGAGCGTGATAGTAGGATGCGCGAGTACAAGCGCACGCTGGTAGACACGCTCCTGAGAGCATTCCCAAATGTCATAGGGGAACAGGTGGAAGCCCAAGGCGAAGGCAGAGGAGGAACAAGAGGTCGCCAACGCAGCTGTGTCACAGCCAGCTCCTTTGAGGGCAGGGTTAGCATGGCAGAAATGTGGAAAAGTTTTGTCTCCACGCCACAGCTAACTGCACCATCACCTGATACGGAACGCGTTAGCAGGAGGCAGTATTTCACTAACATGGTTGAACAGTACGTCTGCACACCCCTCCACGTACTGACTGATGGTTCGGCCCCATTCAACTTCCGGGTCTCCAAATTGTCCACGTGGCCAGAGTTAGCAGGTGTTCGCTCATCTCTAAATGCGATTAATATAACCTGTATTGCTCGCATTGCGAATTCAACTTAAAGCTGGGTTTCTAATGGTTGTATTGCAATGCGAATAATTCAGGTTATATTAATCGCATTGCGATTACAACTTAGTCAAATTTGTGAGATCGTGATTCTCACATCCGACAGTACATTTTAGCATGGAGGCGTTCCCATGCACAAAGGGAGTCGGCAGAAGCGGCAACGGGCATTGACTGGAGCGGTCAGTGAGCCAGGAATCCTCCGGACAGGTAAGAACAGCTTTTGGGAAGTGGGAAGACAACCAGATGAGCAAGGATTAACATCTAACAAAAAAATAATAATATTCGAAATTGCGAATATATAGCTGTATATTCTCAATATTCGCGAATTTTCGAATATGCGATATTTGCAATAAAAATTCGCTATTTGAATATTCGCGCTCAACACTAGTCCCCTCGTCACAGTCCTAGGGATAAATTGATGATGGGAGAGATCTCTGTACTGACCTCTGATATACATAGTTATTAGATCTCCCCTCAGTCGTCTTTTTTCTAAAGTGAATAACCCTAATTTTGATAACCTTTCTGGGTACCGTAGTTGCCCCATTCCAGTTATTACTTTAGTTGCCCTCCTCTGAACCCTCTCCAGGTCTGCTATGTCTGCCTTGTTCACAGGAGCCCAGAACTGTACACAGTACTCCATATGAGGTCTGACCAGTGATTTGTAAAGTGGTAGGACTATGTTCTCATCACGGGCATCTATGCCACTTTTGATGCAACCCATTATCTTATTGGCCTTGGCAGTAGCTGCCTTTTACAGCTTAGTTTGCTGTTTATTAAAATTCCTAGATCCATTTCCATGTCAGTGTTTTACCATTTAGTATGTACGGATGACTTGCATTATTCCTTCCCATGTGCGTAACTTTACATTTGTCAGTGTTAAACCTCATCTGCCATTTCTCTGCCCAAGCCTCCAATCTATCCAGATCCCTCTGTAGCAGAAAACTGTCCTCTTCAGTGTTAATTACTTTACACAGTTTGCCGTCATCTGCAGAAATTGATATTTTACTATGCAAGCCTTCTACAAGATCATTAATAAATATATTGAAGAGAATAGGGCCCAATACTGACCCCTGAGGTACCCCACAAGTGACAGTGACCCAATCTGAGTGTGTACCGTTAATAACCACCCTCTGTTTTCTGTCACTTAGCCAGTTACTTACCCATTTACAGAAATTTTCTCCCAGTCTGAGCATCCTCATTTTATATGCTAACCTTTTATGAGGTACAGTGTCAAATGCTTTGGAGAAGTCCAGATATACGACATCCATTGATTCGCCGCTGTCAAGTCTAGAACTTACCTCCTCATAGAAACTGATTAAATTTGTTTAACATGACTGATCCCTCATGAAGCCATGCTGATATGGCGTTATTTGCTTATTTTCATTGAGATACTCCAAGATAGCATCTCTTAGAAACCCTTCAAACAGTTTACCAACAACAGATGTTAAACTTACCGGCCTATATTTTCCAGGCTCTGTTTTTGGACCCTTTTTGAATATTGGCACCACATTTGCTATGCGCCAATACTGTGGAACATTCCCTGTAAATATCAGAAATAAAGGTCTGGCTATGACATCACTTAATTCCCTTAGGATACAGGGATGTATGCCATCCGGTCCTGGTGATTTGTCTATATTTATCTTTTTAAGTCGCTGTTGTACTTCTTCCTGGGTCAGACAGGGCACTTTTAATGAGGAATTTACTTTTACATTCTGCATTTCTTCTGACAGTTTATATTCCTCAGTGAATATAGTGGAGAAAACAATATTTAATAGTTTTGCTTTATCCTCGTCGCTCTCTGCAACACCCCCTTATTGCTATGTAGAGGGCTGACTCCTTCAGATTTATATTTTTTACCATTTATATAATTGAAGAACATTTTAGGGTTAGTTTTACTCTCTTTGGCAATTAATCTCTCGGTCTCTAGTTTGGCAATTTTTATTAGTTTTTTACATATTCTATTTTTTTCTTTATAGTTTATCAGTGCTTCCTGGCTCCTCTCCGGTTTTAGTGATTTATTTGCTTTCTTTTTGTCATTTATTGCTTTCTTTACGGTTCTATTTATCCACATTGGTTTCTTATTGTTTCTTAGCCTTTTATTCCTATAAGGTATGTACCTCTCACAATTAGATGTTACTATGCTTTTAAAAATCTCCCATTTTGTTGTTGTATTTTTATTTTTGAGGACTTTGTCCCAGTTAGTTAGGCCTATGGCCTCGCTTAGTTGGCTTAATTTTTGAAGTTTGGTATTTTGTTCCTCCCTTTAGAAACTCTCGTATGAAGGATAATTGGAAGGTTATTACTTTATGGTCACTATTTCCTAGGTGTCCCCCGACCTGCACATCTGTTGTTCTGTCAGGTTTATTGGTTAATACTAAGTCTAGTATGGCCGTCCCTCTAGTGGGGTCCTGCACCAGTTGGGAAAGGTAATTGTCTTTGGCTATTGCCAAGAACCTGTTTCCTTTATGAGATGTACAGCTTTCAGTTTCCCAGTCTATATCTGGGTAGTTAAAGTCCCCCATAATAACGACTTTATTATGATTTGCCGCCTCATCTATCTCATTTAGTAATAGATTTTCTGTGGACTCTGGTATATTAGGTGGTTTATAATACACTCCTATTAGTAACTTATTATTGTTTTTTGCTCCATGTATTTCTACCCACAGTGACTCCACATGTTCATGTCCCTCACAGATGTATTCTCGAATTGTGGGCTTTAGACAGGACTTCACATAGAGGCAGACCCCTCCACCTCTCCAGTTTTGGCTATCCTTTCTAAACAGATTGTAACCTTTTATATTAACTGCCCAGTCATAGCTATCATCCAGCCATGTCTCAGTTATTCCCACTATGTCATAGACCTCCTCACACATCACTAATTCTAGTTCACCAGTCTTGTTAGTCTGGTATTAGTATACATACATTTGAGAGGTTTATGTGTATTTTTTACCCTACACCTTTCATTCTTAACTGTTCTAGTCCCCCCTACCATTCCTCCCCCAGTCCCACTACCTTGTCCCCGGTCTCTATCTGCACGATCTTCCCCTCCTATAATGTAAGTACCCTCCCCCCCCAGTCCCTAGTTTAAACACTCCTCCAACTCTCTAGCCATCTTTCTCCCCAACAAAGGAGCCCCTTCCCCATTGAGGTGCAGCCCGTCCCTACTATAGAGCCTGTAGCCGACAGAGAAGTCGGCCCAGTTCTCCAGAAATGCAAACCTCTCCTATCTACACCAGTTCTTGAGCCACTTGTTAACCTCCCTAATCTCCCGCTGTCTTTCTTGTGTTGCTCGTGGTACAGGCAGTATTTCAGAAAATACTACTTTTGAGGTCCTTGCCCTAAGCTTTTGACCTAAATCCCTGAAATCATTTTTAAGGACCCTCCACCTTCCTCTAACTTTGTCATTGGTTCCGATATGGACCATGACCACTGGATCTTCTCCAGCCCCTCCCATTAATCTGTCAACCCGATCCGTGATGTGTCGAACTCTAGCTGCGGGAAGACAGCACACTGTTCGGTGATCACGATCTTCGTGACAGATTGCCCTATCTGTTCCCCTAATAATGGAGTCTCCCACTACCAGCACCTGTCTGGCCTGCCCTGCTATCCTGGTCCCCTGCTTACTGGAGCTGACATTCCCCTGACTGGCAGAGGAAGTGTCCGGCTGCAGCAGTGCCATCCCTGAACTGACATCCCCCTTACCTGCCAGCCGTACAAACTTGTTGGGGTGTGTCAGATGCGCTCCTTTATGTGATATACAGGTTGTATCGGAGTGCTTTTTCCTCGTCATTTTTGGCAGCACTTGCACTTTATATACAAGTAAATATACAGGAAAGAATGTTTACTAAGTGTGATCATGGCATCTAAAAAGTGAAAAACGGTGCGGTGTTTCGGGATGCCGGTAATTAATTTTAAAAGACTAGGTCCTTCTGAAGAGAACCAGCATATTAGAGCTGCAATTCCTAAGTTGGCCAGCAGGTGGCAATCCCCATATTACCATATTGTTTTTCGCAGTATGGCAATATTCAAGAAAAAAAAAAGTAGTGAACATGGTAGCCTCTTAAAGAGGCTACAAAAATAAATAAATAAAGTAAAATCAAAAAATAAGATAAATTTAAATTCCCCCCATATCCTTAGAACAAAAAAAATAAATAATAAAAAATATAAACATCATGGGCATCACCGTGTCCGAAAGCGCCCATACTATAAAAATATTTTTTAAATACGGCAAATGGCGTAATGGAAAAAAGTATTAAAATGGCCTATTCACCATTTTTTTATTGCAGAAATTGAATAAAATGTGATTAAAAAAACACACACAATCCAAAATGGTATCAATTAAAACTACAGATTGTTCTGCAAAAAATGAGCCCCCACAAAGCTCAGTAAACATAACTATACAAAAGTTATGGCGGTCAGAATATAATGATGTAAACAAAAATTGTTTTTAAAGTTTTAATTTCAGCATTTAGATACATAAAACCTATACATATGAGGTATAGTTGTAATTGTACTGACCCATATGGCTGCTTGCTACTGAACTGTACAGGTGGGGCCAGTTTTAGACAAAGTGTGGCAAAGTGTGGCCCTGAGCAAAATTAAAAGTGGGGCCCTAGTTATTTAAATACTGTAACAACGATATAGTGACATTCAAACAGTTTTCAGAGACCTGCAGTGCAGATCTCTAGTGCTGTAGCTCAAAAGTTAAAATCAGTCAGTCGTGCTAAAAAAAGTGGCAGTTGCTCCACACAGTTTGGCCCACCTGTGTAGTTTTCCACATCTCAAGGTGGAAGAGTGGAGTAACAACTTTTACAAATAATATAGCAGAGGTGTATCCATGCTACAGAGGTGAATGCCTTTATTGGTTGCTATTGCTTAAAGTGAAGTATTACACCCCAAATCTGGATGAGAACTGTAACATCCGAGGATACTGCATATCTGTGTAACATCAGCCAGTCCATTGCAAGTAAGACATGTCCTGAATTGTTTTCATTTGAATTCTTCAGTAAAGAAACTGTTCTGCTGCACAACTGTCTCATCATTGCTTCCTGCACTACATTTACAACACAAGGTCTTGGCAACACGACAATAGGCACCCTGCCTTGCACTGTAAAGCCATCAATACCAAGGGTACAGTACCTCGACTGTCCTCAGGCAGGAGGATCCCAAGTACCAGAGTGTGCCCCAAAGGGAAGAACTGGTGTGTCCCTTCCTATTACTGCAAGAGCCCAGGGAGCTTCAGAACCGTGAGCACCACTACTATTGCTCTGCACTCAAGCATGCCTCTGTGGCATGCTGCATACTGCCAACATAAAAGTGCCAGAAGGCACAGACCACAAAGCAAACATTAGGCATCAAACCCCACAACAGACCCCAAAAGAGATTCAAACCCCAGGTCAGAGCTCAAAATTAATGGGGCTGTTCAGCCATGTAGTTTTTTTTATAAACTGCTTATAATGTTCTAAAATATTAAAAATAGTGATACCTGACTGATCTCCTGCACTGAACGTCCCAATCACTGGCTGTAGGGGTCAAATGTCTGAGTAAAGAGAGACAAGTACAGAGACCAAGGAGGATATTTTAAGCAGTGGAAGAATAGCAGCATCAGAAATGTATCACTACTTTTATTATTTTATGACATTCTAATCTTTTTTCAAATGTCTGGGCAACCCCTTCTTAATACAAACTGTAGATTAAAAAATTAAATTAAAATTAATACAGACATCCAGACAGATACAAAAATGAATACAGATTCCAGACTAGTCCCTAAAATTAATACAGACATTTAGACCCCAAAATTGACAATGATCTTTGATTGAACCCCAAAATGAATACAGAAACCAGCCCATAAATAAATTTAGACCACAAAAAATCCCCCAAATCAGACCCCTAATTTATACAGACCCAAAATTCATATAGACTCCAGACCACCCCCCCAAAACAGCCCCCAAATTCGTACATACCTCAGATCAGACCCCAAACCAGTCCCCAAATTGATTCAGAACCCAAATCAGCCCCCAAATTTATGCAGACCCCAGATTCACAAGACCCCAGATAAGACCTCAAATTTGTACAGACCCCAAAACAGCCCCCAAAGTCATACAGACCCCCAGATCAGCCGCAAAGAAGTATCTTCTGTACACTAAAGCTCCGCTGCCTTCTGCATCCCATTACCTCCTAGTGACTTGATTGATAGACCTAGACTTCCCCTGTGTCATTGAGCCTAGCCCTGAAATTCTGAGCTGCAAGTTTGCGTTAGAACAGCCCTGTGTCCTATCCCGCTGTGAATGAACTGTACTGTGCTGTGCATGCGTTATAGATTGCAGTGCTTGCCTATGCACATGAGCTAATCCTCTGCAATGGAGGCCATTATGAGGAACCAGTTTCAATAATTATATGCCTGTGGTTGTATAAAATTTTGTATAGTACAATACATGCAGGGTATTTAAGAGTGCCTGTGGTACTTCACCATTCCTTACCCCTGGTCGAATACAGGATATAGGAGCAGTGATTCGTTTGGAGTCCATCCCAGTGATTGATGTCAGGAAGTTTTTCACGTATTTCGGACAGGCTGGATAGGATTGATTGAGAGCAGCGCGGTTTTTCTTTTTGACATTATGATGGGCTAGCTAAGAAGATTTGCTGCTCTATATGTGCATATTTTCATATAATTTTTATACAATTTATAGCATTTTTTCTCTGCGTTGTTTCTTTGACAATTTTCTGGACTGCCATTAAGTCATGCAGTAGCTGGCCTACATTTCCCAAACACACAGCCAGCTGCTTATATTACATTAGTGACTTAGGAAAGCTGATGTCACAATGTTCTCACCCCACCCCATAATTATGACCAAAATATGAATTAAAAATTCCACATGGATCTGTGCTCCCACCTGTTTCCTGCTATGCAGAGTGGAGAGAAATCCATGCTCATTAATACTCTCTTAAGATTGGGGATATTTTATATATTTTTTTTGTTATTTAACACTTGTGATGGCCATGATGACAGGAGTAAATTCTCCTTATGTTTCAGGCTTCTCCAACTCAACAATTTAAGTATATGTGGGGTTGCCAATTTTTTTCCATGTCTCATAACTTAAGCTCTTGTTTAATGGTACTGTTCTTGGTTGAGAATTACAGTCACCATCTTGTAATGTTTTCTGCATTCAAAATTTATGCACTTTGAAAATATAAATGAAAACCAGAGTTTCCCATCGAAATGATAAATTAACGGTCAACTCTCCGGACTTTTCTGCTTTTGTATATATTTATATTTAGCCTGTAATACAATCAGTGTCGGACTGGGGTACCTAGGGCCCACCAGTAAAATTTATTTTGGGGGCCCCACCAGACGGATACATTAAAATATAATAAATAATCTAACAAGTTTTTATATGAACATAGGCTGGTTGAGGTGCTGTACATTGAATATATGTACGTAGTGCAGTAAATCTACTGTGTTATGTGAAACTTGTGCAGGGGGTGGGAGACTAGGGGCCCATGTTGCTCAGAGGCCGACTGGGGGATTCCCCTGTACCCCTGTGGGCCAGTCCGAGCCTGAATACAATACTAGAACAGAAGTTCTTATAGTTCTGCATTATTCCTCTGTTATCCTTTCTGGAAACTATCAACTGGATGTTACTGACCCCTACAGGCTGACACTGCCAGCACTGATTGAACGGTGAATAGGTGCAGTGTTCCAGAGGACCACTGCAAAGGGTTAACAATGGCTATTTGGGTTAATGTATTTTCTATGCTATAATGGTATTCCAGGATCTGAAAGTGGTAGCACTATTTAGTTTATTGTGCCCTACTAAGAAGGAGGAAGGCGCGACCTGCCCCCCTGATTAGGAGCTGAGGAATGTAGTGTGAGGCCTACTCCCAAGAGCATCCATTTTTGCATGCACAGGAAAAGTCATCATCCTCTGAGAAGAAAAAAGTACAAAATATACAGAATGTTGGGTGCCAATTTAAAGGACTGGTGCAAAGGACAGACTGTAAGTGCAATCTCTTGTTTATAGCGACAGGCCTTACTGCTAGTGGAAAGGCTATATTTCTTCGGCACCTACCATGCTTTTACAATGGATTAGCTATCAGTAAAGAACACTGGATTTGTTACATTCATTCATTTGGGTCTACAAAAGATGCAGACAGCACACTGTGTGATGTTCAAATCCATATGTCTGTTCCACGATCCGGCAAAACAGATAAAACATGTCCTATTCTTTTCCATTTTGCACACAAGTATAGGACATTTCTGCAGGAGTTAAAAAAATTACGGCATACACTCAGCCAGTATTCGTGTTTTGCGGTTCCATGCTTTGCGTACCACAAGACACATACGGTCATTTGCATGAGCCCTAAATGGAAAATGCAACACTTCCTCCCATCATCTACGCTTTTGCCTTATTCCTATATTTTTTTTTTTAAGATGCACAATACAAAACTAAACAGTTCAAACTATAATAGGAGCACCTATCAGGGTGATACCTGTGGTGATCCACATTAACAAATGTTTATCCAAAATGTTCGTGCACGGCGACACCTGAAAATAAAACCGTAGGTCCTACTGCACAGTGTAGTTCCCTTCTACGGGTAACGTGGACCCATTGATATCCACGGGGGCTTGTGAAAGTTTCCCAGTTGGTAGGTAATCGGGTGAGGCGGGTCCAGGCTGACTTGCCCTATATGTCCCTGCCTACAGGCCCTGGTATAGGCCCTAGGCCCTACAATAGCCCTGGTATAGGCCCTAGGCCCTACAATAGCCCTGGTAAGCCAGCTGGAACCTACCCCTGGAATTTGTGTGCCCTAGACGGCCCTCTGCTACTAGGTCCCTACATGCACTTTTCACTTAAGAAAAAATGAAGCTCGTCAGGGGAAACTATGGAGCTAGGGGCTGAAAATTGTGGAACGTACAGGATAATACACCGTGTGTTCCACACTGTTGAAATACTCAGGATACTGATAACAATACACTGGGTCATGC
Source organism: Bufotes viridis (assembly GCA_033119425.1). NCBI lineage: Eukaryota > Metazoa > Chordata > Amphibia > Anura > Bufonidae > Bufotes > Bufotes viridis. The sequence goes on from CM065591.1 coordinate 447,339,298, forward strand.
TCAGAGTAAATAAGGACATTAGATAGCGGTCCTTATTCAGCACTTCCGGCTTGATGTAGGCTACGGTACCCAGGAACAGGGTAATTGCAAATGGGAAAATTGTTCTAATGTTATATTATTAAGTGAAATGTTCTGATTTATTGTATTTGTAAAAATAATAGCACTGTATGGACAGTTAAGGGTTAACTACCTTGGCTCATCCCCTTAGGTTGCCAGGAGATGGGCTTGGTTAGTGACCTGGTTAGGTGTTAAGATGATAAAAGAATTTAATTTTCACTGGTTTAAACCCCTCTGATCCAGTACCGATGCTCTCTTCCTCCCTACTGCTGCAGCTATGATGTCATGTTCCTGGCTGCATTGGTGATGTGACTGTACTGTATATTACACAGCATCAGACAGTAGTTACATAGTTCCCCTTTTTAACCCCTTATGGACACGGCCATATTTCACCTTAAGGACCAGGCCTTTTTTTGCAATTCTGACCAGTGTCACTTTATGTGCGAATAACTTTAAAACGCTTTTACTTATCCAGGCCATTCTGAGATTGTTTTTTTGTAACATATTGTACAGTACTTCATGACACTGGTAAAATGGAGTCAAAAAATTATTTTTATTTATAAAAAAAGACAAAAAAACTTTGTAAGAATTAGCAAATTTCCAACTTTTAATTTCTCTACTTCTATAATACATAGTAATACCTCCAAAAATAGTTATTCATTTACTTCACGTCTGGATCATTTTGGGAATGCCATTTTATTTTTGGGGACGTTACAAGGCTTAGAAGTTTAGAAGCAAATCTTTTTCAGTTCAGTTCAGAAATGTTCAAAAACCCATTTTTTAAGGTACCAGTTCAGGTTTGAAGTCACTTTGTGAGGCTTACATAATAGAAACCACCGAAAAATGAGCCCATTTTAGAAACTACACAGTTCAAGGTATTCAAAACTGATTTTACAAACGTTGTTAACCCTTTAGGTGCTCCACAAGAGTTATTGGCAAATGGAGATGAAGTTTCAGAATTTCATTTTTTTGCCAATTTTTCAATTTTAACCCATTTTTTTTTACTAACAAAGCAAGGGTTAACAGCCAAACAAGACTATATCTTTATTGCCCTGACTCTGCCGTTTACAGAAACACCCCATATGTGGTCATACACTACTGTACGGCCACACGGTGGGGTGTAGAGGGAAAGGAGCGCCGTGTGGTTTTTGGAAGGCTGATTTTTACGGACCGGTTTATTTACACCGTGTCCTATTTCAAGCCCCCCTGATGCCCCCCTACAGTAGAAACTCCCTAAAAGTGACCCCATTTTGGAAACTACGGGATAAGGTGGCAGTTTTGTTGGGACTATTCTTAGGGTACATTTTTGGTTGCTCTATATTAGATTTTTGTGAGGTAAGGTTACCAAAAATGTAAATTCTGAAATTTCATCTCCATTTGCCATTAACTCTTGCGGAGCACCTAAATGGTTAAAAACATTTGTAAAATCAGTTTTGAATACCTTGAGGGGTGTAGTTTCTTAGATGTGGTCACTTTTATGGAGTTTCTACTCTAGGGGTGCATTAGGGGGGCTTCAAAAGGGACATGGTGTCAATAAAAAAGGCCATCAAAATCGGCCTTCCAGAAACCATGTCGGTCCTTTCCTTTTGCGCCCTGCCTTTTAGTGATACAGCAGTTTACGACCACAAATGTGGCGTTTCTGTAAACTGCAGTATCAGGGGAATACATATTGAAGTTTTGTTTGGCTGTTAACCCTTTCCTTTTAACCGTAAAAGACGGATTGAAATGGAAAAGTCCCAAAAATAGCTGTTTTGGCACCGTTTTAAATATTTTTTTTGGACCGTGTTAATCTGGGGGGTTAGGTCATGTGGTATTTTTACAGAGGAGACAATAATATTATTACGGACGCGACGATACCTAATAAGTCTACTTTTTTACAATTATTTAGGTTTTACACTACTTTTGATACAAAAAAAGAAATTTTTTATCCGATTTATTAGGTAGGGGTTCATTTTTTGCGGGATGAGGGGACGTTTTAATGGCACTATTTTGGGGGCTATATTACTTTTTGATCGCTTTCTATTACACTTTTTTATGTAAGGTGACATTTTTTTTTTACCTTTTTAATCTGGGGGGTTGGGTCATGGGGTATTTTTACAGAGGAGATTAATACCGACGCGGCAATACCTAATATATCTACTTTTTTATTTTATTTTATTTTTTCTAAATATCATTTTTGGAATAACATTTTTTTGTTTGGTGTCTCAAGTCTGAGAACCATAGTTTTTTTTTTTGATAGTCAGTGGCTAAATTGGGAAAGAGGATTATAAATTTAGTACTCCATGGAAGTGTGGTACTCCCTGAAGCAACCATCAATACAGAGGCCCGGATGATTGGGGCACGTGTCACACTGAGTGGTGGTGTCCTTCCGTATCCCCCTCCTGTTATACACTCTGCATTTTATTGGGGACCGTCCCTTCTTTCCAGTATGGGGACCATGTGGATATGTTGGCCAGGGACGATCTGGGCGCCTTCAGTTCCCGAGGTATTCCAGCCTGCTCTTTCCCAGTCAGAAAAGATCAGGTCCTTGAGGACTGCCTCATAGAACTGCAGGAAGTTCCCTGTGTTGCCAGTGCACTGGAACGGTACAAAAGAGTTGTACATGGCAGCTTGCACCAAGTAGACCGCAACTTTTTTGTACCATGCCCGGGTTTTGCGCATGGCGTTATATGGCGTTATATGGATCTCAGAGAGATCAAATCCTCCCATATACCGACTGTAGTCGACGATACAATTGGGCTTAAGGACCGTTGCCGCAGTACCTCGCACAGGGACAGGGAAGATGCCTGAAAGGGATTTTTAACCTTGCTATTAGATATATATAATATCAGGCACTGCCACTTGTTACAAGACAGGTCATTCCCTCAGAAGACACATCCCCCAGAGGGCTCTTAATTCCTGTATGCGAGCCCACCCCAGCAGACATTGAGATTAGAATACATGACACACAGGTACCAGTTGGAAATACAATGGACAGCAGGATCTTCATGTACATGACAGCAACCTGTAACGAGTTTAACCTATTGACACTCCAGGAGATGACACACAGTTATCACTTGGAAATACAATGGACAGCAGGATCCTCATGTACATGAGAGCAAGCTGTAACGACTTTAACTTGTTAGCATCTAGACTACCATTGTAATATGTAAAATACCCTTTCATGTATTGTATATGGCAGATACCAGTATTGTTTACCGACTTCCCTAAATTAACCTGTCATCTGCTGAACTCAAGTTGGTACTCCCACCCCCAATGTCCTATAAATACATGTACTATGAAATAAAGACTTCAGATTGTAACTGTCTAAGATTGAGTTCTGACTTTTACTATCTCCCAGCTGGAGGAAAAACTATTCACTGAAGGGGAAAATATACCGGTGGAGGTCTGATGCCTCATTGTATGACCATCTCATAACCGCCTCAAATTGGAAAGAGCTATCAATGCCGTTACCGTGAATTGTGGTCAGAACAAGGACATCCCTCTTGTCCTTATATCTGACCAGCAACAGGTTTCCACTGGTAAGGGCACGGGTCTCACCCCTGGGGATAGGTACCGGGAGGGGGATTTCTCCGCACGGTCGCACAAGCGGATTTGTATCTGGCGGCGAGGGACTGGAACAAGGGGATACTAGTAAAAAAGTTATCCACGTACAGGTGGTAACCCTTATCTAGCAGTGGGTGCATAAGGTCCCACACAAGTTTCCCGCTAACACCCAGAGTGGGGGGACATTCTGGGGGTCGAACACGGGAATCTCACTCCTCGTACACATGAAACTTGTAAGTGTACCCTGAGGTACTCTCACAAAGTTTGTACAGCTTCACACCATACCCGACCCGCTTTGAGGGAACATACTGGCGGAAAATGAGTCTCCCTTTGAAAGCAATGAGAGACTCACCAACCGCGACCTCCCTTCCAGGTAGATAGTCCTCCAAAAATTTGGCCCTGAAGTGATCGATGATCAGCCTGATTTTGTATAGGCGGTCATAGGCAGGATCACCTCGGGGAGGGGGGACATGATGCATTATCTGCATAATGCAGGCATTTCTGCATGGCCTCAAACCGTGAGCGTGTCATGGCAGTACTGTAAAGTGGGGTCTGGTAGAGCATGTCCCCACTCCAGTAATTCCTGACACTGGGTTTCTTGACTAGGCCCATGTGCAGCACGAGGCCCCAAAACGTCCTCATCTTGATTGCACTAACCGACATCCAGCCACCGGGCGTAGCTCGTCTGTTAAACTGTTGGGCGTACAGATTTGTTTGCTCCACCATCAGATTCACAAAGTGGTCACTGAAAAAAAGACTGAAATAGTTGTATTCAGTAAATCCCAGCTGTGCTGTGGACCCCAGACACCCAAAGGGTGATGCAACAGCTAAAAAAAAAAATTAGCTCTAACTCTCCCTAAAGTCTCCCTGTCTGACCTAAACCTTTCCCTAACCTACCTGCTAGTGCCAGATGGCACTTTGGAGAGTCACAGGAGGGGGTCTGTGCTGCTGGCTGCTGGGCACAGAAGATGGAGTCTGCTCGCTCTCCTCGCTCCGGACACAGAATAGAGGAGGAGAGGAGAGCAGGGGGAGTTTAACCCCCGCCCGCCCGTGCAACTAATAGGAAGCGATCCTGTGAGGTGATGTCACCATCACCTCACAGGATCGATGGATGGTGATTGATCACACCACTGATCACCATCTAATTCCGAGTTATCGGTTTGCTGCGATCGCCGATACGGAAGGGGGGGGGGTCACAGGACCTTCCTCAGCATTGTCCCAGAGTGCCTGCCAAATGATTTCGGCAGGCACTCTGTTCCGATCACCTTGCACTGCACGGCGGTGACCGGAACTACACAGGGCGTACATGTACGCCCTGTGTCCTTAAGTACCGGAACATCAGGGCGTACCTGTACGCCCTGTGTCCTTAACAGGTTAAATATTGGTACAACATCAACCATCCTCCAATCCTGTGGTACTGGCCCTGTTAAAAGAGAGTCTAAGAAGATGAGATTACCAAGCTCATTTCCCTCAATAACCATGGATGAATGCCATCTGGGTCAGGGCTTTACCAATATTGATTGTGATCAGACGTAGCTGTACTTGTTTTTGTGTTAATTTAGTAATATTTGGTGAAGAACCTTGATCTCTGTTCTCCTGGATGATATCTAGTAATACAATGGCAAAAGTTCATAAAAGTGCTATAAAAAAAGATAAAAGTGGATTTGGACCGCTCCAGAAACATGATACATTACACATTGTAAGCAGTTTTTTCTTCTCAAGGCCTTCTTCAAGAGTTACCTATCAGGAAATCAGAGTCTAATACATCTAGCTCAAAAAGTCATAGAAAAAAAATCAGCCTTTGTAGATGGGAACATGAAGTCTTTTAGTAGATCTTTGAATGATTTGCCAAATGGCTTAAGGTCAGAGAAGAAAAAAAAGAAGCCAAGCTTTGGCTGTTCCAGTGTGTCCTGAAATTTGCTTTCCTCAATGGAAAATCAGATTAGAACTACAAGTATCAGGACTCCATTAAAAGCTGGTCTAATACCCTTTCAAAGTAATGATTCCTTATAGTCAAAGACATCTGAAAGCAATAACTTATCTTCTGTAATAGACTAGTATAAGGGTCAGCAACCTTCCACAGTCCAGCTGCTGAGAAACTACAAATCCCAGCATTTCCCAGCACTTTTTTAGCTTTTCTAGTAACTCCAATTGAAGGATTACAGGGACTGTAGTTTCAGAACAGCAGGAGCACAGGAGGTTGCTGATCCCTGGGCTAGTGTATCATGTACATGGCAGAGCTATGCAGTTTTCTATTTCTCTTTCTCAAGCTATTTTTTAAAGCTTTCTCTCTATATCTTTTGCTCCTCTATGGCTGGTTCTTTTCCAGGGCTGTTCTCTGCCTCCTTTCACTTCCCTGTCTAAAGGCTCATGCACACGACCGTATTTTGTTTCCTTGTCCGTTCAGTTTCTTTTGTTGATAGGATACAGACCCATTCATTTCAATGGGTCTGCAAAAAATGCGGACAGCATACCATGTACTATTTTTTTCTAGTTTGCGGACAAAGATAGGCATTATTACAATGGATCCGCAAAAATAACGGAACCGCGAAAAAAACGGATGCCATACGGACGCCATTTTTTTTGCGGATCTGCAATTTGCGGACCGCAAAACACATACAGTCGCGTGCATGAGGCCTTACTCTGTACTGACTTACTCCTTCCTATGCAGATCTGGGGAAGAGGAACTGCCAGGCGCAAAAAAACAAAGGCGATTTCTATATGCGATCAGAAACTTTTTTTAATTGCACACAAACAACTTGTTTCAGAAAAAGAATCTCCTTCATCAATTTAACAAGCATAAAAATAAGAGCACAAAACAGCTGTATATATATACAAGACAAAAAGGGGTGCCACCAGAAGACGGGATACACCCATGTTCCTTCCCTCTAGACAGAGTGATGCTGAGAATATGAAACAATTAATTGATTAATTCATTAACACCTTAATCTAGGAAGAAAGGGATGCAAATGAGCTGTTCTGCCTCTAATGCCACCAGATATAAGGGAGCTACGTTATAAGTCAATGGTCGACCCTTTAAATAGGTCTTGAGACATGACTTAAATAAGCCAGCACCTCCTCTGCAGACAGCTGTTTTAGGGATGATTGCAGAGCAGAGAGTACTGGCTTAACTGATTGAGAGGCCTAAGTCAGGATTTAGGGGGGTACTGTCTCTCCTTGGGAGAGAGTGCCTTAATCGGTGTGATGAGACTTATAGGCCATACATGCTTCTCTGGAATTCTAGGAAGAAAGGGATGTAAATGAGCTCTTAACCAGCTCTGCCTCTAATGCCACCAGATGAAATGCAGCTATCCTATAAGTCAATGATCAACCCTTTAACTAGGCCTTTGAATTCCTTTCTTTGCAGAATTCCAGAGGAGCATGTATGATCTATAAGTCTCCTCACCCCAACTAAGATGCTCAAGGAGAAATAGTACCCCCCGAATCCTGACTTGGCCTCTCAGTTAATTGAGCCAGTACACTCTGCTCTGCACTGATGAGGGGCAATCCCCCTAAAACAGCTGTCTGCAGATGAGATGCTGGCTTATTTAATATTTGAGTGAAGTTTCAAGGCCTTTTTATAGGGTTGAGCATTGACTTATGCAGTGTCCCACTATGTTCTATATGTGGGCACTTTAAACTTTTGAAATGTCATGTTAATGAATTGCTGTGTAAACTGTAAATTCCTTATGGCTGTTGTAGATGGGGTGTGTGATTACATCTATTCTCCCCTATATATAGCTGAGGGTGTGTCTATGCAGTGTAGATCCAGAGAGAAGGAAGTTAATGGAGGAGGTTAGCAAGAGCAGTCCCAATTGTAGCTGCTACTTTAGCCCCTTAGTCCTGATCAAGCTAAGGGAGGGTGGACTAGATCCTAATGGCTACCTAGCACAGACCAGAGAGTCAATGTATGGATATACAGCAAGTCTAGTGGAAAAGCGACATAAAGATGATATTTCACTATATTAACACGTTCAGTATATATAGCGCTCTCTCAGCCTGTATTCTATATATACTAATAAGCGTTTATCCTGATCTTTAGCTCTTGAGGCTCTAGGCTGTTGATATCCGGTGTTCTAAATACTGCCGAAGATTCATAAATGCTTGGAGAGACAAGCTGGCCACCCCATTGTTGCCTCGACCGAGTCATTACTGGCCCCTCTGTCCATTTTTTTGGAGAAAATCTTTACTCCTTTTGTACGATTAACTAAATCATTTCTCCGCGATACATCACACTTTCTGAAGGCACTCTCATCCATTAAGACAGTTCCTAATACAGCATTTTTGGTTATCTTAGACGTGGGAAGTCTATATACCTCCATATCTCACGAGGGGGGTATAAGAGCGGTCAGACTTCTCCTGGCATCTACAGAATTTTCGGCAGATCAACAGTCCTTTTGTATCGATCTTTTGCGATTAGTACTAGAATTTTTTTTATGTTTGGTGATGAATTTATTGTGCAGTGTAAGGGTACCGCGATGGGAGCTAATGTAGCCCCCCCATATGCAAATATTTTTATGGACAGATTTGAACAAGAACATGTATATCCTCACCCACTGTTCCAGACACACGCATTAGTATGGCGCCGATTTCATCTACGACATTTTCTGTATCTGGGAAGGAGATCAAGATTCGTTCTCTACATTTTATCGAGATCTTAACAGCATGGTATTGGGTCTTTCTTTTACTGCTAATATTGATCTGGAGGCACACACCACTGTGTCCAAGAACCCTGACGGCACACTTTTAATAGACCTTTTCACAAAACCCACCGATAGAAATACCCTGCTGTTATTTTCCACCAATCATCCGAAAAATACGAAACTGTCACTCCCACATTCACAGTTTATGCGTGTGTCCCGGATAGTGAGCGATCCTGGACAGAAACAACTTCGCCTATCAGAAATGGCCTCTAAATTTACAGCTGGTGGTTACCCACATCGATTATTGCAAAATAACAGACCAGCCAACACCGCCGTGTACCTAAAACAGAATCTCCACAGATACCATTAGTGACGACATATCATCCGTTTATCTCTCGTATCAAATATATAATACAGAAACATTGGCCCTTATCGGCAAAATCCTATCCATCGATTCAGGAATTCATGCATCCGCCACGTATGTGTTATAAACGTCCTAAATATCCACGAGATTCTTTGGTTCACGCCAATGTTGGCTCCGATAAAACGCATAATGTTCAAACTTTTTTTAGAGGTCCCAGACAAGGTACCTTCCCTTGTCTTAACTGTACTCAATGTACTAATGTCCAGAGAGAGTCCTTCTTTACACTCCCTCGTTCGGGCAAACAGTATAACATTCGCGGTTTTTACACCTGCTTGACTTCATATGTGGTATATTTGATCAAATGCCCGTGCGGTCTCGCATACATTGGTGAGGCATCCCAGTGTGTGCGAGACCACATATGCAAACATAAATCTAACATACGTTGTCGTAAAACAGAGTTACCAATTCCACACCACTTCATACAAGCAGGTCACCAAATTAGTCAACTAAAATTCCAAGTGATAGATCATGTCTCTATGCCATGCAGGGGCAGAAACCGCAAGTTGTTGCTACGTACACAGGAATCCTATTGGATCCATGAACTACAAACCATGCATCCATTAGGATTAAACCGTGATTTTGACTTTTGTATATAACCAATGGCTACTCTAAATAGTTTTCTTTATTCTATTTTGCAGACTAAATGAATGCTATTCAGGTAGGGTTCTAAAGTTGCTTGAGACGTACTATATGGTTTGTTGATGGGGAGCTACTAATAGATGACATATATGTCTATATTTACTAATATTTGAATTAACATATGAATATCTCAAACCAAGTATATTGATGTATTTGATTGACCTTGGAAATATGAGAACACAGTGTGTGATCTGACTACTTTAGATACTTATAATTTTGGCCAATGGTCACCTATTCACATAAAACATACATATCAAATAAAAACTTATAGTTCGATTCTCAACCCCAATAACTAAACTCAAAAAACACATAAAAACACATAAATAATCGCATAACATTATGTTTTCTTTCAAAAAAAGTGACAAAGATGATATTTTTACTATATTAACATGTTCAGTATATATAGCGCTCTCTCAGCCTGTATTCTATATATACTAATAAGCGTTTATCCTGATCGCTAGTTCCTGAGGCTCTAGGCTGTTGATATCATACATTGCCCATTCCCTAACTTCTCTTGCCCTCAGTGCTGCTAATGCGCATGTCCGTATGACGCACTTCCGGTTATGACATGACTGGAAGTGATGTCTCGACTAGTGATGAGGGCAGGGGCAATATTCAAATTCAATTCGCTATTCGAAATTTCGTGATCAACACTAGTCTCGACATGGCTATTTAAACCCGGCATTTGGCGGGGAGCAACAAGCCACCAGGATTCTCCTAAACACGGTTCACAAAGGTAAATATACTGGACTTTGTTAGCCATTTCGCTACACTATTTATACTTATATTCATTCCATGGATTCACTAGTTGTCATGTTATTCTTTAGGGACTTGGATGATCTTTGTCTATAGCAGCCTGTATTTTATCTTTAGAGAGAAATATATCTCCATATGTACTAATAACTACAATAACCCTATGTATGACATATGATGATTTATATTGACCTATGCTTGCTATACTTGATATAGATTAAGTGCATTAATTATAAATCAACAATACTTTTTTCAATTCTGTCATTATATTCGAGTCCTGATTGTTGCAGACGGTATCTTATGCTTGATATTTTATGTTTGATTCTTGTATATTATAGACTGAATTTTTGCTTTATATCTAATTTTGTAGGCCCTGAGAAAGGTCCGGAGTTGGACCAAAACGTAGGCCATATGTCTTATAAACTTTTGTGGTGGCAATTTTGGAGACATTGTTCAATAAAAATATAAATATATTGAGAAATTCAGTGGACTGCCATGTTATAATCTACTAGTGGAGATAGAAACTGCATTAACTTATGGACTCCACAGCACCAGTGACCAGGAGAAGCCTAAAAGCACCTGGACACAACCGAACGACTGGGCAACAAGTTGTTCATTACCACATGCCTCTATGGACATTGTGGACCAGAGTTTATTAAAGCATCCTGTACAAATAATGGAGCAGAAGGTTTATGCCTGCCATTAGGGAGACCGCCCTGTGCTAATTACAAGTAAGAAGTGATTATATCCAGTACCTGATTGCTATAGTGAAGACAAAGTATAGACAGATATAGAAAGAAGGAGAACTCCTCAAGTTACAATTGCCAAGCCTGTTACAAGGAATACAACTGAACTAATATTTGAATTATTGCTTAGCTATCTAAATGAACTGTACTGACTAACCTGAGACAATTGATCAAGTAAAAGTTCTGTTGTTTACAATAATTCCTCATACTTTCTACCACCTTATTTTGCACCTTATTTTTACACGTCGCGAACACCAGGGACCCTGCTGCCTAGGCACCTAAAACCCATTCCACCAAGGGCACCTTAACCACCATCTGGCAGGAAACCCTGGACAACAGAGTGTTCCCCAAGGAGCTGGTGCTATCCTTCCCATCACTGCATGCCGGCCCAGGGAGACTCTGCTAACCGTGAGAAAAACTACTATTACCCCCATGGGCCCACCGTAGCTCACGTGTTGCCGGAGGGTCCCGTGATCGCTCGGCATCCACGTGGGAGTATGGCACAAGTACTATAAAAAATAAGGAAGGAGAATGGGATGTTGCGTGAACGGATCATGTGAACATAGTTGCGATCATGCAAATAGGATGGTAGCTATGGTGAACTAATGCTTGTGAGCCATCGGAGAAAAATTGTTTCGCAGGTGTCACAATGTCACATAGTCATGACTATAAGTGGAATAATAGGCTGTTCACCTGCAGTGAAAAACACCTAATATAAAAAGTGATTAACTAAAAAGAATGGTAAAAATTGATATGATTGAATGAATAAGTTCATAAATGAAAAGAGGAATAGTGACTGATAAATACTGAATAAATAGATTAAAATATATATATATATATATATATATATATATATATATATATATATACACTGTATATATTGTGGTGATGTGTACAGTATAAGTGCCAGATACCTTAGCAGGGAGAGATAACTGAAATCCAGGAAGCTGCAGTCGTTTTCAGCAAAGTGTAGTTTGCTGAGACAGTTTTGTCTAGATGTTGTTCTGGGCTGGATTTCATGTGGACTGGGGGATAGGTTTGGTAGTAGGATCTGCCAGTCCACACCCTTCGACTGCATGTATTGTCTTTTGCCGGAGGTGACGCCTACGGAAAGAGGGTTGCACTGTCAGAGTCGGGAGGACTTCTGGACCATCTCCCCCCAAGGGTGCTGGTGTGGTCACAGCCTGGAGACTCCTGGACCGTATATGGCTGAGGAAGCCGGATCTAGTCCTGTGTGTCAATGGTGCTCTATAGGTGAGGTAGAGACAACACGTGTGTTAGGTAGAGCACAGATGGGCAGGTGTTTATGTGGGTGATGGTGCACCTTTTGTACTTGAACCCCGTTATCAGAGGAGAAGTCTGTGCGACCCCCTGAGAGAGAGCGATCCCTTACAATATATGTATATATATATATATATATATATATATATATATATACATTGCCTGGCCCAAAAAAATGGTCACCATCTGTATTTAAATCAGCAAATAAGAGCCTCCCAGTTGGTGAGGTCTAGGTTAAGCAACATTATGTGCCCGAAAGAATGAGATCAGCTGACTACCTGAATATACTGAATGACTGAGTTATTCCACGATGACAATGCCAGGATTCATCAGTCTCAAATTGTGAAAGAGTGGTTCAGGAAGAAAGAGACATCATTTTCACACATGGATTGGCCACTACAGAGTCCAGACCTGAACCCTATTGAGATTCTTTGGGATGTGATGGTGAAGACTTTGCGCAGTGGTCTAAATCTCCCAATACAAGATCTTAGGGAAAAATTGATGCAACGCTGGACAGAAATAGATGTTGTGACATTGCAGAAGCTTATTGAAACCATGTGGAAACTGTAGGCTGATCTGTCGTGGGTAAACTGTTTGTAGGTTTTCTAAGAGATGCTATCTTGGAGTACCTCAATGAAAATAATCAAATAACGCCGTATCAGCATGGCTTCATGAGGGATCGGTCATGTTAAAATGATTTAATCAGTTTCTATGAGGAGTTAAGTTCTAGACTTGACCGTGGAGAATCAATGGATGTCGTATATCTTGACTTCTCCAAAGCATTTGATACTGTACCATATAAAAGTTTCGCAAATAAAATAAGAAGCTGCTGCTTGGACTAGGAGAAAATGTCTGTATGTGGGTAAGTAACTGGCTCAGTGATAGAAAACAGAGGGTGGTTATTAATGGTACACACTCAGAATTAGTCACTGTCACTTATTGGAGTACTACAGGGGTCAGTATTGGGCCCTATTCTCTTCAATATATTTTTTAATGATCTTGTAGGCTTGCACAGTAAAATATACATTTTTGCAGAGGACACTAAACTGTGTAAAGTAATTCAAACAGAAGAGGACACTATACTACTACAGATGGATCTGGATAGATTGGAGGCTTGGGCAGAGAAGTGGCAGATGAGGTTTAACACTGACAAATGTAAGGTTATGCAAATAGTAAGGAATAATGCAAGTCACCCATACATACTAAATGGTAAAACACTGAATAACACTGACGTGGAAAAGGACTTAGGGATTTTAGTGAACAGCAAATTAAGCTGTACAAACCAGTGTCATGCAGCTGCTGTCAAGGCCAATAAGATAATGGGTTACATCAAAAGGGGCATAGACGCCCGTGATGAGAACATAGTCCTGCCACTCTACAAATCACTAGTCAGACCACACATGGAGTACTGTGTACAGTTCTTGGCTCCTGTGAACTAAGCAAACATAGCAGAGCTGGAGAGGCTTCAGAGAAGGGCAACTAAAGTAATAACTGGAATATGTGGACTACAGTACCCAGAAATATTGTCAACATTAGGGTTATTCACTTTAGAAAAATGACTAAGGTGCGATATAAAAACTATGTATAAATATATCAGGGGTCAGTACAGATATCGCTCCCATCATCTATTTATCCCCAGGACTGTGACTGTGATGAGGGGACATCCTCTGCGTCTGGAGGAAAGAAGATTTCTACATAAAGATAGAAGAGGATTCTTTACGGTAAGAGCAGTGAGACTATGGAACTCTCTCACTAAGGAGGTGATGATGGTGAATTCACTAAAAAAGTTCAAGAGGGACCTCAATGTATTTCTGGAGTGTAATAATAATACATTTTATAGTTACTAGAGATGGGTTGTTGATCCAGGGAGTTATTCTGATTGCTTGATTGGGAAGGATTCCCCCCCCCCCCCATAAAGTGAAGAAAATTGGCTTATACCTCACAGTTTTTTGGCCCTCCTCTGGATCAGCTTGCAGGATAATAGGCTGAGGTGGATGGACAGAGTCTTTTTTTCAGCCTTATAAACTATGTTACTATGTTACTATGATGCCACAGTGAATGTGTGCCATATGTAGCATCCCCACTGAGGGGACAGCAGGAGATGCCAGTGATGGAGAGGCAGACACGTGGGTCATTTGGGGCACACTCTTGTTGTAGGGACACAGGCTAGATGTTGGGTGAGGTGCCCTTGGTGTTGTGGTTTAACGTGCCTATAGCTAGGTCCCTTAAGGTTCATGACACCAGTGCCGGTATCGGTGGCACACCGATTGACAATGGGAATAATGGAGGTGCAGACACTTGAGGTTAAACAGAACTCCTCTTTACTGAACGATTGAAACAGCATACACGCTCCTTGTAGTTCCACAGAAGACAATTGGTACACAGTAGGCTTTACAGTACATAGGCAGGTATCTCTTGGCAAGGTATACAGAGGGTTAATCAGAACTCACGGTACAGGCTGAACTCCACAGATTCCTGACTGGTGAAACATCCAAGGCCCGTATGCCCAATTGCTGGCTTTATCCTTGGGGAATATTATAGTACCTCCTCTGGTTTTCTATAGTACCTCTTGCACTGACTTTTCCTTCCTCTGCCTCTCAGCTTTGCTTCTAACTGGTCCCTTGTGATGGCACTGCTGGTTCACCCGCTAATTGCAGGACTCAGGACTCTCTCCTGGACTGTTCTAGCTCCAACAATAAACTGCACTGAGCAGGGGCTGATCTTGCCCTAGCAGGCTCAGGGCCTGCACTCCTCACAGGCTCATGGCCTGGGCTAGACTAACTTTTCCCTGACTGGGCCTGAATATATAAACTAGGGCTCCCCAGCTCCCCCTACTGACCTAGAGCAGGAATGACATCCCTAGCAGGCCTGTACATAGCAATACATTCACAGTAACAGGGTTATACAATACATTTTATAGGAGAAGACCAATCTCCCCGCAGGGGGGAACAACGTGACCCTTGTGACCCTTTTGTAGTGCCCACCATCACGGAGTGGGACACTACACATAATTAAAGTTAAAGGACGGTCCAACGAAATATAACAGTGTGTGACCTTTTTTTTGGGCCAGGCAGAGTTTATAGATATATGTACTGTATGCGTGTATATATAAAAAAAAAAAAAAAGACCTAAATTATTAGTAATGCTAACAGATAAGAATATCTGTGAAAAGGGTGTGGGTGAAAAAAAACTCCTCCCTATGGGGAGGGTGACACAGAGGGTAACCTTTGCATAGTAACAGGTTGGCCACTTTCTGAGTACTGTTGACCAATGTGTTTTTCAAATGATTATATGGCATTTTCGGCCTTTGCTGAAATTCTGCACCATTTTCTATATTTTTGAAGGTATACTCCCTTGTTTACAAAGTCTTCTGCGCTGTTCACACAGAGGTCCTGTCCATAAGATGGCCACTGATGGAGGGTCATGTGACAAGCCAAATCACCTCTGTGTGATGTCTCCTCCTTTCAAATACACTGCATCTACACAACTCCCAAAAGAACAAGCAGAGATGTACTGCCAGGTTGATCAAAAATAGGACGACATCAATCATCCTTGAACAGATCAAGTTTGACAAATTTCTTCCCTTTTGTATCCCAAAGTATATCTCCAAGCTCTCCGAATAGCACGCCATAGGCTCTATAGCCAGTTCGAACAAAAGGGAGATAGGGGACATTCCTGTCTCATACCTTTTGAAAAGGAGAAGGGGTAGAAAAAAAGCCTAGTAAATGTATTCTAGCTTCAGGGTTTGAGTATATACCTTTTAAAAAAGTCTGAAAAGGGCCCATCATATTCACAATATCTAGAACCCTCTCCAGCCAGTTCCATCTCACATTGTCAATCTCTTTTTCAGCATCTAGCATGAACAGAATGGGGACCTCATTTTGAATGGGATGATGCTGATCCCTGTCTAGCACAGAAAGCACTTTTCGTATGTTCATAACTGCAGCTCTCCCTCTAATGAACCCTACTTGTGAGCCATCTACCAAATCCGGCATATAAACTGCCAAGCGATCCACTAGGATCTTGGAGAGAAGCTTTATATTTTGGTTGACATCAGTCTGTAAGACTGTTAATCCAAAACATCTTTCCTGGGCTTGGGAAACACTTTTACATAGGCCAGTTTGGCATCCTGTAGTGATATAATTATTAAATAGCTGTACAAGTACCAGAGACCCTTGTTACTGTAGGACCTTATAAAATTATCCACTGTACTTATCAGGGACTGGTACCTTATTGTTATTAAAGTCTCTAATGGCTGTCTGAACCTCAGCTAATAAAATCTCTGCATTCATCGTTTCTACGAGGGGTGTTCAATAAGTTATCTACTCTAGCATGTTCTGCCAGTATTAGAGAGCTGAGCTTGTTTGAGTTTGAGACATGTCTGGACATGCAATACACTCAGTAGCAGTTCAGTCTGATGAAAGCACTGGAAGTGACAGGGTGGCAAGTGCAGTACAGTGCAAGTCTACAAAGAAAGTGAGTGATTTGGAGCTTTATTCCATGATTAATTGCCTTACAAAGGAAGAAAAGAAGCCTAAAGAAATCCACGAAAGCATAATTGCTGTATATGGTGATAAAGCATCTTTCTACTACCAAGTAAAGTTTTGGGCCAAGCAGTTCAAATATAGTAGGGATTCAATTGAAGATGACTACCGTTCAGGGTGACCTGTTGAAGTATCTTCAGAGGATATGTGCCTTAAAATGGAGCCCATGATTTTGGAAGATCGTCAGGTCAAAGTCAGTGTTATAGCTTATTGTAAAGCTTGTATGTAGGGACAGACAATAAGCCCTGAACTAGAACCCAGCCCTCCTTCCTTACCTACTTGCAGTACAACCCTATATTACTAAGGTGCATAGACAGACACACACCAAGAAACAAAACAAAACAAAAACAGGGTCATAAGTAATTGGGTCAAAAACAAACAGGCTATGCAGTACCAAATGAAAGACAGAGAGTGGTCAGAAGACAAGCCGGGTCAGAGGAACAAGCAATCCAATAAGCACAGGAACCAGGAACATAGCTAGTGAGTCAGAGACTATCACTGGCACTGGTTTATGGCCAGGAAGGAGTGTAGTAAGTTCAATTGTCTCAGAAAATTTTATTCATATTCAGATAGATAACTTATTGAACAGCGCTTGTAGTTGATCAGAAGTTAGAGAGGGTAGGGACAGGGCCTGCAAGAACTCACTTCCCCTTGGATGGTCAGAATTGTTTTCCATATACAAGTTATTATAAGAGTTGCTTAAAATGCTAAGTATTGTTATAAAAACTGACAGGTCCTCTTTAAGCGTGAAGCTTTTTTTTTTTTTTTTTTAGCACAGATTCTGCATAAAATAACTATCTTTTGCCTCCTCCACAACTAATACACCAAATGTGAACATGAGCCAACTGCACTTTGTAGCCTAACATCTCTAAAAAGATGGCTGTGTTACTACGAATGGCAATAGGAGTTTTTAGTTCTGAAATTCAGTACAGATAGCTAAACATTCTTCTTCTAAACTACCCAATTAACCATAAATGTACTGCTTTCGGTTTAGATGTTAATCTAAAATAGTGATTGCACAAGACAGGGTTGGATAGTAGTGATGAGCGGCATAGGCAATATTCGAATTCGTGATATTTTGCTAATTTTTGGCTGAATATTCGCTGTAAATTCGCAAATTCGAGAATTCGTGATCTTCAGTCATTATTTACTTAATTGCGAAAATCAGCAATGTAATATATTCACGATTAGAATATTCGCAATCAACACTAAGGGGTAGGCAACTTTCCTATTGGTTGCTAGGGATGTTGTTAAGTGCTGATATTCGCGATAAATTCGCGATTAGAATATTCGCGATCAACACTAAGGGGTAGGCAACTTTCCTATTGGTTGCTGGGGATGTTGCTAAGTGCCGATATTAGCGATAAATTTGTGATAAATTCGCGATCAGAATACTCGCGATCAATACTCGCTATTTGCGAATACGAATATATAGCACTATATTCTAAATATTCTCGAATTCTCAAAGTGGCGATATTCGCGATTAAAATTCGCAATTCGAATATTCGCGCTCAACACTATTGGAAAGATATTCAGCAAAACTGCATACCTCTAGTGAAAACAGGTCACAAGATTGCATTGTCTCACATAACTGTACTGTATATTCATTTCAATTGCCATATTTTTTCGCTGCACACTAACCTCCAAAAATGACTTAGAAATACATGGTGGCCCGTGAAAAAGAAGCCCGCCTCCAGCGATAGTATGACAAGAGGAATGTGCAAGTGAATACACTATTATAATGCTATCCAGACTCTGAATACAACGTTTAGCTGGTGGTTTTCTTCCTGGGTACTTGTCGGCAAAGATCTCTTGCATTTCCTTAATCGATCTGCTTCACACGTATCCTTCCACAATCACTATTCGTTGTTCCAGGGAGAACATCTTTCTGACACAATAGGCCACTTTTATCAAACTGAATAATAAATCAGTCTTAGTTGCCCATAGCAACTGATCCGAGCTTTTCAGTTCATACAGGGTTCTGAAAAAATAAAAGGTGATTGATTGCTGTGGACAACTAAGACAGATTTACTATTAGGCAGTGTGATTTGGAGATATTGGAGGCGGGATGTTTTTTCGTGGGCCATTCTGTACCTAAGTACAGGGGGTTTCTGCAAATGTTATGTTATTTAATGTTACGGTATGTACACCCAGCATGGCCTGATATAGTTGGCAAGGACAGGGTTAATTACCCTGTTCCAACCTTCTCAGGAGGGGCAAGAGTGGGCTGTTCCTACATCCTGATGAGAGAGAATGAAGACTAGTGTGTGAGGAGGGAGGAATCAAGTCCATGTGCTACTTCTCCTTAGGCCTCAGTATCCAGAGACTAACCAATCTCTGTTAAAGTCATTGCTTCTACTTCTGCAAAGAGAGAAAGAAAGAAGAACTTAGAATCTGCATGGCCAAGCATAGGAGTCAGCAAGTCAACCTGCTACTACAGCTAACCAGACTTTACAACTTATGATTATGAGAGATTACAGTTAAGACACCTGTCACACTTAACAACGTCCTGGCCAGACATGACTCTAAAGACTTGTATCCCAACAGTGGACACTAGCATAGTGTTACCATACAGTTACCAGTCAGAGATTCTAGAAAGAGAGAGACATGATAGCATGCCATTATTTGCCAATTTTGCCAGCAACTGGGAAAATAATTTGCACTGTATCCAAATTGTTGTTGGATGTACAACTCCTATTTTGCACTTAGTAAATAGAGATTCTTCTAAGGCCTCTTTCACACTTGCGTTGGGAGGATCCGGCGTTCACTTCCGTCGCCGGAAATGCCCGCCGGATCCTTCACAACGCAAGACAACTGAAAGCATTTGAAGACTGATCAGTCTTTAAAATGATTTCAGTGTTACTATGGCAGCCAGGATGCTACTAAAGTCCTGGTTGCCATAGTAAGTAGTGGGGAACCAGGGGAGCCGATACTTATAGTCCGTGCGGCTCCCAGGGAGCTGCACAATGAGGTCAGAGCGCCCCACGCGCATGGATCACGTGATCCATGCGATCACGTGATCCATGCTCATGGGGCGCTCTGACGTCATTGTGGAGTGCCCCGGGACTCAGGAGCCGCACGGACGGTAAGTATGCTTCTCCCCTGCCTCCCCACTACACTTTACCATGGCAGCCGGTTCTTTAACGGTCATGTGAATATAGCGTAAATCGAAGAAATTTGGAATAACAAAGACTCTTCCTAGAGCTGGCGGCCGGACCGAAGTATTAAGGGGAGAAGGGCCTTGGTAAGAGAGGTGACCAAGAACCCAATGGTCACTCTGGCTGAGCTCCAAATATTCTGAGTTAAGATTGGATAAACTTTCATAAGGTCAACCATCACTGCAGCACTCCACGAATCTGGGCCTTATAGCAAAGCGGCCAAAAAGAAGCTTCTCCTAAGTAGAAAATACATGAAAGGCAGACTGTAGTTTGCAACCAAGCACCTAAAGGACTCTCAGACTATGAGAAACAAGATTCTCTGGTCTGATAAAACCAATTTATTGTCCTCAATTATAAGCATCATGTCTGGAGAAAACCAGGCATTGCTCATCACTTGCCTTTTACTGTCCCTACAGTGAACAATGGTGATGGAAGCATCATGGGGGAGTGTTTTTCAGCAGCTGGGATAGGGGCATTGGTCAGGGTTGAGGGAAATATGAATGGAGCAAAATACAGAGATACGTATTCTTAATGAAAATAAGAATGGGCAGAAGATTCACCTTACAACAAGACAAAGCATACCACCAAGGCAACAAAGGAGTAACTTATGGACAACCCTGTGAATGTCCTTCTGTGGCCCAGCCGGAGCCCTAACTTGAACCCAATCGAACTCCTCTTGAGAGACCTGAAACCATCTAACCTGACAGAGCTTGTCAGAGGATCTGCAGGGAAGAACGACAGAAAATCCCAAAATCCATGTGTGCAAACCTTGTAGCATCATACCCAAGAAGACTGGAGGCTGTAATAGCTGACAACTAAGTACTCATAACGGGTCTGTATACTTATGACAATGCAATATTATAGTTTTCACTTTTAAACAAATTAAGATTAAGACAAAGATTTCAAAAATTATGTTTTCACTATGTCAGTATGGGGTACTGAGATGCAGAATGATTTTTTTATTTTATCTTAAGGCTGCAACATAAATAGTAACAAAATATGAAAAAGGTAAAAGGGTCTGAAGACATTCCAAATGCATTGTACCAAAAATACAAGCATATCAAATTTATGAACACAGGGGGACATTTACTGTACTTTTAGATTTAAAGCTCTTTTCTGGCGTATATCTGTCTCAATAATTATTGCATGCCATTTTTGCAGTAAATTGTGCGACTTTTTTCCTTGATACTCCACTTGACGCCACTTTCCACAGTGTTCTAGTTTATGACAAATGTTTGGGTTTACACCTGTTTTAGACTGCATTTAATATTTAAGACAATTTTCAAATGTCTGAAAAAGTCTCATCCTACGCCAGTCTTCCTCGGTCTAGATTTACACAAATAAGTGTAAACCACATTGCAATCACATAAAATACTGTATATTATTAAGGTGTGCCACTTCATAAATTTAACTCAGACACACAAAGCAAAGACAGACTTAAAGGGGTTGTCCGGGTTCAGAGCTGAACCAGGACATATCTCCATTTTCACCCAGGCAGCCCCGATGCCCTCCTTTGCCCTGCGCTAAATCGTGCAGGGCAAAGGCATTTTCTGGAGTTCCGGTGACGAACCAGGCTTTCTATGGGGCTGCCGCTAAAGCACGCCTATCAGAGCCGGAAAATCAGTTTTGAATACCTTGAGGGGTGTAGTTTCTTAGATGGAGTCACTTTTTTGGAGTTTCTACTGTAGGCGTGCATCAGGGGGGCTTCAAATGGGACATGGTGTAAAAAAAAAAAACAGTCCAGCAAAATCTGCCTTCCAAAAACCATATGGCGTTCCTGTCCTTCTGCGCTCTGCAGTTTTGTTTGGCTGTTAATCCTTGCTTTGTTACTGGAAAAATGGATTAAAATGGAAAATTTGCAAAAAAAATAGCTATTTTGGCACCGTTTTTATTTTTTGTTATATACATCTGACAGGTTTGATCGTGTGCCATTTCTGTAGAGCAGCTTGTTACGGACGCGACAATACCAAATATGACTACTTCTTGGGGGTTTTTGTTTCAGTTTTACATAATAAAGCATTTTTGAAAAAAAAATGTTTTAGTGTCTCCACATTCTGAAAGCCATATATATATTTTTTTGGGCGACTGTCTTATGTAGAGGCCCATTTTTTGAGGGATGAGATGTCGGTTTGATTAGCACTATCTTGGGGTGCATATGTCATTTTGGTCGCTTGCTATTACACTTTTTGTGATGTAAGGTGACAAAAATGGCTTTTGACACCGTATTTATATAATTTTTTTTGCTGTGTCATGAGGGGTTGGGTCATGTGTTATCTTTATAGAGAAGGTTGTTACAGATGCGGCGATACATAATATGTATACTTTTTATTTAGTTATTTAAGTTTTACACAATAATATCATTTTTGAAACAAAAAAAAATCATGTTTTAATGTCTCCATAGTCTAAGAGCCATATTTTTTAATTTTTTTGGGTGATTGTCCAATGTAGGGTATAAGTTTTTGGCGGGATAAGATGGCGGTTTGTTTGGTACTATTTTGGGAGGCATACGCCTTTCTGATCGCTTGGTTTTACACTTTCTGTGATGTAAGGTGACAAAAAATTGCTTTTTTTACACCATTTTTTTTTATGGTGTTCACCTGAGGGGTTAGGTCATGTGATATTTTATACAGCAGGTTTTTACAGACGCGGCGATACCTAATATGTGTAGTGTATTTTATTTTTTTAATTTTTATTCATTGATAAATGTGTGCTTTTATTTTTACTTTTCGTTCACTTTTTTTGCATTTTGTTGACCCAGACCCACTTGGTTCTTGAAGATCCAGTGGGTCTGATGTCTGTATAATACAGTACAGTACACTATATAGTGTACTGTACTGTATTTTTTACTTTAGAAAGTCTGATCAGACTTTTGCCTTTAGCAGAAGTCTGATCAGAGTTACCATTATTATGGCAAGCAGGACGCCTGTGAAGGCGTCCTGTTGCCATGGTAACCATCACCCACTGCCAGAACAGAGCAGCGGGTGATGGGGAGGGAGGGGGTCCCCCTCCTCCCTCTGTGATCCCATCACAAATCGGGGCCTGCTCCCTCCCTGTTAGCCCCTTCCATACAGTGGTCCGTACGGACCGCAGCATGGAAGGGGTTAAATGGATGCCATCACAGCACAGATGTCACCCGTTTATACCAGAGTGTCAGCAATGTGCTGACACCCTCGTATACCCACTACTCCACCAATGAATATTAGAACCCGCCTCCTGCACCGCCCGCACTGCCCGCCGGCAAAATATGATTGAGGGCTGCAGGGGAGGTTAAAAATTAAAAGTTTGGGCATTTTTATGCTTGTGATCCCCGTGGTCACGGATCGCGGGGATCAGAAACTTAGGAAAGTGCTGCAAACCGCAGGTCTCAAATGACCTACGGTTTTCAGCGATCGCTGATACGGGGGGGGGGGTCTTCGGCATTGTAATAAGTTACCTGCTGCGGTGATGGGAAATACACAGGATGTACCGGTACGTCCTGTGTCCGTAAGTACCAGGACATCAGGGCGTACCGGTACACCCTGTGTCCCCAAGAGTTTAAAGGGCTTCTATCAGAAAACTTGTACCTATAAAAACTGTCTGACCTGTTACATATACACTTGGCAGCTGAAGGCATCTGTGTTGGTCCCATGTTCCTATGTGCCCGCATTGCTGAGAAAAATTATGTTTTAATATATGCAAATGAGCCTCTAGGAGCAATGGGGGCATTGCCGTTACACTTGGAGGTTCGGCTCTCTGCTATTGCTGTACCCTCTACACTTTGTTTGACAGGGCCAGGCATGATGATGATTACATTCCCAGCCCTGTCAATCAAAGTGGAGAGGGCACGGCAGTTGCAGAGAGAGCAGAGCTTCTAAGTGTAATGGCAACGCTACCCATTGCTCCTAGATTCTCAGTTGCATACATTGAAACATAATTTTTCTCAGCAATGCAGGAAAATATGAACATAGGACCAACACAGATGCCTTCAGCTGCCAAGTGCACATGTAACAGGCCAGCCAGTTTCATAGGTACAAATCTGCTGATAGATGCCCTTTAAGAGAATGGAAATCTTGACAGATTAGTAAATCATTGGTAAAACCAGTCAGTGTTCGGATCCATCACAGCATCATGGCTTCTATTATAAAATGAAAGTAATAATATTTGTGTGAACAGTGCATAATGTGTAACTTTTTCTCTATTTCATCAGTTATACAGCAATCCTCCCCCTCTTTGAGGAGATATACAGTAACGGTTAGATCTTAACATTTTCAGATGGTATGTTCATTCTAGCCAGCATTATCCAATGGAAGCAGTATAGTGATATTTCTGTTTTATTATTCTAATAAACTTAAGAAAAGCCTCAACCTTCTTAGTATAGGATTGTCGTACCAAATTGGAAAATTCACGTCAGTGTGTATATAGGCAATAGTATCAACAGTGGATTAGCTTAGAAGTGTATGTCAACAGAACCCAATAACTCTTTTCAACTCATCAAAACCTGTGGCTGGCAAATGTTGCATTTTAGCTGCATTAAGCTGTTTCAAATGTTTTAAGAAGCTTATCGTGATTTTCTTAAATTCTAGCCTCAAGACATTGGATTCACTTCATAATGACATTTAATGCTACCATTATGTAACTAAATATATTCTGTCTGTGCAGTGGGAATATCACAGAACTGAAATGTATTGCACATTTCATTTGACCCTTTGTGATCTCAACTGTTCAAAGGGGGAAAAAATTGTAAGCTCCTAAACAATTGCACATTTTTTTATTTCAATACTCTACTACTGAAAACCGATCCTGGGTACTTCTCATTTATAGTTCATAACTGATGACTGTGAAACTATTGTCATTTTTTTTATTAGTTCCCCAAAACTTAATCATGTGTGGAGGATGGTACTTAATATTTTTGTTTGTTTTTGTTCTCCTCCATCTGTTGCCTCCTTAACATGAAGTGTTTGGCCCCCGGCCAACCAACTTACAAGTAGTCATATAATTATTGGAACCACATGTTCATTAGTGAAGTTGGCAATGACTCAATAACCACTGTCCGGGCCTAACATTATATTCCATTATGTTGCAGACAACAGGACAGTGTAGGACATTTTTTGGGCATGAGAACAAACAGACACATTTCATAGAATCCAAATCTTGAACTGCAAGAAATGTGATCCATGTTCTATCTATATATAAATATTCATACATGGTTTCTCCCAGGCGCAGTTTAATACAAAATTAGTATTTTAAGTGCATTCAGAATAATGTATTGATATCTTTTTAAGCTAATAAAGGGAAAATATTCTGATTATTATGTAAGTTAATCAGTTGCTTCAGAAAAAGATGTCTTATAGTATTGTAAGAAATGTCTTAAATGTACCCTAGGTACACATACACATATATACAATGGTAGGCGTCATAGGAAATCAATTAACCTTTTTAGAATGTTTTTTTTTTTTTTTGGAGTATAGAAGACCAGTGAAAAGCACATACAGATTTGGGGAGAAAAATAAAATAAAATGTGGCCTTTACCCCAACAGGAAAATTGTTCATTATGTAGAACCCCATGTTTTAACTAGGACTGTGAGGAGTGAGGAATTACGTCCTACTACCCCTGCTCCTAGGATCTTAGGGACCAAAAAGCCAGCTCATCTGTGAGACCACTACTCCAGAGACTTCAAAAACAAAACTGAAGATATTCTGCTAAGCTACAGCATTACAGTCAACAGAGTAACCAGCAATCAGACTTTGCTGCAGGTGAGGAACAATGGCTCAGACACCCATCCCCCTAGACCACATCCAGGCCAGGCCAACTCAAAAGCCTACATTACACAGTGGAAACTTACAGCCGCAAATGCCAGCTTACAGCTGTTAGCCAGGGGGATACATGTACGTATGTATTCAAGATTCCTAATATGGCTCACACCAGCAGAATAATATAATGCTTAAGAGTCCTTGAATCTCTGAATTTACTGATATTATTTATTATATTTAATTAAATTATTATTATTACTCTTATTATATTCTGCTTGGCCTCTGCATAGAGCAAGTAACCTTTCATGGGAAAGTCTATCCCAGGGATGTAACTTGCCAATGTTTTCTAGCAGTATGTGACTTGTACACTCCTGGGCTTTTCTAAGCTACTCTTGCTGACAGCTGCTCTGGTATTTGGCTGGTTCTGACACTCTGCTGCTAACACTCTATACCAGAACCACTAGGCCACAACTTATCCTCTCATGGCTAAGTTTCAGCCCCCTGGCTAAACTGGTATCTGAGCTCTCTGCACACATGTGCACATACTGGAACAGTATTCCCATTGAACTCCTGGAGTTAGATGCTACAGCAGATGTGCACACTACATACACAATCGTGCTTTCAATCATTCCTATGTAGAAGGGTCTTTCATATGGAAAAGCACCAGCCAAACCAGAGAACCAGGTGGTGCTTTCACCACTAGACAACTCTGGGACAAATAGGAAAAAAAAGAGCAGCTCCTTGTTCATACAGTATATGCGACTGTATTACAGCTCCATTTTGTACAAAGCCATAATGAGTTTTCTATAGAGTCTCACAAGGCTTCTACAGAATCTTCATTTGTCTCTGATTTCATAAGAAGGAAGCCAGGGCTTTTTTTTAATTACTTCTAGGGGAGAATATCTCAGCAAACATGATGTCTATTGGAGCCTGTACGGCAGGTCGCAGAGGCTGAGAAGCCAGACAGGCTCCATGCAGAGGGCTCTGCTTTGTGCATGAGCCCAAACTATTTGGTTTAGAGAGACACATGACAGCACAGGGAAAAAAATAATAAATGACAAAGAATTTTAAAAAGAAAATCGCAAATGCATATACTTTACTTTCTGACATGGTGACCTGTACCAGAAGTGGAAAATAGCATTGGAAAATTACTTGGAATATGGACCAATTAACATTGGCTTCTTTAGTGAATTCTGTAACCTTTAGAGTAAAGTTCTATATTACAATGAAGAGCCCCAAAGATATTTAGTGGGTGACATCACTGTTACTTAATAATTTTTTTTTATTACAGTCTCACCACTGTAGTTTGATTACTTGTCTTCCCCATAAACCAGAAAACTAGATAAGGATTTTAAACTTTATGGAGCCTAAATGAGAATTAATCAGATTTGTGCACGCCCTTAGTAACTAACTTTAGATACTGAGAAAAGAAATTCAATACTAAGAATTGGCAGAGAAATGTGTTTTATTCACCACATTTGGTGTGCTTTTACTAAGCACATTTTATCTAAATTGTACTAAGTTTTTATTGTATCTCTGACATATAATAGTAAATAATCAAATCTTGGCAAGTGTTTTTTTGGGTGTGCTTGCATTTCATGGCAGCCAATTTGGAAAGACCAGTGCTTCTTGCCTAATATCATACAGTTTAAGAAATTCATACTTTCATGACCTGACCTACGGGTCGTCAATAAACAGGAGCATGAGATATACAATTCTGAGATACCTTTAGGATTTATTGCTTGATAAAATACAGGTAGAACATAAAATTCATATAACATTTAATTAATTTTAGCTTTTCAATAACAAATACAGCTGAGCTGATACCTACACTGAAAGGTTTTCGCCTGTTGGACAGGTTGCTGTACTCACAATATACAATTACAAAAATACCCTCTGCTGTATATGGATAGACTCCTGTTACAGATGGTCAATCAGCTACTTAGGTGTATCCAGGTACCGTAAAACTTATTCTCCCAGACACATGGCTATGCAGACTCAAAGGTCCTTGTAAGACAGCATTTCTCCACAGAACTTCACTTCATACCTCCTCCTTGCCTCTGGTATGTTTCTTAGATATATCTGGCTTTTTATCCACTTTTCTATCTGTTTTGTTTATCTCTGGCTGGTTTAATCCAGAGCTTGTTTCAGCTAGCTCAGATCCCATCAAATCTAGGCTCTCTCTCGCTCTAACCTGATCTAACTCTTCCTCCCTATAGGGAGAGGATACAGCCCCATAAGTGGATGGTTGTTACAGCCTGTTAACTATGTTATGCAAAAAATGCCTAAAGACACAATAAATAGCATTTTTGATCTTTTCACAGCATACACATTCAAAATGCACATGAAAACCCATTGTGCAAATGTCTCTGCATTAAGTTAGAACCAATATTATGGCATAATCCTACATACAGAGACATAAGTGGGGATTGTGCATAATATGACATTTTTAGATATAGGGTTAGGTTAGCAAATTAAATGTTGGCCCTAGATAAAGAAAAAGAAGGTGATAGGTAAAGTAAGTCCACAATAAATAGAAGACAAGTAGGGAATTAGGAAGTGCAAATGCAGTGTACACTACTCACAAACCTTTAGTGATATTTGGCTTGTGGGTCAAACTTCAGGATGAACCTAAAATGCACTCTAACCTTTATAGGTTAACTTACTGTGACCTTCTGTAAACTTTTGAATGCACATGTCTAACTGTCCAATAATAAGCATGCTGAGGAATGAGAAATCTGGTAGTGCGTTCATTATTCTATGCTGGCGTCTTCAATTCATGTCTGGTAGAAAATATACCAAAAGTACATATAGATCAATATCATTTAGAAAATGGATGGATGCCAGGGTGGTGCCACTCACCTTATCCAGTTGTGCTAGGAGCACAACATCCCAAATGGCCAAAAGTACTGAAGATGGAAAACAGCTGCCACGTAGCCAGAAAACAAAGGCATCAAGGAGAACAAAAAATGGACTTTAACAGGAGCTGCTATCTACATGAAATCCAAAATTGTATTCATTTACAATTGATGTGTCTATTGATGTGTATTGCCTAAAAAAGGGACAGGAACAGTCTCGAAGTGCATTCGTTTTCACACAAATAGACTAATTTGGATACCAGTGCCTTTGGATTGCATTGGGAGAGTAGCACCTTTGAAAAATCATTTTTGTGCTCTTCTTGGTGCCATTATTCTATGCTGATTTTTGACTAGGGTATAAAACACCACAATGCATTTGCATTACCATTGTAATCTCAGTGGATTCTGTCAGGATTTTGGTGAAATATCTGTGCCTAAATCATGGAAATCCCATGAACATGTGGCCTTATAGAATAGTGCTATAATAGTGCTTATTATAAAAATAAGCATCTCACTAGTATACTTTTATTATGCAATGCAATTATCGACTCATTCTGCTAAACAACGCAAATTAAACAGTTTCCTTTATATTCCCCAGAACAAGACCTGGACGGACATCAAGTAAAGAACAAAATGGGCAATATGGTGGCTCAGTGGTTAACATTGGTGCCTTGCAGCAATGGGGGTCCTAGGTTCAACATCTGCATGGACTGTATGTTCTCCCCATGTTTGTGGAAGTTTCCTCCCACACTCCAAAGGCATACTAATAGGGAACTCAGATTGTGAACTCCCTTGGGGACAGCGTGTGATGATAATGTCTGTAAAGTGCTGCAGAATATTTTAGTGCTATATAAAGGAGTAAAATAAATCACATGCTGCTTTTTGTCATAAATTGAGAAATCTTATTACTTATGAATTCACTGTTCTATCCATCTTTATTCACAGGTTCATCTTAGATGCCATATGTAATTTAACATCCTGAACAGACTGAAACAACACATGCTTATATTGGGAATGATACCATCCAAATGTGTAAACTGCGCAAACATTTGGATGCATTGCTAAATGTAATAGTAATACCCTGCCAAAACATTAGTCACCATATCAGAAAAGGTTCACTGAATCAGCACATTGCAGGCATGGTTTACAGAGACTTTTTAAAGATTATTTTAGAAAGTGAGGGTTATGGATGTGAGATTGAAAAGGAAAGGCACTCACAAAGTCAGATGGTACTCATTAAAGAGCATCTGTCAGCATGATCAATGCTATTAAACCAGGCATACTGCCTGGTAGGGTTGATCATGCTGATTAAAACAATACCTTTCTTTTGTCTGAATGTTAAACATCTGCTTAGATATCTCTGTTTGTATTCATATGTAAATTAGCATGTTGGAGCACTATGGGTTGAGGCTGACTCCTTGGAGCATTGCTTTTGTAACACCTCTTGTGCTCTGCACACTCCCCTTGATTGACAGTGCTAGACCTCAGCATGCTGAGGGAACAGCTGTATCCTAAAGCTGTGTCCTAGCATGTACATACCATATACACTACTTAGTATAACCTTACCATAATGAAAAAAGTAGATTTCCATGTTTAGAAAGCTAATAAATATTACTGGTTTATTCACAGGCACAATATATGATTATAAAGAAACCAGTAATATATATTTTTTTCTCTTTCGTTTAACCCATAATAAAAGGCTATAGCCTTATTATATTGAGAATAGTGTATTTTATACTTAAAAACCTAAAACATATAACTGGTTTATCCACAGGCACAGTATATGATTATAAAGAAACCAGCAATATGTATTAGCTTTCTGAACATAAAAAAACATTGTTCTCAATATGATAAGGCTATAGGCTAATTATGGGTTAAATAAGGGAGAAAAGAAATCTAAAGAAACAAATCTAAAGGTCACACCCAAGATTCAAATCGAGGATGTCTACATTCAAGGCTGACTACTTACCTCCAAGCTACATACTTATCATACTGAGGACTATTGTTTTTCTATGCTTAGCATGCTATCACATATTACTGGTTTCATCAGATCTCTTTACCCCTAGTGTGAACTACCTTTATATGACAAGTATTAAAAAGTAAACAATTTGAAAGTACCCTCTGCTCTGTTGTAATGCACCTGCAGATCAGACACTGTGTTCCTCATGAAAAGTTCCCTTTAATGCAATTTTAAATGGTAAAATATGCTAATGTTATAAGAAAATATCTGTGGAAGTATGATTGTGATGGGCTTGCTTTATTGATCTGCTACAATTGTGTGGGTGCTCCTGATACTCTCTTATACACACAGGCCGTGGATTAACAATTGTGGTTGTAGGAAGTTTGACTACAACCGGACCCGGAGCTAAGATGGGCACTCCTGGAACCCACCAATGAGTATAATTTTCAACTATATCCGTGTCCTAAAGATTCTGATCCAGTAAGTTGAAAACTGCGGCAGAGCAGAACCGAATTGGATCTAAACCAGAGATGACACGTGAATGGAATATTTGCATGTCTTCTGTGTTTTGTACCCACTCCTGCTTTTGGCTACCAAATCATAAGCCAATTCTGATGGGATCATACAGGCCTTACTGCTGCTACACAGACATGATCTGTTGTGTGTCTCATTTTTCTTTCCTTCTGACAGATCAGAAGAAAGGTCAAATAAATGATGATGTCAGCAAAGCCGAAAGACAAAATAGTGGCCCAGTCATGAAGTGGGGAGGGTGAGAACAGCATGAGAATTCCACAGAGTGGCCCTATGACATAGTGGTGAGGTGCAAGCAGCATGAGGAGACCACAGAGTGGCCCAATGACAGGTCTGGAGGTGGCAGCAGTATGAGGAGGCCACCGAGTGGCACAATGACACAGTCTGGAGTTGGCAGCAGTATGAGGAGGCCGCCGAGTGGCACAATGACAGAGTGGAGGTGGCAGCAGTATGAGGAGCAACTGAGTGGCACAATTGCAGAGTCTGGAGTTGGCAGCAGTATGAGGAGACCACCGAGTGGCACAATTAAAGAGCCTGGAGGTGGCGGCGGCAGCAGCATCAGGAGAAGGCTACTGAGTGGCACAATGACAGAGTCTGGAGGTGGCGGCAGCAGCAGAAGCAGCATCAGGAGAAAGCCACCGAGTAGTACAATGACAAAGTCTGGAGTTGGCAGCAGTATGAGGAGGCCACCGAATGGCACAAAGACAGTCTGGAGATGGAAGCAGCAGCAGCCTGAGGAGAAGGCCACTGAGTGGCACAATGACAGAGTCTGGAGGTGGCGGCAGCAGCAGTAGTAGCATCAGGAGAAGGCCACTGAGTGGCACAATGACAGAGTCTGGAGTTGGCAGCATCAGGAGAAGGCCACCAAGTGGCACAATGACAGTCTGGAGGTGGTGGCATCAGGAGAAGGCCACCAAGTGGCACAATGACAGTCTGGAGGTGGTGGCAGCAGCAGCATCAGAAAAAGGCCACCGACTGACACAATGACAGTCTAGAGTTGTCAGCATCAGGAGAAAGCCACCAAGTTGCACAATAACAGAGTCTGGAGGTGGCGGTAACAGCAGTAGCAGCATCAGGAGAAGGCCACCGAGTGATACAATGACAGAGTCTGGAGTTGGCAGCACCAGGAGAAGGCCACCGAGTGGCACAATGACAGCATCTGGAGATGGCAGCAGCATGAGGAAACCACAGAGTGGCAAGGTGACATAGTGTAGAGATGGCAGCAGCAGCATCAGGAGGATACCACAGAGTGGCGAGGTGACATAGTGTTGAGATGGCAGCAGCAGGATACCACAGAGTGGCAAGGTGACATAGTGTGGAGATGGCAGCTGCAGCAGCATCAGGATACAATGACACAGTCTGGAGTTATCAGCATCAGGAGAAGGCCACTGAGTGGCACAATGACAGAGTCTGGAGGTGGCAGCAGCATGAGGAGACCACAGAGTGCCCCAATGAAAGTGTGGAGGTGGAAGCAGCAGCAGCAGTATCAGGATACCAAAGAGTGGCAAGGTGACATAGTGTGGAGATGACAGCAGCAGCATACCACAGAGTGGCAAGGTGACATAGTGCGGATATGGCAGCAGCATCAGGATACCACAGAGTGTGAAGGTGACATAGTGTGGAGATGGCAGCAGCAGCATCAGAAGACCACAAAGTGACCTGGTGACAGAGTGGGGCGGTGGGTGGCAATATCAGTACCCACTGACGAAGGTGGGTGAAAGAAGGAGCACTTGGCATCAGATAGGGCATTAGGCAGGTGGCGGCATCAGAGTAGTAGCTGAGGCAGATAGCAAGAAGAAAGCGGTCTCTTTTTTTAAGGTTTGGGTGAGGCGGCATGGATGATCTAATCAGATGCATCAGAAATTGGTGGGTGGAAATCCTGGCTGATCTACTCCTAATTCATCTTGACAAAGGTCAGTCTCTCCACATTTTGGGTGGACAGGCAAGTTCTCCCTGGGGTAACTATGGCCCCCTCCGCACTAAACAGCTGCTCTGATGCCATACTATTGGCCAGGGCAAACTCTGCCAGTTGGCTGCCTAATAGTCCAGTGGATCTTTAAATTGTGGTGGCAAGGTGCTGTCCAAGTATGCCACTACCTGCTGGTTCAGGTTCTGCTCCAGGTCTACCTTCTGCTGCTGGTGAGTAGTTTCTTCACTATGCGGGTGAAGAAAGCTGCTCATTAGCGACTGTAGACTCAGGCTGCTGCTGATGTAGCTGGTACTTGCTCCTGCCAACCCATCCCTACCCAGCAGCCATGGCAGTGGAACGTGAGCGCAGAGGCCCCCCACCCCCGCCCCCCGATTAGACCTGCGAGAGGGTGGACGATGGCACAGATAGGCAGCAGCCAACTGACTACATTGGATGCCTCTGTAGTAATTAAGTTTGTTCTCCCTCTCAGTGGGTGTAAAATAGGCCCCCATTTTGGACCGGTAGCGAGGATTCGATTTCTTGATACATCACACGGAGCAGTTCCTCCCCTGTGTGACTCCGTTCGTCAAGGCAAATGAGATGCAGAACAGCATGACACCACCTTGCCCTGCACATGTGGTATTCTGGAGGGGCACTGTGACTTGTCCCTGCAGTGGAGGCTAAGGTAGTAGTTACAGCTCCCCACGTCGGCGCTGCCGTGCACTTTGGCAGACACCGACAGCCTCAAGGACTGGCCCACCTTCTGTTCTACATATTTGTGCGGGGCTGGTACTGCCTTTTTCGCAAAGAAATGATGGCTTGGGACTCTCCACCTCAGGTTGGCACAAGCCACCAGCAACTTGGTCAGGAGCACATTCAGCTTCTGCGGCGTTGGATGAGTGCACGCATACTGCTGTCTCTTGGCAATCACTTCGGAGATCGATTGCTGACGGAATGACTGACGAAGAGTAGGAGGAGCAGGAGCATCGGAACCAGCAGATGGGGGAATGACAGACAGCTCCCTTCGGCTGAGCTGGTGGAACCTTGACTGCCTCAAACAGGGTTTGTGCCACTGGTTGATGCAGCAGTTGCTGCGGCACCCTGGACCACCACATCAGAGCCACGGTTCTCCCAGGCCACTGTATGGTAACGCTGCATATGTTGACGCAGGGCTGTAGTGCAAACATTGGCACCCTGGCCACGCTTCACCTTCTGCCCACAAATTCTACATATGGTGACATTCCTCCTCCTCCGGCGGCTTGGCCACACCGCCAAGTATGTGCCTCCGTGAACCCCTGCACCACTACTTCTCGGGCAGGTAGGCTACTGCGAAGCCGGTGGTCTACCCCGTCACGTTTGGCTCCCGACCTCCCACTGCTGCCACCCTGCTGACTCCCAGCCATGCTATCACCTTGCTAGCTCAGCCGCTGCCTCACAGGCAAGCTGCCACCCTCTTCTCCTGATGATGATGAAGCCCCTTCTGCAACCGGCTCCCAAGTGCGATCAGCTTCATCATCATCGAGTAGTGTCTGCACGTCTCTGATGTCCTCCTCAATGGTCTCTGGGTCAGGAGCCTGACCGCTCACAGCACCACCTCCCACACCACTCTCTTCATCATTACTTGCCCGCCTAGCAGCAGAGGAAGCGGCAGATATCTCCTCCACATCTTGGCTGGGCAGTAGCTGCTGACTGTCCTCTAGTGGCTCATCTTCGCTGTATAGTGGAGCTGAGCCCACAGCATACAATCCTTCTGTGGCTGAGGGAACAGCAAAGGACAGAGGTAGGTTGTGGACAGGTGATGGCACAGGGCCTGCTCCCGGGCCATGCCGACTAAGAGTTGTGTCTGACGAACCCACCGACCATTGGCTGGGGGTGTCTGATGTCACTTGGGATTACGTGGATGATTGAGTTAACCAATCAATAACCGCTGGGTTGCTGGTCAAGACACGACTGCTAGATGAAGCTCAGGCCTCTCGCTGCAACTCCTGCTGCCCCCCCCCTTCCTCTGCATGATCTCTGCCTGCACCAGAAACATTTGCTCTGTATGACATACTTTTAGCTGAACTAAATAAATTAAAAGCAAATTAAAACATCCCTAAAAGCGACAAAAATATTTTTCTTTTTGTACTGATATAGGCCACTAAACGCTTTCACCACAAGTGACTGCAACAGTGAAGTGCATATATATTTTGTCTTTCTGTACTGAAATAAACCACTAAACGCTTTCACCACAAATAACTGCTGAACTGAAATGCGTATATATTTTTCTTTCTGTACTGAAATAGGCCACTAAACGCTTTCACCGCATATAACTGCAGAAGTGAAATGCGTATACATTTTTCTTTCTGTACTGAAATAAGCCACTAAACGCTTTCGCCACAAATAACTGCAGAAGTGAAGTGCGTATATATTTTTCTTTCTGTACTGAAATAGGACACTAAACGCTTTCACCACAAATAACTGCAACAGTCAAGTGCGTATATATTTTTCTTTCTGTTCTGAAATAGGCTACTAAACACTTTTATCACATATAACTGCAGAAGTGAAATGCGTATATATTTTTATTTTTGTACTGAAATAGGCCACTAAACGCTTTTACCACAAATAACTGCAACAGTGAAGTGCGTATATATTTTTCTTTCTGTACTGAAATAGGCCACTAAATGCTTTCACCTCAAATAACTGCAACAGTGAAGTGCGTAGATATTTTTCTTTCTATACTGAAATAGACCACTAAATGCTTTCGCCACAAATAACTGTAACTGTGAAGTGAGTAGATTTTTTTCTTTTTGTACTGAAATCGGCCACTAAACACTTTCACCACATACACTCACCTAAAGAATTATTAGGAACACCTGTTCTATTTCTCATTAATGCAATTATCTAGTCAACCAATCACATGGCAGTTGCTTCAATGCATTTAGGGGTGTGGTCCTGGTCAAGACAATCTCCTGAACTCCAAACTGAATGTCAGAATGGGAAAGAAAGGTGATTTAAGCAATTTTGAGCGTGGCATGTTTGTTGGTGCCAGACGGGCCAGTCTGAGTATTTCACAATCTGCTCAATTACTGGGATTTTCACTCACAACCATTTCTAGGGTTTACAGAGAATGGTGTGAAAAGGGAAAAACATCCAGTATGCGGCAGTCCTGTGGGCGAAAATGCCTTGTTGATGCTAGAGGTCAGAGGAGAATGGGCCAACTGATTTAAGCTGATAGAAGAGCAACGTTGACTGAAATAACCACTCGTTACAACCGAGGTATGCAGCAAAGCATTTGTGAAGCCACAACACGCACAACCTTAAGGCGGATGGGCTACAACAGCAGAAGACCCCTCTGGGTACCACTCATCTCCACTACAAATAGAAAAGGCTACAGATTTGCACCAGCTCACCAAAATTGGTCTGTTGAAGACTGGAAAAATGTTGCCTGGTCTGATGAGTCTCAGTTTCTGTTGAGACATTTAAATGGTAGAGTCCGAATTTGGCGTAAACAGAATGAGAACATGTATCCATCATGCCTTGTTACCACTGTGCAGGCTGGTGGTGGTGGTGTAATGGTGTGGGGGATGTTTTCTGGGCACACTTTAGGCCCCTTAGTGCCAAATGGGCATCGTTTAGATGCCACGAGCTACCTGAGCATTGTTTCTGACCATGTCCATCCCTTCATGACCACCATGTACCCTTCCTCTGATGGCTACTTCCAGCAGGATAATGCACCATGTCACAAAGCTCAAATCATTTCAAATTGTTTTCTTGAACATGACAATTAGTTCACTGTACTAAAATGGCCCCACAGTCACCAGATCTCAACCCAATAGAGCATCTTTGGGATGTGGTGGAACGGGCTTCGTGCCCTGGATGTGCATCCCTCAAATCTCCATCAACTGCAAGATGCTATCCTATCACTGTAGAAGTGATAGAAGAAGTGAACTGCGTATATATTTTTCTTTTTGTACTGAAATACGCCACTAAACGCTTTTACCACATATAACTGCAGAAGTAAACTGAGAATATATTTTTCTTTTTGTACTGAAATAAGCCACTAAATGCTTTCACCACATATAACTGCAGAAGTGAACTGCGTGTATATTTTTCTTTTTGTACTGAAATAAGCCACAAAACACTTTTACCACATATAACTGCAGAAGTGAACGGAGAATATATTTTTTGTTTTGTACTGAAATAGGCCACTAAACGCTTTTACCACAAATAACTGCAACAGTGAACTGAATATATATTTTTCTTTTTGTACTGAAATACGCCACTAAACGCTTTCACCACATATAACTGCAGAA
Organism: Bufotes viridis; assembly: GCA_033119425.1. NCBI lineage: Eukaryota > Metazoa > Chordata > Amphibia > Anura > Bufonidae > Bufotes > Bufotes viridis. The sequence continues at coordinate 447,376,372 of CM065591.1, forward strand.
GTGAACTGCGTGTATATTTTTCTTTTTGTACTGAAATAGGCTACTAAATGCTTTCACCACATATACAGTAACTGCAGAAGTGAACTGCATATATATTTTTCTTTAAGTGCTGAAATACGTCACTAAACGCTTTTACTGCAAATAAGTGCAACAATGAACTGCGTATATATTTTTCTTTTTGTACCGAAATACATCACTAAACACTTTTACCACAAATAACTGCAACAGTGAACTGCGTATATATTTTTCTTTTTGTACTAAAGTATGCCACTAAACGCTTTCACCACATCTAACTGCAACAGTGAACTGCGTATATATTTTTCTTTTAGTACTGAAATACATCACTAAACGCTTTCACCAAATATAATTACAGAAGGGAACTGTGTATATAGTTTTCTTTTTCCACAGATATAAGCCACTAAAGGCTTTTCAACATAGCACTTGCACCATAGGAACAAATTGCGGGAATGACAGAGCTGTCTAATGGCTATTTGGATCCCCAAATAATCTTTCCCTGCACTTGTAAAACACTTTTTTTTCACTATGAGGTTTTTCCTATCACTGCCCCTAGCTCCTTTTGACATCTCTCCCTGCACTAAGATGCTGTGAAATGAATCCTCCCTATCCTTTCCCTGCACTTATAAATAATTTTTTCAGTTTTGTTTTTTTCACAATGAGGTTTTTCCTATTGCTGTCCCTAGCACCTTCTCACGTCTGTCGCTGCACTTAGAACACGTGCAAATGTCTGAATCCAAGATGTCCGCTGTATTTATAGGGCTGTGACATCACAGGAATGGCTGGCTGCTGATTGGCTGCATGCATGGCAATATGGGTCATCCCGCCTTCCCAGAGTTCCTTGCCCCATGTCCTCTCACGTGTAGCCGCCATTTTAGGAAAAATTGCGATTCATTACCATGAAGTGCGAGGAAATTCGCATTCGTTGCAAATCTAATTTTTCCTGACATTCGGAACGAATTCCACTTCGTCAGCTTCAATTCGCTCATCTCTAATTGTGACGCATTGACACTAATTTCATCACCTGCTAAATACTAAGGAAATCCTGAAAACCTGACCGGCAGGTGGACTCTGAGGACTGGAGTTAAAGAACACTGCCATAGGCAGAGAAGATCTTGTCCAATTTTGGTATAACAGCTTATGCAGAGGTTGTTGAAGCAGGTTTCATGACTGAAAACCTAGAAAAATCATCCATGACAACCAGTAGTTGCTTGCCAAGGTATAAATGTTTAAATGATTGCTTCCACTTTTTGGTCGATTTCTGGAAACCATACCTTCTTCCCAAGCAATTGCTTGGAGATGACCTTGATGAGCCTCGTGAGCCAGCTCTCTGTTCTGAAGTTTCTGAGGTATTACCAGGTGATTGTCACGCAACAGTAGATTTGAGTCAGACACAGAGAGGGAATGTCTTGCATTAAAGATGCCTATAAGAATGCTGTTTGATCCAGTGATTGAATAAAGGCCTCAGCAAGAAAAAAGCGCTCATTCTTAGATCGAACTGTGTCAATAATTAACTGAAATTGAGGATCAGACTTTACCGCTTATTTGATTTCCTTCATAGTTAATGTTCTTGGTACAGAATGGGCAACAACAAAATTTACATGTTCTTCATCCAAGACAGTTGCTGTCTTGCCATCCGTGGGAGATTGAGGTAATAGGTGTCTCAAAAAATAGTCTGCAGGGTTTCCAGCTTGTGCCTCATTTCTGAAATGAAAGTGGCAATTCTGTAGGCGGAGCAGCCAATGTTCAAATCGTTAGGGAGGCTTTGAAGAATGTTTATTGAAGATCGGAATGAGTGGTTTATGGTCAGATCTTTCAATGGATACTTAGTAGTGACTACATCATAGTGATTGCCATGTTATCTTTTACTCATGACTTTGGCAACAGCTTATGAATCATTAGCACGTTATTCATCTATTAATGTCATGACCAAAATAAAATTTTAAGAAGAATGACTCAAGAAGAAAATCTCATCAAATTCTATCACGAATAATTGTATCAGCATTGGAGAGCATCCAATCTAAATGCTACTCTGATGGGAACAAGCGCAAGTTCAGTCTACATCTCAAGATATAGAGCTGACTCTCCAACTGGAACAAGAGAAAAACTATTTTAATGAAGAAGAAAGATCATTAGCTAGAATGACCTACTTTAGAGCTTTATGACCACAAGGTGGCACTTTCTTCATGCTATTACTTTATATAAGCTGAGTTTAGGGCTTTGGCTCAGCTCACATTTGCATTAGAGGCTCCCTCACAAATTTCCTCAGATTTTACAGGGAGTGTGGTACACAGTGCTATTCTTTCCTACAAAATGATAGATATGGCAAAAGAACCCAACATAATCAATTGTTAGCCAAAAGGGTCCATTGGGTTACAGTAGTGTCTGTCGTCAAACAGATCAGACTCCGGGTTGTGAAATTCCAATTTTATTTAGGCTGTCAACAGAGGGATGTGGAAGGAATAGAGACACCAGCAGTGGCAAGTATCTTCCAATAAAACGGGGGTTCTGGAACAAACTACATTTTTTTAGTTTTTCTAATTTTACTATAAAACCAGTAACATAACGTAGGTTGTGACTGTTACGACTAAATCTCTTTACAGTCAGCAGTTGCAAAACATCTACGCATTGTGTGAACAAGAAGCAATACCGGTGTCTGATATTATAGAGGTATTCCAAGATTTTATTATTGATGGTTTATCATCAGGAGAGGACAAAGATATCTGATGGGCAGGGTCTGACAGCCCACACCCCCGACTATCAGTCATTTCAAAGTAGCTCAAATGAGGGAACTTGGCACCAGAGCTACATATCTCTGTCCATTGTGTAGTAGATGGAGCTGGTTATTGCAGTGCTGCCCCAAATAAAGTGAATGGGAGCTGCACTGCAGTTACCAGCTCCATCCACTACACAATGAACAGAGCTGTGGGTGCTTCTGGCTACTCTGAAACAGCAGATCAACGGTGGTGTGATCATCAGTGTTAAAATCCCAGAAAACTCCTTTAAATTTACATTGAAGGTATATGACAAGAGTCTTGTCAGCTCCCCTGGATCTATGGGATCTTTGGAACTTGTGCTGCTCATATGATAGGGCATATGAGTTGTCTATAATATTCCCTTTAAGACCACTCACCACCAAACCCACTCCATTAGGGGAGGATGCAAGAAAACTGGCGTAGCATTTGTAGATAAAACTGTTTTAAAAATCAGCCAAGTTTAACAAACAATATGCAACATTTGATAAATTTCATGCAAAGTACGCCAACACAGACTCAAGCAAAAGTGACTTCAAATATTACTATTATATTTGGACTCCATAGCTTCACAAGTGTCAGATGAGCAATTGTTTTAGCATTGCCTTAAAGTGGCCATACACATTGGATAAACATCAGCCAAACCCACTAATTTTAGGAGGACCGGTCAAACATCGAACATCGAGTAAGTGGTGTCCTGACTCTCTACCATAAACAGATGTTGGGGTAAGGAAGGATGCTGGCCCCTTCCTGTTCTCAGTGAAGATATAGGTACCTGGCAGATGCTTTTCTTTCTTTCTCCCTATCATGAACACATGCATACATAAGTACAATGGGTTTTTCGGGAATAGCTATCTAAACTTTATGGCCAGATTTAGCGGTAACTATTTTAAAATGTATTTGACCCGGGGGACACATAGCTAAGAAATGGTGGGAAGCACATGTGTAGGGTCTCGGAAGCTGTAAATAAAACCCTCCTTTAATTGTATAACTTTTTAATACTTTTTTGTAATTTAGTGTAAATTTTCTCAACTTCACCAAGCTCCAACTTCGTTTTCCGTGTAAACTTTACTGACTAAACTTTAAGGACTAAATGAATATATATATTCTTTCTGCACAATGATGTCAGTCTTTTTACTCATGTATTGCTGCTTTAAATGTGGTGTTAATAATGTGGAGCGGCTGAAAGGGAACTAGCTCAGCATTCATGTGATCCTATCAGTAGCTATGAGAATTTGTGAGATTTGGATATTATCTTTGGGTGTTACCCAATACTGTGGGTAGCTGAGTAATGAATCAAACAGGTGAAAACTTCTTATTTTACCACTGAAAGTGTGGATTCGAATTAAAGTTCCATAAAAACCTTTAAATAGTAGAGTGATAAAGTAAAATATAGTGTGCTAAATCTTGAGACATCCACGATTCACAGAAATTAGGTAATAACTAAGGCTCTGATCACACTCAGCTCAGAATGGAGCTACGACAGATATTTTTTTTAACAGATCCAGATCAATCATGATGAATTCCATGTCAATCCTGACATGTTTTGAAGCAAATCTTAAATCCTAGCAGCATCTAGGGCATCTAAATGAAGGAGTCCAAAATCTGTTCCAAAGTCTGCCCAGGCTTTGGCGACAAGTTCTTAAAAATGTTGTCCAAGCTTTTAATATTGATGGCCTATCCTCAGGATATGACATCACAATATCATATCGGCAGGGGTCTGACACCTGGCACACCCGCCAATCAACTGTATGAGGAGATGTTGTGCGCAAAGTGCACGTACCCTCTCCCGTCTCTCTTTCTGTTCACCGATGCTTTGACATAGCAGCAGGTCAAGAAGAGCGAAGGGAGATGGCGGGTGCGCACTGCGCACGCTGTCTCCTCATAAAGCTGATCAGTGGGGGTCCAACACCCGGCACCCCTGCTGATCTTTTATTGAGTACCTATCCTGAGGATAGGCCATCAATATTAAAAGCCGGGACAACCCCTTCAATCACACACTGATCAGGACCACAATGCCATCTCCACTCCTCCTTTGGTTCTTGTATAATTTACAGGCTACTCATGTGGGTACACTTTCAGAGATATCTCATCTGCTTTTGTTCATAGCAAAACTCAGGGCCTGTGGCTCTTCAGGTCAGTATCTCCTCCTCTCGGGAACAATCTCTCAGATAGACAGTGTAGTAATAATATGGCATTTAATTTGAGACAAAAACTAAAAGGTTGTGTTTGTCATGGGGGTTTCCCTCAATAATTCAACAAAACTGAGTTTCTTCTGTCTTCTGGCTTGGTCTGTGGCTGAGACTAAATGGACAAGTTGCTGATGAAGCAGTTTCATTCTTTTGCTAAACTTCTCTTTCTGGATTACTAGTCTGATAAACTGCTTTGCAAATATTGTACTAAGTGAAAACGTAACCCATTGACCCCACTGTGAATACTAACTTTCCTTATGACGAAACCTACATAAAGAAAAATGCAAATGCCCAGTTTGAATTCAGCTATTTTTAATTTGAGTTTTTAAGTAACTATTCAAACCTGATGTGATATTCAGTCCAACCTATAGTTAAAATAATGAATTTGTCATTGGAGGAGTTAGCCTCTTGACGTTCACAAAGTGATTGTAAGGTTGGAAGCTTCAATGATGGACAAGGGAGCAACAATTAAAAAACATTGTTAGGCACTGATTGAAAATGTCATCTTACCTTCCCCTCTGATCCAGCGCAGCTGTTTCTCCCTGCTCCCCAAGCTGCAGCCATATCGAATTGCTTTGGCTGCAGCAGTGACATCCTGTATACTGCTCCAGCCAATCAATGAGGCCAGTGACTGGCTGCAGTGATCAGGTCACAGTTACAGCCTGCTGCTTTGCTGGATCGAAAGGGACTTGGGATGGTAAGATTACATTTTTTTAAATTATTTTAATAGGCAGTTTGCAACAACTCCCAGCAGTTTGCAACAATAAAAAAAGAATTCAGACAACCCCTTTAAACTTCTATCATTGCTGTACCCATTGCTGTACCCATTACCCACCCTTACTACCCATGATGTCTGTATTTCATTATGCACAGTTATGGCGGCACTATACGACGTGTACTAATTCTTGTACTGATACTTTAACCACTCACATGTTCCTCTCTTTGATATTTATGAACTAATGATGCTCGCTTTACTTTGTTTCCATTCACCTAGTCACACAGGTCAAGCAGAAGTTTTAAACTCCTATTTACAGCACGAGGGAGTAGTTGGCTCAGGAATTTATAGGATAATGTGTTGCAGCTGGACTTACTTTTTATTTATAACTTAGAACTGTTTTGCCTCACTAAGCAGAAAATATCATAATTCCTCCCTGTCCTTTTGTGTAACCTGCGCTCCTCTAATTATCACTGCGCTTCCAGATAATTCCAGAGTCCCATCATCACAGTTACTATTATCAGCCGCCATCTTCTTCCACACTCTTTCCCCACTCACATGATGTGTATGTAAGTACATTGGCCAAATTGTAATGATATCTAATAGAGATGAGCACATTTTTCAAAAATTCAATTCGCCAGTTAAAAACGGCTATTTCCTGGCTACAGAGAGCCTTTATAGTGGTCTAGAACACAGTGCCTTGCAGTAACACGCATAGGGAGTCTGCTCTGGTAGTGAAATAATACTGTGAGTCAGTATGACATGCAGATGACAGGCAATGCTCTTAGAATCACTGTACACTTCACTTATTTGGGCAGTCACAGGGCCAAAACCAGTAGCATACTGCCAATATAGGCAGACCGCGCTGTTGTTATGGGGCCCGCAGAGCATGGAAGGCCCCCTCCCCCTACTTCTACTCTGCAGAAGACAAAGTTTATTCATGGTATGGGGTATTGACATGCCCTGCCCACTTGTGTTCTCCCAGCGGGTGTCGTCGCCCCCCGGCATTGACGCAAGCCCTTCCTGTCTGACCTCCAGGCAGCGGGCTCCCAGGCACTGCATCTCCTCTCTGCTGTGACACTGGGCAATCAGCATTTAGCAGCGAGCAGGAGCAGGAGCAGGCTCAGGCGCGCACCCGCACGGCAGACTATCCTCTGTTCTCAGTGCGTGCTGCCCGCCATCTTCCTCGGGCCCTCAACTCTTAAGTCAGCCAGTGAGTACAGTGCAGCCCCGGCCCAGACTGAAGGACCGCTCAGGACCCTCTGTAAACTCAAAGTAGGTCTTGCTGGACTATCTGTGAGAACTCATATACATTAGAATGGTGGTGGATCTTTCTGTCATTGGTGAGGTCTGCCATCAAAATGTTAATGTCTGTAGCCAGCCCAATACTTGTATTAGCCAGGGTTAGATTTGGCATTTGTGGCGCCCCAAGATAACTTATGTCTGGGGCTATAATCAAAGACATTCAGTATATACCTACGGTACCTCCTGAAATCTATAACTATCTTCTTATGTGACGCCCACACACTTGATGTGCTCCACACACAGTACAATGCCCTTTTATGTGCCCTGCACACAATATAATGGCCCTTATGTGCCCCAAACACAGAAAAATGACTCCTTATGTGCGCCTCACACAGCATGATGGCCCCTTATGTTCCACCAACACAATATAGTGCCTCTTTATGTGCACCCAACATAATATGGTGCCCCTTTTAGTGTCCCCAACACAATATGATGGCTTCTTATGTGAACTCAACACAATATGGTGCCCACTTATGTGCCCCTCGCACAGTATTATGCCCCTTATGTGCCAGTTGCACAGTAAAGGACCGCTCTTGACCCGGGTCCACGTACACACTGTACACTGGACACGGACAGAATAAACACACTTAGGTAGTGTTCCACTGCCACAGTAAGTGCGTCACTTTTAATAAAGGGGGAGGCGGGCTGAAGGATTAGGAGGAAAGCACACTGTCCTTCTAAGTCCTCTATGAGCCTACAGCCCCCCCAATTCAGATTCTTTCTATGGGGCGCCCATTTCAGACTCTTGCGATGGGGCCCAGTGATTTCTATGTACGCCCCTGGCCAACACCGACCAAATAACCCACAAAAACCTATCCTGTCTTTTGAGCATCCGCCTTCATTTGGTCGGCAATACATCAGTATTGCTAATGCCAAAAAAAACAGGAGTGGATCCATAACAGAGATGACACATGAATGGAATATTTTCATGTCTTCTGTGTTTTGTACCTACTCCTGCTTTTGGCTACCAAATCACAAGCCAATTCTGTTGGGACCATACCGGCCTTACAGCTGCTACACAGACAGGATCCATTGTGCGTCTAATTTTTCCTTCCTTCTGACAGATGGGAAGAAGGGTCAAATAAATGATGATGTCGGCCAGGCCGAAAGGCAAAATAGTGGCCTAGTCATGAAGTTTGGAGGGTGGGAACAGCATGAGAAGTCCACAGAGTGGCTCTATGACACAGTGGTGAGGTGGAAGGCCACAGAGTAGCACAATGACAGTGTGGAGATGGCATCAGCAGCATTAGGAGGCCACAGAGTGGCACATCGACAGTGTGGAGGTCTCAGCAGCATCAGGAGACCACAGAGTGGCAAGGTGACATAGTGTGGAGGTGGCAGCAGCATAAGGAGACCACAGAGTGGCAAGGGGATATAGTGTGGAGGTTGCAGCAGCAGCATCAGGAGGCCAAATAGTGGCACAATGACATAGTGTGGAGGTGGCGGCAGCAGCAGCAGGAGGAGGCCACAGAATGGCACATAGTAGTGTGGAGGTGGAGGCAGCATCAGGAAGCCATAGAGTGGCAAGGTAATATAGTGTGGAGGTGGCAGCTGTATGAGGAGGCCACAGAGTGGCAAGGTGACAGTGTCGAGGTGGCAGCAGCATGATGAGACCACAGAGTGGCAAGGTGACATAGTGTGGAGGTGGCAGCAGCATCAGGAGGCCACAGAGTGGCAAGGTGACATAGTGTGGAGGTAGGTGGCAATACCAGTACCTGCTGAAGATTTTGGGACAAAGAGGGAGCACTTGGCATCAGATGTGTGGCATCAGGCGGGTGGCAGCCTCAGAATAGTAGCTGAGGCAGGTAGCCAGAAGAAACAGGTCTCTTTTGTAAAAGTGTTGGTGTGGCACCATGGATAATCTAGTCTGATGCATCAGGCATTGGTGGGTGGAAATCCTGGCTGATCCACGCCTTATTCATCATGACAAAGGTCAGTATCTCCACATTTTGGGTGGACAGGCGAGTTCTTCTTGAGATAACTATGGCTCCCGCTGCACTAAACACCCGCTATGATGCACACTACTGGACGGGCAGGATAACTTTTTCAGGGCAAACTCTGCCAGTTGTGACCACTAATCCAGTTTAACTGCCCAGTAGTCCAGCGGATCTTCAATGTGGGGTGGCAGGGTGCTGTCCACGTATGCTACCACCTTTTGGTTCAGGTCCTGCTCCAGGTCTAGCTGCTGATGCTGCTGGTGAGTAGTTTCTTCACTATGGGGGATAAAGAAAGCTGCTCATCAGCGACTCTAGACTCAGGCTGCTGCTGATAGAACTGGTACTTCTCCTGCCACCCCACCCCTCCCCAGCCGCCATGGCAGTGGAACGTGAATGCAGAGGGCCCCCCCAGTCAGACCTGCGAGAGGATGGACAATACCTCAGATAGGCAGCGGCCAACTGACTACATAGGATGTCTCTATACTAGTTCAGTTTGTCCTTTGTAAAAAAGGACCCCATTTTGGACCGGTAGCAAGGGTCTAACAAGGTGGAGAGACAGAAGTCATCCCTCTGCCGAATGATGACAATTTGGCTGTCACTAAGCAAGCGAGCATGCAGCGGGCCATTTGCGCAAGTGACTCAGAGGTACTCTTTGTCTCCATCTCCACTGCATACTGCCGCGGTGTGTCTGGGTCCCCTGCCTTCTCTTCCTCATCGCCCTGTAGCTCCTCTGGCTGCTCCTGCTCCTCCTCTTCTGTCACCTGTTTAGAAAAAGCACCCATTTCACTGCACATTGCATGTGCTCCAATGTCCTCCTCCAGTTCAGCCAGCACAGGGCTCTTGTGGCCGTGAGATCTAGGTGCCACGTCTCCAGTTCCCTGACCAGCCAGATTTACCAGCATCTGTTCCAGGACATGAAACAGTGGAATGACGTTGTTCAACCCGTAGTCCTGGTGACTGACAAATAACCTGGCCTCCTCAAAGGGCCTGATCAAACGGCAGGTGTCATGCATGAGCTACCACTGGCTGACATCGAGGATACACAGGTCCAAGCGGACAGGTTACTCCTGTCCGCTTGGATCATTAAGAAATCGTTTATGGCCTTTCTCTGTTCGTATAGTCGGTCCAACATATGGAGGGTGGAATTCCAACGGGTAAAAACGCCGCATATCAGCCTATGTTGGGGGATGCCGTTCTGCCGCTGCAGCTTAAGGAGGGTTTGTTTTGCGAAGTGCATGCAAAGTTTTCTGCCCATTTTTAGGATGTTTTGTAGATGGGTGGAAGACTTCAAGAACCACTTGACAACCAGATTGAACACGTGTGCCATGTAGGGTGCATTGCTCAGCCCTCCTTGACACAGCACCGACACCATGTTCTTCCCATTGTCGGTCACTATGGTTCTGATTTTAAGTTGTCGTGGAGAAAGCCAGGATTAGACTTTTTGATGAAGGACAAGGAGCAGTTCCTCCCCTGTGTGACTCGGTTTACCCAGGCAAACGAGGTGCAGAACAGCGTGAGACTGCTGTGCCCTGCACATGTGGTATGCTGCAGGGGCACAGTGAATTGTCCCTGCAGCGGAGGCTGAGGACACGCTGGAGAATGAGGAGGCAGAGGCAGACATTGTCGCAGGACCAACCGCGTGACAACGTGGAGGCGGAAGCAGCATCACCTGGCCAAGTTGCTGTGCTCTTTAAACCTACTGATTCCATAGAACGGCGCTAGAGGAATCACAGAGTAATTGACAGTCTGGTTAGACTAGAAAAGTCAGAGATACCCAAATTCTTCTAATGCCACAGCGCATAAGGCACCCTGGCCATGCTTCACTTTCTGACCACATATTCTACATATGGCCATGTTCATCTTCTCCTCCGGCTTAACAAAAAACTGCCATGCCGGCGAGTAGGTGATTTTACCCCCAACACTATGCACTGACTGACTGCTACCACTGCTGCCTTCGTGAACCCATGCACTGCTACTTCCCGGGCAGGTAGGCTCCTGCAAAGCGGGTGGTCCACCCCGGGCACGTTTGGCTTCCTACCTCCCACTGCTGCCACCCTGCTGACTCCCGGCCACGCTAGCGACTTGCTGGCTCCACCGCTGGCTCACGAGCAGCTGCTCACAGGCCAACTGCCACCCTCTTCTTCCGATGATGATGATGCTTCTTTGTCACCCGGCTCCCAAGTGCGATCAACTACATCATGATCATCAAGTACTGGCTGCATGTCACTGATGTCCTCCTCACTGATATCTGGGTCAGGAGCCTCACTGCTCGCAACACTAGCTCCCATGCCTCTCTCCTCATCACTAGTTGCCTGCCTAGTGGAGGAAGCGGTGGATGTCTCCTCCAGATCTTACCAGATCTTGGCTGGGCAGTAGCTGCTGACTGTCCTCTAGTAGCTTGTCCTCGCTGAAAAGTGGAATTGAGCCAAGGGAACATAATACTTCTCATGCTGAGGGAACTGAAAATGACAGAGGAAGGTCCAGGACAGGTGAGGGCACAGGGCCTGCTCCCGGGCCATGCCAACTAAGCGTCGTGTCAGAGGAACAAACCGGCTCTTGGCTGTGGGTATCTGATGTCACTTGCGACGAAGTGGACTGAGTCAACCATTCAAGAACTGCTGGGTTGCTGGTCAAGACACGACTGCTAGACAGCCTCTCGTTGCGACCCCTGCTGCCATGCCCCCTTACTCTGCTGCAACCTCTGCCTGCGCCAGAAACATTTAGGCCTCTTCCACTCCCCTGTGCAGGGCGTGGAACTTCTCTGTCTGACATACTGTTAGATCAAATAATCAAATGTTAGATCAAATATTTTTCTTTTGCCACTAATACACGGCAAACTGGGCTTTAGAATATATCACTGCACTGCTGAACAACAATTATGCCCGAATTGTTTTCTACTGTTACACAACACAGTAGAGTGTGTGGTCAGTGGCTCACCTGATGATCCAATATGGTATGGTGCTCACCCCTGGCAACACCCAGGCCAAATAAGGTAGCTAATAGAGTAAAGAGAGGTGGGGGGCACACATGAATAATAGGATCAACTGGACCTGATGCAAATATAACATATTTATTAGTACCAATACAAACAGCTAAAAGGATCTAAAACTATAAAAACAATTGTCACATGGATGTAGATCAGAATAAGACTAGCAAATGTATTGTCCACTCAAGATATAGTCTATCAGTCAGTAGATAGTCCACTCGGTCAGAGTGCAGCAATAGAAGTGCATGCGATGTGCAATACACCAATTGCGCTAATAGCGTGTTGTGGCGTAGTATTAATAATCCACTTTTGATGGTGCCATACATAAGAAACGCCCAATTAGAAATATGTACTTTACCGCACTCCTGCTGAAGTTCCCAGTCAGTGCACCAAGGTGTAATAGGATTGTTCCTATTAACCAGTATGTAACCACCTCTACTGAACCCTATTCTACATAAACGCTGTTGAACGATTCCTCCCATCCTCTCCCTGCACTTATAAATCGTTTTTTCACCACAATCAAGTCTTTCCTATCACTGTCCCTAGCGCCTGCAGGCGTCTTTCCCTGCACTAAGTACACTGGTAAATGGTAGAATTTTAAATGGCTGACGCTATTTACAGGGCTGTGACATCACAGGGCTGGCTGCTGATTGGCTGCATGCATGGCATTATGGGTTATTCCGCCTTCCCAGAGTTCTATTCTCCATGTCCTCACACGTGCAGCAGCCATTTTAGAAAAAAAACTTGATTCGTTACCACGAATCGTGAGGAAGTTCGGCTTCGGTGAGAATCAAATTTTTTCTAAAATTCGGATCGAATTCCACTTCGTCAGCTTCGATTCGCTCATCTCTAATATTTAAGTTTGGAATCCCTAAGAAATGTCTTCACTGTTCAATATTAGTCTTTATATCACACCATGATTAAACTGAATGCAAAAAGAAGTAAATGGGTTGTCTGAGCGAAAAACACATATTCAAAATGTCTCAGCAGGCAACAATAACCTCTCCGACCCCCCAATGTTCCCATTTCTAGGATTTTATTTTTCACCATGCTCAGACATTTTAAATATATTTTACCCTAGACAACCTCTTTAAGATAGAAATGACTAAAAATGACTAGATATGAAGCCAAATATTCACATATGAGTGCAAAGTCACATGTTGAGCAGCTAAAACTCGACTATTCTAAATTCTTAGAGGGGGTTGCCTTGGTCTTCTTCTTAGGATGGGCTAAAATGTTTGATCTTTGTGGTCTGGCCTCAATTCGGGGGGCTTGGACAGGATTATTTAGATGGCGCAAGGAATAATGTCAAGTGGATCCACATATAAAATTTTTCAGCAAACACAAACTATACTGTACATATATAAACTTAAAGGGGTTGTCTCACTTCAGCAGATGGCATTTATTATGTACAGAAAGTTAATATAAGGCACTTACTAATGTATTGTGATCATCCATATTGCCTCCTTTGCTGGTTGAATTCATTGTTTCATCTCATTATACACTGCTCGTTTCTAGGGGTTACAGCCAATACTGCAGTGCAGATAAGAGGTAGCCAGGATTGGAGCTGCTCATGTGCGCCTATGTGAGCTCCTACGGTACCAGACACCAGAGAGGCCAGCACTTTTGTCTATAATGTACAAGGACGGTCATCGGTGCTCAATTACAGGGTGGTCATAATCTGTGGAAACGAGCAGTGTACAATGCGATGGAAAAATGATTCAAGCAAGCAAAGGAGGCAATATGGACACAATACATTAGTAAGTGCCTTGTATTTACTTTCTCTACATGACAAATATCATTAGTTGAAGTGAGACAACCCCTTTAAAGGGAGTCTGTCACCTACTCTGAGCTTTTTAGACCGCGTTATAGAACGTCTGCCCCCCATTAAAATAGTACTCTATTATGTCTTTCCCACATAGAGATGTTGAAAACAAGTACTTTATAAAGTCATGCAAATTAGCAGTCACAAGTGCCCAGGAGTAGTTACAGCCGCAAGTAGCTATGTGCCCAGATAACCGCTCCCCTTGCAGTCCTCTGGCCCGCCCTCCTCTCCTAATTTGTCCTTCTCCTCTGTCTTGTAGTTGTCGCGCGAGAGCCGGCCACCGCCGGGCCTGCGTATACGCACTGTTAAGGTTCGGGCATAGTGGGCTCGCGCAAGATCTCCTGATGCCTATGAAGGTGAATGGCAGGGCAGAGAACCACTGGCTCCCATGCTCTGCTACAGTATTCAACTGCAGGCTATCCTGCTGGCCGGGTACCTAAGTACCTGGTGCCCCCAAAGTTCATTAACACTGGGAACACTAGATCATTATATACCCAGCCAGCGAGCATTTGGGGAGAGTTTGGGAGGCCCACTGAACATCAGCCTGCCCCCCCCCCAACTTCTTGGCACCTAGTTGTAAATATGGCCCTGTAGGTCAGCCCTGTATCAAGTAAATATTGATACTGTCACGGGGGTAGAGTAACAGGTAGCAAGATAGAGCGGAGGTGCACCCCCTGAGCTGCCACCCGGTCCCCTGTCCCTGCCTACTTGCACCACCCGCCCTAGGTGACGGGGCGCAACTGGGCGACGGTCCTTAAACTACTAAGTGTAGGCAGAGAGAGAGAGACGGCAGGGAAGAGGACAGCCAAAGGGAAGCAAAAGAAAGTGGACCAGAGGTAGCCAAAACAAAGGCGAGACGAGTCAACTAGCCGAGGTCAGACCAGGAGGTCAAGTCAGAACTAGGAAGAGGCAAAGGCAAATCCGTAAACAAACCGAGGTCGAAATCCTAGAGGTAACGTCAAGGTACAGGGAGCAGGCAGAAGAGATGTCAAGAGGCAAATCCAGGTTCAATTCCAAAGGTAGCAAATAACAAAAAGTACACAGCCTATAGGACAAAAATCACAGGCAACCTGTGGCCAGCAGGCCGCTTGTATTTATAGTGGGAGTGAGGGTCATGTGACGTGGCCAACGTCACATGACCATCAGACCGACAAGTCGAGCTCCGAGTGATCAGCTCGGCGTTCAAGGCAGACCAAGGAGCAGGGAGTCTCCCAGCTAGCAAGGTCACCCTGGGAATGAGGCCAAACACAGGTCCTCATTCCAGAAGCTAAGCAGCAGGTCTGTGGCCGATGGGAGACAGAGTCTGCCCTCGGCACCCCGTTACAGATACCCTTTACTTTTTAATTTTTAAAAAGTTTAGAGAAAAGCAGAGACAAAGTCATATATGAAATGAGCAAATACTGTAGGAAGAAATGGTCAAAATGGATGGCGGGTGCCTGAAAAGGTGTGGTAAGACAGATGTCTCTAAATGCATGATATCAAAGAGGAGATCGTATGTTAGATGTAGAACAAATGAAGTCATGCAGGAGAGTTTGGTGCCCTCTGTAAAATATGGTGGAACATATGTAGTAGAAATGTGATTTCACTATTCTACATCATGTCATCTTGTGTGGTCACCAGGACAATGACCTGCAAGTATTGCAAGAATACAGGCAGCTGGAATACAGTATTTAAAGGAATGGCTGACACAAACATCACAACTCAGAACTGTTGAGCTCTTAGACCATGAAATTCACCAGAATGTCAGAGAAAAATCACCTATAATCCAGTCACACCACTGAAGTCATTGGTACAATAAAAGAACAGGTAGCAAGTCAGAGTACCATAATTACTGCAAATAAAATTTCATGAATAGAAGAGATATATACGAAATAGAAATACTGATCATGAATTCATGATAAAAAAAAGTACAATTTCGGCTGTCAAGGGGAAGTAGTTTCACAATTGGAGAGTGACAGGTTTGACACCGCTTGCCTAGAGTGACTATCCTTCCCAAATTCGTGACTGCATGTAAGAGGATAAACAATGTTTTCATTTTACTGACAATGAATGTTTTTCATCTTTTTGTTTGTTTATTTTTTTTCATCAAAAAATATGATGCAGTTATCATGTGATTCAAAAGTTATCATCTCGAAAATGGGCCAACAAGGGATGAGTAAGTTTTTAGAAATTCGATTTAGATTAATTTTAGACGAATAGGTTGGGCAATTTGATCCGGGTCTGAAATTTTTTTACCCGAATCGAATATGTTCCAATTGCCCTGAAAAGTTGTGTATGACATTCTGGGTTCTCCTAGGACTGCATGCAACTCATTTCAAGCTCTTTGATCCCTTCATGACCATGTTTGCATTTCTATTTTTTAAATTCTGTCCTTCCCAGAACCATAACTTTACATTTTTTTGATTCATATAGCTGTATAAGAGCTTGTTTTTGCAGAGGGCAAGGTGTACTTTCTAATGGCATAATTTAACATTGCGTACCATGTAGTGGGAGATGAAAAAAATCCCAAATGGTTTTGTGAGATGTCTCCCTGGTGCTACTGCTAGCAGGGACAGACGACGTATCCTTAACATTATTAAGCAAGCAAAGAAGGAAAAGGAGGTGTTATTGTCCATATTGGGACAAATGATGTGGCTTGCAATGAAGTTTCAAAGGTGAAGGGAGCTTTTCACACACTTGGTAATGATGTACGGGAGATTGCATCGACTGTCTCATTATCTGCAGTTCTGCCTGTGCAGAACCGTCAGCATGACAAGCAGTTGCGTATTGAGGAATTCAATGTATGGCTTGGTGAACGATGTTTGAACCAGGGATTTGGATTTAGGTCTCATGTCGCATCTTTTTCTCAAGGGAACGAATGTCCTCAGTGAACAGTTCAAAGTTTTTGCAATTGAGCATTTAAACTAGGAAAGGGGGGCACAAGAGAGATAATCCATCAGTTCGGCTGCCCCCTGAAAAAACAATGCCAGAAAATGCCAGGAGCAGGGGTGGAGTGGCCCTATATGTGAAAGATAGCATAAAATCTAATCTAATACAAGTCAGCGAGACCAATTTAGAGTCAGTTTGGGTTACGTTGCAGCTTGGTAATCATAAGGTAACTCGTGTAGGTGTCATATATAGTGATGAGCGGCAGGTGCCATATTCGATTTCGACGAAATTCGCGAATATTCGAAAGAATATTCGTTTCATATTCGTCGAAATCGAATATTCATCATTATTCTAGTTATCGCGATTAATATGCGATTTAAATAATCGCGTATTGCGATTTTAACTTAAGGCTACTTTCCTATTGGTTTCATATCTAGAATTATAGCGAAGATGACGGATATGACGAATGTATTCGTCATATTCCTCAAAACGAAGATAACAAAGTATTCTACATCTTCGTTTTAGCAACCTATTCATCAACTTCGCTAATTCTAGCAATCAAATAGGAAGGTTGACTATAGAGACAACTGTGTTTAATTCGCTATGCGATTATATACATATATTTTTTTAATAAATAGAATAATTATAATAATTATATCAAGTAATATAATTATTCTATTAAAAAAAAAAAAATCGCATAGCGAATTTAACACAGCTGTCTCTATAGTCAACCTTCGTATTTGATTGCTAGAATTAGCGAAGTTGACGAATAGGTTGCTAAAACGAAAATGTAGAATACTTTGTTATCTTCGTTTTGAGGAATATGACGAATACATTCGTTATATTCGCTATTCGCTAATTCTACCAAGCCAACCATAAACTTCCGTGCTCATGGAACGTCCCCATCACCATGGGAACGTCTCCATATACTAAAATGTACTGTCGGATTTGAGGAATTACGTTGAAATCGCAATGCGATTAATTTAACTTGAAGTAATCGCATTGCGATTTCAACTTAGAGCTGGGTTTATAATGGGTCAGCTTGCTAGAATGAACGAAGTTAACGAATATGGAATATAGCAGCAGTGTAAGTTGAATTCGCAATGCGATTAATTTAACTTGAAGTAATCGCATTGCGATTTCAACGTAATTCCTCAAATCCGACAGTACATTTTAGTATATGGAGACGTTCCCATGGTGATGGGGACGCTCCATGATCACGGAAGTCGACAGAAGCGGCAACGGGCACTGACTAGAGCAGCCAGGAAGCCAGGAATCCTCAGGACAGGTAAGAACTACTTTTGGGAAGTGGGAAAGAAAAAAATATAACTAAAAAAAAAAAAAAAAAACGAATATTCGAAATAGCGAATTTATAGCGCTATATTCGAAATATTCGCGAATTAGCGAAGTGCCGATATTCGCTAAAAAAATTCGCTATTCGAATATTCGCGCTCAACACTAGTCATATATAGACCACCTAGCCAAGTCAAAGAATTGGATGATCTACTAGTTGAGGAAATGGCTAAAATGACATTGAAAGGAAGTTGTCATTATGGAAGACTTTAATCTTCCTGATATAAATTGGAAAACCAAAATAGCTAGTTCTGCCAGGAGTACAGAGTACAGCAAGTAGTTGAGGAGCCAACCTGGAAGGAGGCCATTTTAGATTTAGTATTCACAAATTGCAATTTGGTATTTGATATTACTGTAGGGGAAAGCTTAGGATCACCAGTCAGTGTGGTTTACTATAAGTACAGTGACTGAGTCGCTCCACACAAAAACAAAAGTTTTAGATTTTCGAAAAACAGACTTTTCTAAAATTAGATCAGTGGTATACAAGTCCCTATCACTATTGAAGGCAACAAAAAAGTGCATTAGGCTTGTCAGTAAAAGCAAAAAAAGGAAGAGACAGCTGTGGTACTCAACAGAAGTGGCCAAAATCATTAAAAACAAAAAGATGGCATTTAGTAAGTATAAAAACACCCAAAACGAGGATGACAGGGAAATCTATAAGATGAGGCAGAGAGAGGCCAAGCAAGTTATAAGAGCTTCTAAAGCTCAGGCAGAAGAGAAATTAGCTCAGTCAGTGAAAAAAGGTGATAAGACATTCTTCAGATACATAAATGAAAAAATGAAATTAAAACAAGGAATTACCAAATTAAAGACAAAACAAGGAAGGTATATGGAAGAGGATTAAGAACTAGCTGACTGCCTCAATGAACACTTCTGTTCAGTTTTTACAAAGGAAAATAAAGGAGAAGGACCTCAGTTAGGGAGGAAGACTAATGAATCCTTTGATGCATGTGTCTTTACAGAGGAAGAGGTTCTAAGTCAGCTGTCTAAAATAATACAAATAAGTCACAGGGGCCTGATGGGATACACCCAAAGCTATTAAAAGAGCTTAGAGGTGTACTAGCAAAACCATTAACAGATTTATTTAACCAATCACTGGTAACAGGAGTCGTCCCAGAAGATTGGAAATTAGCATTTGTTGTGCCCATTCACAAGAAAGGTAGTAGAGAGGAATCGGGCAACTATAGGCCAGTAAGCCTGACATCAATAGTGGGGAAATTAATGGAAACCATACTCAAGGAGAGGATTGTGGAACATCTAAAAACCCATGGGTTGATTGATAAAAAAACAGCATGGGTTTACTTCAGGGTGATCATGTCAAACTAATCTTATTGACTTTTTTGATTGGGTGACTAAAATAATAGATGGCGGAGGTGCAGTAGACATCGCTTATCTGGACTTTAGTAAGGCTTTTGATACTGTCCCACATAGAAGGCTTATCAATAAACTGCAGTCTTTGAGCTTGGGCTTACATATTGCTGAATGGATTAGGCATGGCTGAAGGACAGAAAACAGAGGGTTCTAGTAAATGGAGTATATTCAGACCATGGTATTGTTACCAGTGGGGTACCTCAGGGATCTGTTCTGGGACCCATATTGTTTAATATCTTTATCAGCAAAATTGCAGAAGGCCTCAATGGTGTGTCTTTTTGCTGATGACACAAAGATTTGTAACAGGTGTGGTAAGGTGCAAGGTACTGTGGTCGACGGCAGGTACGTGTCACCGAGGTTCCTGGCCTCGGTGAGGTAAGAGCCGGATTTTTTATGTGTCAGCAGCAGCTAGTGCTGCTTGACATTTATAGTTAGTTTGGCTGCAAAGCCAATCCGGGCCGGCTCTTACTGGGAGCAGCTAAAGAGTAGGGTGGGTGGCTGCTCCCCACGGTCCAGTCCATGTTTTGGGCTGGATATAAAACGCAGCCAGCAGCTGTGTCTGAGGAGTGTGATTATCCTGGAGCTGCTGGCAGGGCTGGGAGTTCTCTGTCCAGGAGGAAAGAGCTCAGCAAGGAGGTGTTGTGTTCCTGGCTACCTGAAGCTGGATTCTCCTGCGGCTGGGCCGACAGCGTGGTGCGAACCTGCACCTACACCTCCCAGGTGACTGAACCTGTGTTGGACTGTTTTGTTTGGCTACGTTTATTTCCGTTGTGTGTGAACTGTCACCAAGAGACTGTTTTTCATTTTGTGTGCAAGTGTGAATAAAACACTGTTTGTTGCACAATCTGGACTCCTGGTTTTGCCTCTAAACTGCACCCGCACCGCTGTCTACCAGAGCGACTCCCCACATTTGGTGTCGGATGCGGGCATGCGCAGTGAGGCTGGCGTGACCGCCGAAGTTTGTTTGTTTTGCTGGGCACAAGTGCATGGCATATATTAAGCCAGCAAAGCTACAAGTAGGAATTACTGGCAACATGGAGGCGGCTGTGAAAGCTCTCATAGAGGCTAACGTGCAGCAGCGGGAGACCAACCAGCTACTGTTACAGCACGTAATGGCGTTACAAGCTGCAGGAGCGTCCCACCACGACCATGATGCCCGGAAAGCGGTCCGTGCGGCGATCCCAAAGATGACCCCCTCGGACGACGTTGAGACATATCTGGCGGTCTTTGAGAAGGTAGCCGTGAGGGAAAAGTTACCCCGTGACCAGTGGGCCGAGGTGGTCGCTCCGTTCCTGGCATCCGGGCCCCAGCAAGTTTTTTTGACTTGGCAGATGCCCAGGCTGCTGATTACCCCACGGTGAAGGGGAGATCCTGGCCAGATTGGGGGTAAACGTGTTGGTCCGGGCTCAGCGGGTCCACCAGTGGGACTATAAAACGGCTGAACCCGCCAGGCCGCAGTACTATGAGTTGCTGCATCGGTTGCAAAAGTGGCTGCAGCCTGATGTTCTAAGTCCGACTGCTATGCTGGACCGTCTGCTGGCCGACATGTTCTGGAGGGCCCTGCCTTACCCCCTTCAGCACTGGATTGGCCAGGTATCCCCACCAATGCCCTGGAGATGGTCGACCTGGTGGAGCGTTACGAGGCCACCAGAAACCTGCAGGGGAGTCTTGCTGGGAAGGGGTCAGTCAAACCCCGGAGGCCTCCGCCCCAGTTCCGACGTTCGGCGACAGAGAGGCCTGCCCGGAATGTACCCCCTGCGGATCCGCCTCCCGGGGTATGCTGGAGGTGTCAGGAGCCAGGCCACATCAGGGCCGACTGTCCGCATCGGGATGAGCCGATGGATGTGAACTATGGGGGCGCCACTCCCTGTATGCACGGAAGCTGTGCGCAACTGGCACCCGTGAGGGGCAGGACAATAACCACCTGTGTCAGGTAGAGGTGGGAGAGTCTCTGGCGGTGGCCCTGCTGGACTCCGGGAGTCTAGTCTCCCTGGTAAGAGCTGCCCTAGTACGGCCTGCGGAGTATACCGGCCGTAAAATCGGGGTCCTGTGCATCCACGGAGACCTAAAAGATTACCCCACTGCACTAGTGACTTTGTCCACAGCGGCTGGTAAGTGGACCCACGAGGTGGCTGTCGCTGCTAAACTCCCACATGAACTGATACTTGGGAGGGACTTCCCAGGTTTCCCGGCACTGTGGCCGGCGATAAAACTGTCTGATGGACCCGAGACAGGGGTAACCCTAGGAGAGTGGCCTGGTACCACTGGAAGGCCAGAACCCTGGGAGCCCGAGTCTGAAGGGCCAGCAGTAGGGGTGACCACTGCTCCAGCGGTAGAGGGGGAGACAACCCCACTAAGTGTAATGGTGGGAGACACGGAGGACTTGCCACCGGGACCTGAGTTGGCAGACCTCAATGTCTCAGGGGAAAATTTTGGGACCGCACAACACCGGGACCAAACCCTAACCAGGGCCTGGGAAAGTGTTGTAATGATTGATGGTAAACCCCAGAAACCTGGGGCTGAATTAATGTTTCCACGATTTATTGTCCTTCAGGATATGTTGTATCGGGTGAACCAAGTCCGAGGTGAGCCAGTTGAACAGTTGGTGGTGCCCACCGCATATCGCAAGCTTGTTATGGAGCTTGCCCACCAACATGTTCTTGGGGGACACATGGGGTGGCAGAAAACGCAGGACCGCATACTACAGCGATTTTACTGGCCCGGTTTCTTTAAGGAAGTAGAGGAATTCTGTAAGTCCTGTCCGACCTGTCAGGTAAATAGCCCCCAGCCGCATTACCGAAGTCCCCTGGTCCCTCTCCCAATAATTGAGGTCCCATTCGAGCGCATTGCCATGGATCTGGTCGGACCCGTACCGAAGTCTGCTAGGGGTCACCAACATATCCTGGTGATTCTCGACTATGCCACTCGGTATCCGGAGGCGGTGCCTCTGCGACATACCTCAGCTAAGCTCATTGCCAAAGAGTTAATGGAGATGTTTTCCCGTGTGGGCCTGCCAAAAGAGGTTCTGACAGACCAAGGGACCCCTTTTATGTCCAAAGTAATGAGGGAACTGTGTAAATTGTTGCGTATAAAGCAGTTACGGACGTCCGTTTACCATCCGCAAACAGACGGTCTTGTGGAGAGGTTTAACCAAACTCTAAAAAATATGTTAAAGAGGGTGGTGTCTAGAGATGGGAAGGACTGGGATCTGCTTCTGCCCTATCTCATGTTCGCAGTGCGAGAGGTGCCCCAGGCCTCTACTGGGTTCTCGCCCTTCGAACTGCTTTATGGCAGACACCCTCGGGGCCTGTTGGATATCGCCAAGGAAGCATGGGAACAACAGCCTGTCCCCCACAAAAGTGTCATTGAGTATGTCACCCAGATGCAGGAACGGATAGAAAGGGTGTTGCCGCTGGTCCGGGAGCATATGGAGGCAGCGCAACAAGCCCAGAGTAGGGTGTATAATCGTCAGGCTCGGGTACGGGGCTTCCATCCGGGAGATCGGGTTTTGGTTCTGGTGCCCACCCTTGACAGCAAGTTCCTAGCTAGGTGGCAGGGCCCCTATGAGGTGATCGAGAAGGTAGGGGAAGTAAATTACAAAGTACACCAGCCAGGCGGCGCAAGCCGGAGCAGGTGTACCACGTGAATTTACTTAAGCCGTGGAAAGATAGGGACACAGCCGACGACCACAGCCCCCGGCCAGGGCTTCTAGGTGAAAAGGGTCCAGCCCCACAGTTCGAGGCCTGTGAAGCAGTAACCACGGTAAAAATTGCAGACAGCCTGTCTTCCAAACAAGTTCAGGAAGTCAGGGAGTTCATCAGTCGGAACACGGATGTGTTCTCGGACCTCCCTGGCCGCACGTCTCTCATCCGACATGACATCGTCACTGAGCCTCAGGCCAAGATCCGGTTAAAACCATACCGGGTACCCGAGGCTCGGCGACGGGCCATCGCGGAGGAAGTACAGTTAATGTTGAAGCTCGATGTCATTGAGGAGTCGAAAAGTGAGTGGGCCAGTCCCATAGTCCTGATACCCAAGCCGGATGGGACGTTGCGGTTCTGCAACGATTTTCGCAAATTAAATGAAGTGTCCAAGTTTGACGCGTATCCCATGCCCCGAGTAGACGAGCTGGTTGAAAGTTTAGGACAAGCCCGTTATTTTTCTGTGCTGGACCTCACTAAAGGGTACTGGCAGGTACCCTTAACGGAGTCGGCTAAGGAAAAACCGCATTTGTTACCCGCAGGGCCTGTATCACTACAAGGTGTTACCCTTTGGCCTGCATGGCGCCCCGCCACTTTCCAAAGGTTAATGGACATAGTGCTGCGACCACATCGTCGGTACGCCTCGGCCTACTTAGATGATGTAGTCATCCACAGCACCGACTGGGAAAGCCATTTACCCAAGGTGCAGGCGGTAGTGGATGCCCTGAGGAAAGCCGGACTGACCGCTAACCCAAAGAAGTGCTCCATAGGGTTAGAGGAGACAAAATATCTGGGATATATAATTGGGCGGGAGTCATCAAACCTCAGGTAACTAAGGTAGAGGCCATTCGTAACTGGCCCCGACCGGTCACCACCAGGCAGGTAAAGTCGTTCCTGGGGATTGTAGGTTACTACATGAGGTTTGTGCCCCACTTTGCCACAATAGCAGCGCCATTGACAGACCTGTTGAAGGGGCGAAAGTCTGGGAGGGTTAGCTGGAGTGAGAAGGCGGAGGAGGCTTTCTCCGCGTTGAAGTCGGCCCTGTGTGGGTCCCCGGTTTTGGTGACACCCGACTTCAACAGGGAGTTCGTCGTACAGACCGACGCCTCGGAGGTAGGCCTCGGTGCTGTACTGTCTCAGGAGGTCAACGGGGAAGAACATCCCGTTGTCTTCCTGAGCCGTAAGCTCAGTCCCGCCGAGACCAGGTATAGCATAGTGGAGAGGGAGTGCCTGGCTATCAAGTGGGCACTTGAATCTCTCCGCTACTACCTGTTAGGGAGGAGGTTCCGTCTGGTGACCGACCATTCCCCTCTCAAGTGGATGAGCCAGGCCAAGGAGAGGAATGCTCGGGTCACCAGGTGGTTCCTATCCCTACAGAACTTCAAGTTCTCCGTGGAACACAGGGCAGGCCGCTTGCAGGGTAACGCAGATGCCCTGTCCCGCGTCCACTGCCTCACATGTGTTCACCCCCTCAGGGTTGAACAAAGGGGGGTATGTGGTAAGGTGCAAGGTACTGTGGTCGACGGCAGGTACGTGTCACCGAGGTTCCTGGCCTCGGTGAGGTAAGAGCCGGATTTTTATGTGTCAGCAGCAGCTAGTGCTGCTTGACATTTATAGTTAGTTTGGCTGCAAAGCCAATCCGGGCCGGCTCTTACTGGGAGCAGCTAAAGAGTAGGGTGGGTGGCTGCTCCCCACGGTCCAGTCCATGTTTTGGGCTGGATATAAAACGCAGCCAGCAGCTGTGTCTGAGGAGTGTGATTATCCTGGAGCTGCTGGCAGGGCTGGGAGTTCTCTGTCCAGGAGGAAAGAGCTCAGCAAGGAGGTGTTGTGTTCCTGGCTACCTGAAGCTGGATTCTCCTGCGGCTGGGCCGACAGCGTGGTGCGAACCTGCACCTACACCTCCCAGGTGACTGAACCTGTGTTGGACTGTTTTGTTTGGCTACGTTTATTTCCGTTGTGTGTGAACTGTCACCAAGAGACTGTTTTTCATTTTGTGTGCAAGTGTGAATAAAACACTGTTTGTTGCACAATCTGGACTCCTGGTTTTGCCTCTAAACTGCACCCGCACCGCTGTCTACCAGAGCGACTCCCCACACAGGGTTGATGTTCCTGGAGGGATACAACAAATGTAAAAGGATTTAGGAAAACTAGAGGAATGGTCAAAAATCTGGCAACTAAAATTTAATGTCGATAAGTGCAAGATAATGCACCTGGGGCATAAAATCCCAAGAGCAGAATATAAAATCAGTAATACAGTACTAACCTCAGTATCTGAGGAAAGGGATTTAGGGGTCATTATATCAGACGAACTAAAGGTGGGCAGACAATGTCGTAGAGCAGCAGGTAAAGCCAGCAGAATGCTTGGGTGTATAGGGAGAGGCATTAATAGTAGAAAGAGGGAGGTGCTTGTGCCGCTCTACAGAGCACTAGGGAGACCTCATTGGGAGTATTGTGTGCTGTACTGAAGACCATATCTGCAGAAGGATATTGAAACTTTGGAGAGAGTTCAGAGAAGAGCTACTAAACTAGTACATGGATTGCAGGACAAAACTTACCAGGAAAGGTTAAAGGACCTTAACATGTATAGCTTGGAAGTAAGAAGAGACAGAGGGCATATGATAGAAACTTTTAAATACATAAAGGGAATCAACACGGTAAAAGAGGAGAGAATATTTAAAAGAAGAAAAACTGCTACAAGAGGACATCGTTTTAAATTAGAGGGGCAAAGGTTTAAAAGTAATATCAGGAAGTATTACTTTACTGAGAGAGTAGTGGACGCATGGAATAGCCTTTCTGCAGAAGAGGTATCTGCAAATACAGTGAAGGAGTTTAAGCATGCATGGGATAGGCATAAGGCCATCCTTCATATAAGATAGGGCCCGGGCTATCGATAGTATTCAGTATATTGGGCAGACTAGATAGGCCAAATGATTCTTATCTGCCGACACATTCTATGTTTCTATGTTTCAAAATGGGGTGCAATGAAGAAAAAAAATGCTATTCGGCCATAGTTTTATGACTTTCATTGTTATGATGTTCTCTATGCAGTAAAACTGACCTGTTTCCTTCATTCTCCAGGTTAATATGTTTACAGTGATACCACATTTGTATATTTTTTCTTGTGTTTTTTATAAATTAGAAAAATAAAAACTTTGAAAAAAAATCTTTGCTTTGAATTGCCATACTCTTACCCCCATAAGGTTTTTATATTTACATCTATAGAGTTATTTACCGGGCTCATCGTTTTGTGGTTTTGTAGTTTGTATTGATTCCATTTTGGAGTGTGAATGCCTTTTTGATCCCTTTTTCTTCAATTTTTTGGCAGGTGAAACAATGAAAAAAAAATGGTGAATTGGCCATTTAGATTTTTTTTCCATTATGATGCTCACCATTTAAGATAAATACATTTTAGGACAATGTGTGTGTTTAGATATGACTGTAGAAATTATTTTTTATTGTTTATTTTTATTTTTAAACTGAGGGATTGGTGGTGATTTAAATTGTTATATTTAAAAAAACAAAAAACTTTTTTTCGTTTTTACTTATTTTTATACTTTTAAAATTCCCCTAGGAGACCTGAACATGTGATTATCAGATCGGTTCTCCCATAGACTGCAATGATTTACCATTGCAGTCTATGGGAGATTCAATACATTTACAGGGATCTATAAGAGTGTATTGCTATGGTATCCTCAAGCCTTCCTAAGATGCTACCAAGGAGAACACCATCGTCATGGAGGGAGCTGTTTTGGCACTGGGAACACAGTGCTCCATAGGAAAGCTACCTCAGATGACATGGTCACAACTAACCATAGAATCTGAGGGGTTAAATGTCTGCAAATGGGGTTAGCTCCACAGGCACCATTTTTTTAAAGACAGGGCTCCTCATTGGGTTGGTTAACATCAAGCCATCATCAGTACACTTATAGTGGCAGAGACATATATACAGATCAATGAATCAGTTTGTGAGTTCATTCAAAAATTCTGATGGCAGACGAATCCAAACTTTCTTGGCAGAAAGAAACACTAGGGAGGAAGAAGGGTGCTCACTTGACCCAGAGAAGAAGTGTGTGTGTGTGTGGGGTTGCTTTGATTGGCTCCCAGTCCAACAGACAGCCTGGATGAGCGAATCAGTGCTGCAAATGTCCTAGCAGAAATAGCAGAATGTCATTCTGTGTTGGGACGTAGCATAGTAACATAGTAAATAAGGCCGAAAAAAGACATCTATCCATCCAGTTCGGCAGATTATCCTGCTAGTTGATCCAGAGGAAGGCAAAAAAAAAACTGAGAGGTAGAAGCCAATTTTCCCCACTAAAGGGGAAATAAAAAATTCCTTCTCGACTCCTATCAGGCAATCAAAATAACTCCCTGGATCAACGACCCATCTCTAGTAGCTATAGCCTGTAATATTATTACACTCCAGAAATACATCCAGGCCCCTCTTGAATTCCTTTATTGTACTCACCATCAGCACCTTTTCAGGCAGAGAGTTCCATAGTCTCACTGCTCTTACTGTAAAGAATCCTCTTCTATGTTTGTGTACAAACCTTCTTTCCTCCAGACGCAGAGGATGTCCCCTCGTCACAGTCACAGTCCTGGGGATAAATAGATGATGGGAGCGATATCTGTACTGACCCCTGATATATTTATACATAGTTATTAGATCTCCCCTCAGTCGTCTTTTTCTAAGGTGAATAACCCTAATTTTGATAATCTTTCAGGGTACTGTAGTTGCCCCATTCCAGTTATTACTTTAGTTTCCCTCCTCTGAACCCTCTCTAGCTCTGCTATGTCTGTCTTGTTCACAGGAGCCCAGAACTGTACACAGTACTCCATGTGTGGTCTGACTAGCGATTTGTAAAGTGGTAGGACTATGTTCTCATCACGGGCGTCTATGCCCCTTTTGATGCAACCCATTATCTTATTGGCCTTGGCGGCATCTGCCTGACAGTTTTTTGCAGCTTAGTTTTCTGTTTATTAAAATTCCTAGATCCTTTTCCATGTCAGTGTTACTGAGTGTTTTATCATTTAGTATATAGGTGATTTGTATTATTCCTTCCCATGTGCACAACTTTACATTTGTTAAACCTCATCTGACACTTATCTGCCCAAGCCTCCAATCTATCCAGATCCCTCTGTAGCAGTATATTGTCTTCTTCAGTGTTAATTACTTTACACAGTTTAGTTTCATCTGCAAAAATGGATATTTTACTATGCAAGCCTTCTACAAGATCATTAATAAATATATTAAAAAGAATAGGGCCCAATACTGACCCCTGAGGTACCCCACTAGTGACAGTGACCCAATCTGAGTGTGTACCGTTAATAACCACCCTCTGTTTTCTATCTCTCAGCTAGTTACTTACCCACATACAGACATTTTCTCCCAGTCCGAGCATTCTCATTTTATATACTAACCTTTTATGCGGTGCAGTGTCAAATGCTGCCAAGTCTAGAACTTACCTCCTCATAGAAACTGATTAAATTAGTTTGACATGACTGATCCCACATGAAGCCATGCTGATATGGCGTTATTTGCTTATTTCTGTTGAGATCCTCTAAGATAGCATCTCTCAGAAAACCTTCAAACAGTTTACCCACAACAAATGTTAAAGTTACCGGCCTATAGTTTCCGGCTCTGTTTTTGGACCCTTTTTGAATATTTTCACATTTGCTATGCGCCAATCCTGTGGAACATTCCCTGTCAGTATAGAGTCCGCAAATATCAGAAATAAGGGTCTGGCTATGAGATTACTTAATTCCCTTAGGATACGGGGGTGTATGCCATCCGGTCCTGGCAATTTTTATATTTTAATCTTTTTAAGTCACTGTTGTACTTCTTCTTGGGTCAGACAGGACACTTTTAGTGGTGGATTTATTTTTACATTCAGCATTTTATCTGAGTTTATTTTCCTCAGTGAATACATTGGAGAAAAAAATATTTGACAGCTTTGCTTTCTCCTTGTCGCTCTCTGGAACTCCCCCCTCATTACACTTTAAAGGGCCGACACCTTCAGATTGATACTTTTTAACATTTATATAATTGAAGAACATTTTAGGGTTAGTTTTACTCTCTTTGGCGATTAATCTCTCGGTCTCTAGTTTGGCCGCTTTTATTAGTTTTTTACATGTTCTATTTTTTTACTTATAGTTTTTTAGTGCTTCCTCGCTACCCTCCTGTTTTAGTGATTTATATGATTTCTTTTTGTCATGTATTGCTTTCTTTACATTTCTATTTATTCACATTGGTTTCTTTTTGTTCCTTAACCTTTTATTCCCATAAGGTATGTACCTCTCACAATGAGATTTTAGAATGCTTTTAAAGATATCCCATTTGGTGGCTGTATTTTTTTCTTGAGGACTCTAATTGGAAGGTTATTACTTTATGGTCACTATTTCCCACTATATGTGAATGAGGGTGGATGTGTCTTCCAGTGTCTGCCACAAAAACCATCTTAGGGAATCAGGGACAGTCAAAAATCACAATCAAGTATCTAAGGGAAAGACTAGAATTACAAAGAAGAAGAATTGTTTGCAGAAGAGTAACAGGCATGGAAAGCTGTCAGCCAGGGAGTGAAAAGTGAGGAGCTGAGGCTGGGTGTGCCTCCTAGCATAACTGCAGCTGCTGAAAACCTCAAAAGCAGCTACTAGCAAGGACATTTCTTTCATTTTTTTCCCATTTTAACAGAAATACATTTTTGGGAGGAGGAGGATGGAGGGGTGGAATAAGCACAAAACTGTGCAACATGTGTTATACTATCGATGTAGCATTTGAAATATCGAAACACTTGAAATACTTGTCCGAACTCCATGTTAGGGCATCTCCACATAGTTAATTACATTTTTTTATTTGCGTTTTAAAAACCAGCATTAACGTCTCTTAAAATACGCAGGGTAGGGGACAAAAAGTGAATCATAATGTGATATTAGATCTAAATCCATGTATTTCTATCAGCGCACAGTTAAAAAAGAAATTTTTTGGGGGGGTGTTGAATTTATTAAAAACAACATATACGTGATTACATGTCTTTCAATATGCAGGTAGTGCACAATATTATCTGTGAGTGATGCCATTATATTAGACCTAAATATGTTTATTTCTATCTCCACACAGTTCCAAGTTTTTTTTGTTTTTGTTTTTTGGGATGGGGGGGGGGATGTTGAATTTATTCAAACCAACATGTATGTCTTTATGTGTCTTACAATATGCAGGGTAGTGCACAACATTATCTGTAAATAATAACGTAATATTAGGCCTAAATCCATGTATTTCCATCTCCAGGCACTCCAGTGTTGGTGTATAGTGTGTGCTGAAATAATTTCATAGTAGTTCCGGCCGGTGGCGTGCTGCTGCTGAAAGTGTGAGGGATTGCGTGCGCGTGTTCCGGAGCCGGCACGTGACATCACTGCTACATCTACGGATAGCTGTAGCTGCCAAAAAACCTCCGACGCGTTTCGGACAATTGCCGTTGTCCTTCCTCAGGGAGTATTGCTTGTTGGCTCTCTCTCTGCTCCTTTAAGCGCACTCCAGCTTAACCCTTTCATTATCATCACAGCGAACCCTATTTGGAACTTGGTCCCTATTACCTTATACTGCCTATAGCGCTCTTCAGTCAAAAGCATACAGTTCAATCTCGGCATTTAAACCATGGGGGATAAGTGTATTTAAGTTAAAAATCCACTTTGTTTCAGTGCGTGACATATTCTTTATAAAATCTCCACCTCTCTTGTCTGGTCTTACTATGTCAATCCCACAAAAACTTGAACCTTTAAAGCTCCCTCCATGCTTATCCCTATAGTGCCTGGATAGCGGATGCCCCTCATATTTTCTTTTTATATTATAAATGTGTTCTTCTATTCTTCTTTTTAGTTGCCTTTTTGTTCTTCCCACATAGATCTTTTTACATGGGCAGGTTATCATATAGATTACAGCGTAACTATTGCAGGTTATATGATGTTTGATCAAATAATTTTGTGACCCTTCTGTATTATGAAATTGGGTAATTCTCTTACCATTACGCATCATTCTACATCCCATGCACCTTTTACAGGGTTGGAAGCTACCTATATTCCTTGAGGGGATATTGATTTCATTACTAGTGTAGCTAATACAATTATTGGTAGACGCTATCATATTTCCCAGGTTCTTGGCCTTGCTGTAGATGAACTTAGGTTGGTCTGGGATAAGGTCCCCAATGATCTTATCATGCCTAAGAATATTCCAATGTTTTTTTATAACTTTTTTAATAACTGGAATCTGAATGTTATATGGCAAAATTAATGGGGGAAAGGGCTCCTCACCTTCTTTCTTCTGCCTGTCCCCAAGCTTTTTATCCTCCAACAATTTACGTCTATCAATACTGTCCACCTCCTTCCGTTGTTTCAATAAGTGGTCCACCTTATATCCCTTAGATTCAAATTTTTTCTGTAGGGAGTCTGCCTCTTTTATATATTCCTCGCCGTCTGTACAATTCCTTTTTAAGCGAAGTAATTGGCTTCTAGGAATATTTTCTAGCCACGCCGGAAGGTGGCAACTATTCATGGCTATGTAGCTGTTTGCGTCGGTGGGTTTGTTGTATGTCCTAGTTTTCAACTGGTTGTCCTCCACATAGATATTCAGATCTAAAAAATTGATGCTCCTTTTACTATAAGTTAAGGTAAATTCTAAATAAAATAAATTGATTATTAATTTTATTAATGTCAATTAAAAATTGTTGTAAGGCCTCCTCCCTATTTTCCCAAATAAAAACCACATCGTCAATAAAACGGCGCCAGACGACGAGGCTCGCCCGGAGCCCGCCATCGGGGTGGATAGTCTGGTGTTCCCACCACCCCACATATAAATTGGCAAACCCCGGTGCGAACCTCGTCCCCATAGCGGTCCCCCATGTCTGGAGGTAAAATTCTTCATTATAGGTAAAATAATTTCTAGTTAAAATGAACATAATGCATTCCCCGATGAAGTCTATTTGATCTAATGGCATATCGCCTTTTTTATTTAAAAAATATTTTACCGCGTCGCATCCCTTGCTGTTTTCAATAACAGTATATAAAGATTTGACGTCTAACGTGCTGATGATGTATTCAGTTTTCCAAGTAATATTTTCAAGGATTTGTAGGGTGTGTTTTGTATCCTTCAGGTATGTTGGCAATTCTTTTACGTACCCTTGTAGCTGTTGGTCTATATATCTGGAGAGGGAGCTAGTTAAACAATCTACTCCAGGCACAATAGGCCTACCTGGAGGCTTCTCACTATTCTTATGGATCTTTGGGTTATGATAGAAGACGGCCATTTTCGGATGGTCAATCATGATGAATGCCGCTTCCTTTTTATTAAGGATGCCTCTATCTCTACCTTTTTTAATCAAGGCTTTTAGCTCAAGTTTGTATATCTGGGTCAGATCTGTCTTAATCTTTTTATATGTTTTGCTGTCATTAAGTATATTTAACGCACATTTAACCCACAAGGAAGCGTTACATAAGGAAGTACGGACTCTGCCGACCGCGTTGTCAGATGGAAAATTTTGGAGCAATCTCTCAACAAGTACCTTCTGGTACTGCACCGTTTTACTTGTCCTCTTCACCACAGGAATGAGAGATGAGAAGTTCTCTTTGTAGCAGGGGTCAAGAAGGGTGAGCACCCAGTAATCCGTGTTATCTAAAATGCGTATAACGCAAGGGTCGCGGTAAAGGCAGCCTAACATGAAGTCAGCCATGTGTGCCAGAGTACCAACAGACAAGACGTCGATGTTGACATCAGGATGACTCTCCATATCCTCATCATCCTCTGCCCATCCACACTGAACAGATGGAATTAAAGTTCCATGGGTACTACCCTTTGTAGCAGAGGCAACTGTCTCCAGCTTCTCCTCCTCTTCTTCATGATCCAATTCACGCGGAGAAGACGAACTTCTGGGTGATCTGGCTATCACCCTGTGTAATGTCCTCCCCCATTTCCTCATCCGCCACATTCAGAGCGTGCTCCTTAATTGTGAGCAGCAATCGTTTGAGTAGACACAGCAGTGAGATGGTTACGCTGATAATAGTATTATTGCCACTAACCATCTGTGTGGATTCATGAAAGTTTTTTTAAACCTCACAGAGGTCTGACATCAATGCCCACTCCTCGCTTGTGAATAGTGGCAGTTGAAAGGCGATGAACATGTTGCAGCTGGTATTCCACAACTGCCCTCTGCTGCTCACAAAGCCTGGCCAAAAAGTAGAATGTAGAGTTTCAGCGCGTGCTCACGACGCACAACAGTCGGTGA
Organism: Bufotes viridis; assembly: GCA_033119425.1. Taxonomy (NCBI): domain Eukaryota; kingdom Metazoa; phylum Chordata; class Amphibia; order Anura; family Bufonidae; genus Bufotes; species Bufotes viridis. The sequence continues at coordinate 447,409,661 of CM065591.1, forward strand.
GCTGGAAGACCGGCTGAAGCTGTGGATGACTTGCGGAAATGGGCACACAAGCGGCGCACCTTCACTATTAGCTCTTGCAAATTGGGGTAGGTTTTGATAAACCGCTGAAACACTAAGTTTAAGATGTGGGCTAAGCATGGGTTGTGTGTCAGGTTGCCGAGCTCCAAAGCTGCCACCAAGTTACGGCCATTGTCAGACACAACCATGCCTGGTTGTCGGTTGAGCGGCGAGAGCCACTGCTCAGTCTGGTCCCTTATACCCTGCCACAGCTCTGCGGCGGTGTGCTGTTTGTCCCCTAAGCAGATCAGCTTCAGCATGGCCTGTGGACGCTTACCCATAGCAGTGCTACACTGCTTCCAGCTAGCGACTGATGGCTGACTGCTGCAGGAGGTGGAAGTAGAGGAGGAGGCGGCGGAAAAGTCAGGGGTTGGAGCCAGTAACATAGCTGCTGGTGGAGACCCTGATGGACGTAGGGCCCACAATCCAGGGCGTGGGTAGCACCTGTGCCATCCCAGGGTACGACTCACTCCCGGCCTCCACAACATTCACCCAGTGTGCGGTCAGGTAAATGTAGAGTCCCTGGCCACCAGCACTTGTCCATGTGTCCGTGGTGAAGTGGACCTTCCCAGTAAGTGTGTTGGTCAGGGCACAGGTGAGGTTCTGGGACACATGCTGGTGTAAATGTGAAGCAAAAGTAACAGCTCCTTTCTCACGCTGCACGGGAAGGGGCAATCCCCAAGTCAAATCCAGCAAAGAAGATCCCTGCAGACGTACTTGTTTCCAATCAGTTATATTCTTTTATTGTAACCATAGGATAATAACAGGATGCGTTTCTGCCAGTCCAGCAGTTGAGAAAGGCTGGACGGGCCAAAACGCGTCCTTTTATTATCCTATGGTTACAATAAAAGAATATAACTGATTGGAAACAAGTACGTCTGCAGGGATCTTCTTTGCTGGACATGCTGGTGTAAGGCGGGCACGGCACACCGTGAGAAATAGTGGCGGCTGGGGACTGCGTAGCGAGGGACAGCCACCGACATCAGGCTGAGGAAGGCCTCAGTGTCCACAAGCCTAAATGGCTATGGCCTGTGGGTGGGTATCTTATTTGTGCTTGGGTTCAAATGCCTGTGTTATCGACATTTGGACGCTGCGCTGGGACAGGGAAGTGGATGTTGTTGCTGATGGTTCATGCAAAGGTCCAGGTGCAGGGCGAGTGGCATCCGGGCCTCCGCCTTCAACAGGTGATTGGCCAGCAGTGCGTAACACAGGGGAAGAGGAGGCACCGGTGTGACCCGCAGACCCAGATTGTAGACCCAGGCGTTCGGCCCACTTACTAGGGTGCTTGGATGCCATGTGGCGGATCGTGCTGGTGTTGGTGAAGTTCTTATTGTTCACGCCCCGGCTCATTTTGGTACGGCACAGGTTGCAAACTACCACTCTTTTGTCGTCTGCACTTTCCACAAAAAAGCGCCATACCGCAGAACACCTACCCGTTGGCAAGGTAGATTTACGCATGGGGATGCTCGGTGTAACGGTTGCGGGCCTGTTTGGTGTGGGCCGACCTCTCCCTTTTGCAACCCCACTGCCTCTTGCAGACTGTTGCGGTGCTGCGGATCCCTCCTCCTCTGTACTGCTGTCCTCGCTTGGCTTTTCACCTTCCATGTTAGGTCAGTGACCAGTCAGTGTCCACCACCTCCTCACTCTGCTCATCCAGCTGACTTTACCTAACCACAACCTCAGTGATTGACAACTGTGTCTCATCATCATCCACCTCGTGAACGAATGATTGCCGTTCACCACCGTCATCTTCTTGAGACTGTGAAGGCTCAAGAGGTTGGGTATCAGGGCACAATATCTCAGGTACCTCTTCAAGCGTGCTGGGTGCGAGGGCCTAATCTAATAGTGGCACTGGAAAGAGCTCCTCGGAATATCCAAGTGTGGGATCACTCATTTGGCAAGCCTCTCCATGGTGGGAGAAAGAGGGATGATCAGAGTGAGGATTTGGTTGACCAGACTCTTGGCTACAGAGACTGGACGAGAGGGTGGTGCTTAACAGATTGGACGCATTATCTTCAGCAATCCAACCGACCAACTGTTCGCACTGGTCCAACTTGGACAGTGTTGTCCTGCGCCGCCCAACTAAGTTGGACATGAAGCTGGGTACGGAAGATGTTTTTTTTTTTTTTTCTGGTGCATGGGCAGCAGGCACAGTTTCATTGCGCCCAGGTCCAAGGCCTATGCATGCACAATCAGCATCACGCCCACTTCCCCGTCTCTTAGTGATCGCCTTCTTCATATTAATGTTTTTGTCACTAGATTAGGCCCAGATTATTAAAATTTGTGCTACAGACACTGTTTTCGGATGTAGTACAGTATATGTCACTGAAAGCCACACACTATGGATACTAGATTAGGCACAGATTATTTAAATTTGTGCTACAGACTAGATTAGGCCTAGATTATTTAAATTTGCGCTAAAGAAACAGTTTTCGGATGGAGTACTGTATATGTCACAGAAAGCCACACACTATGGAGACTAGATTAGGCCCAGATTATTTAAATTTACGCCAAGGAAATAGTTTTCGGATGCAGTACTGTATATGTCAGGGATGTGTATTACACGCACACACTACAGAGACAGTAGATGAGGGCTGGCCCCTGTGTATTAATATTTACGCTAAAGAAACTGTTTTCGGATGGAGTAGATGAGGGCTGGCCCCTGTTTATTAAAATTTACGCTAAAGAAACTGTTTTCGGATGGAGTACTGTATATGTCACGGATGTGGATTAAACGCACACACAGATGTAGCAAACATTATTTCAATTTCCCCAAAAAACAGAGTTTGTGGATGGAGTACAGTATATGTCACGGATGTGGATTAAACGCACACACAGATGTGGCACAACTTAGTTACATTTCCCCCAAAAACAAGAGTTTGCAGATGGAGTACAGTATATGTCACGGATGTGGATTAAACGCGCACACAGATGTGGCACAAATTAGTTAAATTTCCCCCAAAAACCAAAGTTTGTGGATGGAGTACAGTATATGTGACGGATGGGGATTAAACGCACACACAGATGTGGCACAAATTATTTAAATTTCCCCCCCAAAAAAAGTTTGCGGATAGAGTACAGTATATGTCACAGATGTGGATTAAATGCACACACAGATGTGGCACAAATTAGTTAAATCCCCCCCCCCCAAAAAAAAATTTTAGCGGATTGAGTACAGTATATGTCATGGATGTGGATTAAACGCACAAACAGATGTGGCACAAATTAGTTAAATTTCCCCCAAATTTTTTTTTTTCGGATGGAGGACTCTATATGTCACGGATGTGGATTAAACACACACACACTATTGACAATAAATGTGGTGCTGATTAGTTAAATTTACGTAAAAATACACAGTCTGCGGTATAAAAGAAAAATATATTTCTGCTGTCAAACACACACACTAGCCCTTAAAAGGATTATTGGTTGCATGAAATCTTTAGGTAATTGTTAAAACAGCGATTTTTCTCCGTGCACTGTGTCTCTTCCTCAGCACGGTTGTCCCCGAGACTGATCAATTGAGCACAGGTACTAAAAATATATTACTGCTCTTAAACACACACACACATACACTGTAGTCCTTAAAAGGACTTTTGTGTCTTTGCAAATCTTGTTTCTAATAAAATCTGTTAAATTTCAATTCGCACACTATCTTTACCTGCCTACGCTCTGCTCTCCCTGACGCTGACTGAGCCGAACACGTGTCATCCGGTGCTATATAGCACCCGATGACGCGTTCCGGCCAGCCAATTACTGTAATGCCAGTAGCTGACATGGCTACGACATTACACTGAAGGGCATTATTTATCTGCATGTTGGTTGGCTGCTTAGGAGGCGCCAAATGTGCAGGGAGGAGACTCAAGCATTTTGCTCAAGCACACGTGGTACTCGGCCAAGTACCGCCACGGGCCAAGCATAGCGATGCTCGAGCCGAACCGGTACTCGGCCGAGCATGCTCGCTCATCACTACTTATTAGCTGTTGTGTGGTGAAGTGAGAAAATGATAGCCCTTTTTGGCATGTATTAATTTCCTTTTTATTTACTTATTTGATCTAACGGTTTGTCAGACAGAGAAGTGACAGGCCCTGCAGAGGGGAGGGGCACAGGCCTAAATGTTTCTGGCGCAGGCACAGGTCACAGCAGAGTAAGGGGGCATGGCAGCAAGGGTCACTTCGAGCGGCCTGAGCTTCCAGTGTCAGCTAGCGGTCGTGTCTTGACCAGCAACCCAGTGGTTCTTGAATGGTTGACTCGATCTTCCACTTCATCCCAAGTGATATCAGACACCCCCAGCCAAGAATCACTGGGTTCGTCAGACACAACCCTTAGTTGGCATGGCTCTGGAGCAGGCTCTGTGCCCTCACCTGTCCTCAACCTGCCTCTGTCCTTTTCTGTTCCCTCAGCCAGAGAAGTACTATATGCTGTGGGCTCAGCTCCACTATACAGTGAGGACGAGCTACTAGAGGACAGTCAGCAGCTATTGCCCAGCCAAGATCCGGAGGAGACATCTGCCGCTTCCTCCGGTAGGTGGGAAAGTAGTGATAAGGAGAGTGGCGTGCAGGGGCGTAACTATAGGGGAAGCAGGGGAAGCGGCTGCTTTGGGGCCCTGGGTACACAATGAAATTATATACAGTGGCAGTATAGGCAGTGTAGGAAATGGATGGAACAGCTGCCGGGCCTGGTCTGAGAGAGCGATCTTTACTAGCCACAGGAATGGGGGCATGAAAGGAAGGGGCTGCAAAAAAGTTACTGGGGGAGGGGGGGCCCATTCAAAAATTTGCTGTGGGGCCCAGTTATTTCTAGGTACGCCACTGGTGGCGTGGGAGCTGGTGTTGCAAGCGGTCAGGCTCCTGGCTCAGAAACCATTGAGGAGGACATCAGTGACATGCAGACAGTACTCGATAATTATGTAGCTAATCTCACTTGGGAGTCGGGTGAATTAGGGGCTTCATCATCATCAGGAGAAGAGGGTGGCAGCTTGCCTGTGAGGCAGCAGGGGAGCCAGCAAGTTGTTAGCATGGCCAGGAGTCTGCAGGGTGGCCGCAGTGGGAGGTTGGGAGCCAAACGTCCCTGGGGTAGACCACCCACTTTGCAGGAGCCTACCTGCCAGGAAGTAGCGATGCATGGGTTCACGGAGGCAGCGGCGGTAGCAGTCAGTCAGCGCATAGTGTTCGGGGTAAAATCAACTACTCGGCGGTGTGGCAGTTTTTTGTTAAGCTGCCGGAGGAGGTGAACATGGTCATATGTAGAATCTGTGGGCAGAAGGTAAAGCGTGGCCAGGGTGCCTGCGTCAACATATGCAGCGTCACCATAAAGTGGCCTGGGAGAACCATGGCTCCAATGTGGTGGTCCAGCCTGCTGCAGCAAATGCTGCATCACCCAGTTGCATGCACCCAATTTCAGGCAGTCAAGGCTCATCTGCTGGTCCTGATGCTCGTGCTCCTCCTCCTCCTCCTCCTAGTCAGTCATTCCGTCAGCAGTCGATCACCAAAGCGATTGTCAAGAGACAACAGTATGCGTGCACTCATCCAACGGCGCAGAAGCTGAACGTGCTCCTGGCCAAGTGGCTGGTACTGCAATTGCTCCCTTTCCAAGTGGTGGACTCTGCAGCTTTCAGAGAACTGATGGCTTGTGCTGAGCCATGGTGGAGAGACCCAAGACGTCATTTCTTTGACAAAAAGGCAGTACCAGCCTTGCACACCTATGTAGAATAGAAGGTGGGCCAGTCCTTGAGCCGGTCGGTGTTTGCCAAAGTGCACGGCAGGGCCGACGTGTGGAGCTGTAACTACGGTCAAGGACAATATATGTCCTTTACGGCCCACTGGGTTTATATGGTTCCTGCCCAGCCAAACCAGAATCTTGGCCAGATAACGCCGCTTCTGCCTCCACGTTCTCACACCGTTGGTCCTGTGACAATATCCGCCTCTGCCTCCTCATCCTCCACCTTGTCCTCAGCCTCCACTGCAGGGACAATTCACAGTGCCCCACCAGCATACAAAATGGGCAGTGCACGGCGGTGTCACGCTATTCTACACCTAGTTTGCCTTGGCGAACAGAGTCACACTGGGGAGGAACTGCTTTGCGTCCTTTATCAAGAAATCAAATCCTGGCTTCTCCACGTCAAATAAAAATTGGAACCATGGTGACCGACAACAGGAAGAATATGGTGTTGGCGCTGCGTCAAGGAGGGCTGAGCCATGCGACCTGCATGGCACACGTGTTCAAACAGGTTGTCAAGCGTTTTCTGAAGTCTTCCACCCATCTGCAAGACATCCTAAAAATCTAACACATCTGACTGACCACCCTGTAGCTGTTCGGGACCCACAATGACAAATGCTTATGGGGGAGAAGGAGGAGGTGCTGCCACTGGAGGAGGAGGAGGGGTTGGAGTAGGAGTTGGAGGAACAAGAGGATGATGATGATGGCGATGGCACATTTTGTGAAAATGAACTAAGCCTAGATTCCGGAGGATTTTCACACTCCTGCGGCTGAGGCTGATGAATAGATCTGGCCTTGCTACTATTGCTGTCTTTGTCACGGACGTACTGAGACATACAGATGTCTCCGCATGGGTGACAGAAGATTTGTGAGACTGGCAACCCGAGGTTTGATCTGACAGGTTTCCTTGTGGATCAATAGGCGTCTGTGTTGTTTATGATACTGGCCACACCTCTAACCTACAGGTGTTGCTATTGTGGTCATTTAACTTTCCTTATCTATAGTTGCTTCTCCCACAATGCTGTGCGGTTTATAGCTTCAGTGGTATCTGTGGTCTGCTGGTGTTTGGTTCTCGGCTGAGCTCCTGTTGCTGCCATAGCTACTGGAAAGTTAAGTGTATCCTTTCCCTTTTGCATTGCCCTTTGTTGTAGGTCTGAGGTAGACTCCTGTTTATCCTTCCTTTCTGGAGGAACAAGTAGTCTCAGTCCTGTCACTATCGCCAGGGTCTTATAAGGTGAGTTAGGACTCTAGGTACTCCTGCGTAGGAGCTCACTTTTCTTTGGGGTCTGTTCATACTGATAGCCAGTCAGGACTGTGACAAGGGATTTGACTAGGAGGTGTCCTTCTTTCTTCCCTAGCTTTCAAGTCTTGTTCCTTGTTCACTCTCCTTTTTCGTCTGGTGTGGTGTCTCCCTCTTACACACGGGCGCAACAGTCTGCTTGTCTGCCGTCCTGCCTCAATCATGTTGCTACCGCCATTACGTCACTGAAGCAGCCTGCTTCCATAATCTTCTGTAAGGCTGCTCTTGCCTTCTTGCCTTCTTGTAAGGCTGCTGCCTGCCAACATATGTCTGCTACCGCCGCGGCCACCTTGACTGCTGCTGCTTACTGCGAATCCCTTACTGCCACCTCTATTAATACTACACATCCACCACTACTACCACCACTACCACCACTACTACTACTACTAGTACTACTACAATTACTACTACTACCCACAGACTGCTGACTTACTGCCTTGTATGCTCCATGCTATGTTGCTCCTGATGCCCCTACTATTGTGGCCACGTGCCTTTTATTACCCTTCCCTTAAAAGGGAGAATTTTCTCCTGACAATTAACACTTGTCCATGTCATATGGGCAGCCATAATGACCCTGTCACAGCAAAATTTTTGGATGCTTGGTCCCCCAACAAACCACTTTTTAAAAAAATAAAAAAAATATCCCATAACATCGGGTATGTTTAAAAACCATCTGCCCCCAATAAGGGAAAACCTTTGGAAGCTTTGGAATATGAAAAAGCAAAACACATATGACACATAGTGCGATGTGTTTTTATTTGTTAACGCCGTCAAACATACGATTACCCATAACTATGTATGTCAGTTTCACTCATACATGATTTACTATTGCTGTCATTGCGTTCAAGAGCTTGGGGAGGGAGGAGGTAAAAATAAAAACTTCATAAGAAATAGATAACAAGTTTTCCTAAAAATTCCTAGGAGACTAGAGGGTGTTTAACAGCAATCTACCCTGTAAAAACTGTGGAGGACTTGCGTTTTTTTTTCCAATTCCACCCATTTCGAATTTTTTCCCACTTCCCAATTCATTGTATGCCATATTAAAAAGTGACTCCACCTCTCCTCATTAGACTTCTCTAGAGGACAAAGCTCCTTGACCACTATCTCAATTGAAAACCACAACAAGGGCTATATATATATAAAACGTAGCTTTTAATAACCACTATTAAAAATAGAAAAATACCTCACCGTGTAAACCAATATTGTGCATAAATACAAAGTCGCAGCTTACCTCAAGCCTTCACAATGGATGCTTGTGTATATACTCACATATGTGTGGGTGTAGATGACTGCTTGTGTGGTATTGTGACAATTTCAGACTAATACCTACATTTCCCTGGTCATCCCTATGTAAATCGGGACCTGGGACCTGTAATGTCACCTGCCTACACAGCAGAGCACCCGCCCCGACAGGAGCGACCCCACATCGAACCTGACCCTAAATATTAGGCTCGCTCACTGGCCTCGCTATATACGTGTGTGGGTCGATTGAGACCCTGCTATTCCTGTATTAGCCCACTGGTTTTTCAGGATTGTGCTGTAAAAAGAAATATCTATCTCTGGACTTTGATGGATACTAAGTGTGGATAAAATCCCCTGATGAGTCCATTCCTATGGATGAAACGTGACACGTAGGGAATTAGTGAAGGATATTATAGGGAATAGGCCCAATATTTAGGGTCAGGTTCGATGTGGGGTCGCTCCTGTCGGGGCGGGTGCTCTGCTGTGTAGGCAGGTGACATTACAGGTCCCAGGTCCTGATTTACATAGGGATGACCAGGGAAATGTAGGTATTAGTTTGGAATTGTCACAATACCACACAAGCAGTCATCTACACCTACACATATGTGAGTATATACACAAGCATCCATTGTGAAGGCTTGAGGTAAGCTGCGACTTTGTATTTATGCACAATATTGGTTTACATGGTGAGGTATTTTTCTATTTTTAATAGTGGTTATTAAAAGCTACGTTTTATATATATATAGCCCTTGTTGTGGTTTTCATATTAAAAAGTGGCAATAGAAAGTACAACTTGCCTGGCAAAAAACAAGCACCCATACGGCTATGTGAACAGAAAAATAAAAAAAATTATGGCTCCATGAAGATGGAAGAAAAATGAAAATGCAAAAACTTACTTTGTCTGCATGATAAATGCCACGGTCTGAAGTTAGACCCCTTTAAGAATTCAGTGCACATGATGTTTTTTTCACATTCATCCTGAGATATTGAAAACACACTTAGAGAAGACATGATACTTTACCCGATTACTGCTGTTTTCTGCTGTGTCTTCAAGTGTCAAAATAGGAAACCACTGGAAAACACAAATAATAATGTATTATCTTTCATATATAACAATATCCAAACCAATGGAACCTAGCTTCAGGAAATTGAATATTATTATAGGGCCATCCAAGTGTCTCATTATCTGGGATGCTGCTTTCAAGTTGCAACATATACGGTAATTTGTCTTCATTTGGTCATCTTATCATTTCAAAGATAAGGTATAGGTTCCATTACCATACTGTACTTTTTTTTAAACTTTTGATTAGAGATGAGTGAATTTCCTGATATTAGTTTGGTTCCAATTCTATGGTCTTCAGATCGGTTCCAAAAAAATTTGACCCAAATCAAAAGTGTTCCAATTGCCAAAAAAATATTGTATGTGACACTCTGAGATCCGCTTGGAATGTTTCCAACCTTCTTCAAGCTCCTTAATGCCAAGACAAAATTAGTAATTAGAAAGTGGCAACATACGGTGTGCAAAAGTTGTAGGCATGTGTGGGGAAAAAATAGCTGCAAAGTAAAAATGCTTTCAAAAATACAATAGAAGTGTCAATAGCTCATTTGATCAGTTAACAAAATGCAAAGTAAATGAACAAAACACAAATCTAATTCTAATCAACAATTGGTGTGACCACCCTTTGCTTTCAAAACAGCATCAATTCTTCTAGGTACAGTTGCACACTTTTGAAGGAACTCAGCAGGGAAATTGTTCCAAACTAACCACAGATCTTCTGTGGATGTCGGCTTGCTGAGATCCTTCGGTCTTGTCATGTAATCCCAGACAGACTCTGATTGGCTGATTGGGGTGGCGGGAGTTGGCCCCCGCCAATCTAATAATGATGACCTATCCTAAAGGTTACTTCCATGGCAACTCTAGGCTCAGAGATTAGGGTTCTCTAAACTTGGTCCTAGCTGTGCAGGAACTATAACACACACATATTCTCCGTTGCACTTCTCAGACTAGACTCTCTACACATTAACAAGTCCGGGGGGCAGACCTAGTCTATCTCCTGACAACACAATTGGCCAAGTTGTTGACTATATCTTGTCCCTACAATACCACTAAGAGCTTTAGCATAACAAATCACAACATTTAACTCAACAAACATAGCATTAACTCTGTCAAGGGTAAGTAACTTTTTGCAGTAGTCCTTTGAAATATTTACCCAGGGACCCAACTTACCTTTTAGGAACTAGGGGAGAACCCAAAGATAGCTTTCACATGCCATATACCGACACATCACCATTACAGATTGTTAACAGCAGGAGATGCTGTAGCTGGAAATTTTTAAAAGTTATGGGTCAGAATATGATGATGCCAAAAAAAAATTTGTTTTTTGTCAAACTTTTTTTAAAGTCGTAAAAACATAGTAAAAATATATTAGTTTGGTATTGCCTTAATTATACTAAGCCACAGAATGAGGTTGTCTTGTAATCCTCAGCACAAAGTGAATGCCATAAAAATAAAACTCAAAACAATGGAGGCATTGCGGGCTTGCTTTTTTTGATTAATAAACTTCACCCCTCAAAGATTTATTTATTTTTTTCTTCCAAATACAACTTGCCTCACAAATGCAAACTTGTATCTGGCTATATGAACAGAAAAATAAAAAAGTTTAAAAAACAAAACAAAACCAAAGTTGGCTGCATCCTGAAGGGGTTAATGGAAACCTGTTGCTGCACATTTCCATCAGTGACTATTTTCAGTTTCCAGGCATCAGGCATTGGATTCTGTTATTGATGCTGTTTATTAGGTTGGACGAGTATGAATCTAAACATTATCGTGGGTTCAGATTCAGTAGCTGTAATTTATGATGGACATTAATACATACCACAGTATGGGGTAAATGGAAGCCAATTCTGAAACATAAGCCGGTGCACTAACTGGTTTGTAGTACAGAGCTGTGGCAGGAATAGCAGCAAAGACATTGAATTCTGGAATCCATCACAGCGTGAAACATTTGTGCAATATGTAAAACTGCATTAGAAACGCTGGCATCCAGTCCCAAGTTTTTTTATTTTTTCTCCACTTGAAGTTATTGCTCTCTACATACATAGAACATCTGTTCCTGTGCTCTATAGACGATGCCTTAGGTTTTGGCTGCAGCTGAACTGGCTCAATATGTTCTGCGTTGAATGCAGACCCTTATTGAAAATTAATAGCACCGCAGAAAGCGTTGTGGTATTTTAGCATTAACATGCGAGAATGATTTGGGGACAACGGTGCAATAAAGATTCCTAGGGTTTGTTTTTATTTAGGAGCAGAACATGCGGCTTTCATTTAATGTCATGATTCTGCCTAGAAAGCAAGGCCAGTGTGCAATGCAGAATTAATGGGGACATATAATGCTTTTTACCAGAGGTTTATCTAGGCTTTCCAGCACCCGGGGCAAGGATTCAGCATCACTGCTCCTCCTATTCCCCCCCCCCCCCCACCCCACCGCCACCTCCACCACCACTCAAATTTATATAAAGTGGGAAAAGTGAAGTGGTGCGTGTAGCGTACTGGGGCAATTTAAATTTTTCACTAAGCTGCTCCTTTAACTCCGCCCAATGCATGATTATACTCAACCAGCCCCAACTAATGAAATCTATAATAGGGTACCATTACACCTTGCAATAAATTAAAAAAACAACTGGTCGTACCTCATCCAGGCTGTCGCTGGCATGTTAGTGTGATATCCGCTTGATCCGGAACAAGGTCCCTCTGGTGATAGAGAAAAATGAATAATCACATAAGGCTAGTTTCACACATTTTTTTTCCAGGACGGATCCGACAGGCTGTTCACGCTGTCGGATCCATCCTGGCGCTATTTCACCGTGCCACCGGACTGCCGCTCCGTCCCAATTGACTATAATGGGGGCGGAGGCGGAGTTCCAGCACGGCAGTGCACAACAGAGGCCGTCGGACTAAAACTACGACATGTCCGACTTAGGAGAGGATGGTAACTGTACCTGGTAAATACCTACGAGGGGTCGCTGTGCTGGCCCTGTAAGACCGAGCCATCCGAATGTATAACAGGGTAATCTAGGGAATTTCCACTTGTGCTACCACACAGTACTAATGCTCACAATGTGCACTTCACAGTACTTATGCGCACATTGTTCCCCCTTCACAGTAATATCCAAATTGTACACCCTCACAGTAATTAAGTCCTCCTTGTAGCCCCTTAACAGTAGTTATGCCCACCTTGTGGCCCCTTCAAAGTACTTATGCCCACTGTGTGACCCCTTCACAGTAGTTATGCCCATCTTTGTGCCACTTCACAGTAGGTATGCCCACCTCGTGGCCCCTAGACAGTAGTTATGCCCACCTTGTGGCCCCTTCACAGTGAATGTGGCTTCAGCGAAAAACGCATTGCACCCGGAAGCAAGTCCGGATGCAATGCGTTTATCACTGATAGCTGCTAAGAGATGTTGTTTGTAAACCTTCACACGCCTTTTTATCACACGCGTAAAAAATGCATTGCATCCGTGTGGGAAAAAAATGTAACAGCTGAGCGCAGTCACAGACAAAACTGACTGAACTTGATTGCAAAATGGTGCGAGTTTCACTGAGCACACACTGAACGCATCCGGAGAAAATCGGTATTGTTCGTGTGAAAGAGGCCTTACTCTGTAGTCAATCCTTCATTTGATTGCATAGGACTTACCAAATGCAGAATTTTCATTGCAATTAAAATGTGTCAGTGTTCATACATCAAATTTATACAGGAAAAACAACAAAAAAATACATTTAAGGTTGTCATATGTGAAGATATCTTTATGGTGATATATGTGCTATATGTCCATGCAAGCCACATTTGTTTGAAAAAGGAGTGTTGCTATTCCATATATCTGAATTGGGTTATGCAAAAAAACAGCGCAAATGCTGCAGAAACATTGATGCAAATTTTCTGTTGCAAAAAAAAATAAAATTCTTCCTCAGCAAAGTGCACCTGTCACGTTCGGGTGTGGGAGGGAAACACCACACCAAACATAGGAGGGAAAGGGGTGAGGGAATAAGGCCTGGAAACTAGGGAAAGGAGTTGGACACCTCCTAGTAAAACCCTAATCAAACTCCTGACTAACTACGAGTATGAACAGACCCCAGAGGTAGGTGAGTTCCTACACAGGAATACCTAATGTCCTAACTTACCCTATAGGACCCTGGTACTAATGTCAGGACTGAGACAACTTGTTCCTCCAAAAGTAAGGACGAACAGGAGTCTCCCTCAGGCCTTAATACCAATGACAGAGAAATGCAACACACAAAATAACCCAAACAAAATACAAAAGGGAAAGAAAACACTTAACTTCAAGTGGCTATGGCAGCACCAGGAACTCAGCTGAGATCCACACACCAGCTATCCACAACTTAAACTGGAGCTATAAACCGCATAGCATAATGGGAGAAACAACAATAAATAGAGAAGGTTAAATTACCATAATAGCCACACATGGGGAAAGAAGGTCTGGCAAGCACCAGAAACAACACAGACGTCATTTAATCCAAAATGAAAACATGTCAGATCAAACCACGTGTTGCCAGTCTCACCGATCTCCTGTCACCTGTCGCGGGAACGTCCGTGACAGTACCTTTCATAACAGATGACCTACATGTCTTGTATATGCAATCACTCCCTCTAAAGACCCGCTCTCACCCCAGACTTTCTCTTAATCATATTGCTAACCATATCAGTTCCAAAAAACGTTTCCAATACACGAGGGTTAATCTAAGTTCTGGACAAGATCTGTATTCTGTTGGGGACAGGACATCTGCATTCGCTGCTTTTCTTTTACATGAACAAACCCTTTCCTGAGGTCATTGGAAACCAGTTCACTTTCAGCACATGCGATGCACTAATTGTTGTCTTGCAGTTACATTGATTCCAGTTAATACCATATGTGTATCGTTCATCATCCAAGACATAAAAATTCCTTCTGAATTTCAATAAGTAGACTCCACTGCGTGGTGTATTCTGTATCTTGTCAATATATTTTATTTTTATTTTGTCATCTGTTTTCTGGCCCTGTACATCAAAGTAACATTTGATAATGGAGTCAGATTCCTAGTTTCTATAGAAAAAGGAATAGCAGAATAGCCCATTAGGCTACAAATTCACACAGGGAAATAAATAAAAGGGAATATGTAATCAGAAAATGACATATTATGTAAATTACGTTTTTATGTTAAAATTTTTGTTTTTGAATTTTTGATAATTTTTGTTTTAATTTTCCATGTCACTACCTACACTCATTGACAAAAAGATCATGTACCCAGATAGAAATGCCCGGATTACTGCAAACCTCAGCATGCAGTTATGCAGTTAGTGATTACAGGTGTGGACTGATTAGACACTGGGTCTTGCCAAAAGATGGCATAAAAGTGTTTCCCCTTCTACCCTATAAAAAGGCTCTCAGAGGCTCCTTTTGAGAAGACTACCTCTTGATGAGAGATCTTTGACTGTTAGACATGCCTCTACCATGCACTCAGAGACATTGTGCCTAGTTGACAGACTTTGTGAGGGGTGCACAATTGGACAGAGAGAATCAGGATGGTCGTTTCAGCAAATGACCTGCCGTCTAGGTTCGTATACACAAAGAACAGGCTCCAGGCGACCCAGACAGACCACCAGTAGAGATTGTTTCATCTGCTAACATGCACCAGCCGCTCCCACAGTTTCATTGTCCACTATCCAAATACAAGAGACATCTTCATTACACACCCCTGTAACTGTCTAGACCATTTCAAGGTGTTTAGGAGAAGGAAATTTGTACTACGGAGCCGATTACATGTACTGCCATGGACAGCCAGCCACCATCGCCTTTGTTTGCAGTGGTGTAGTGAATGAGAAACCTGGACTGCTATAGACTGGAACCATATAGTTTTTAGTGACTAATCCAGGTTCTGTATTCGGGTTCTAGTATGGAGGACTGTTGGCGAGTGCTTCAGTCCTGCCTTTTCTTTGATGTGACAAACTGCTCCATTTGCTGGTGTGATTATCTGTGGACCAATCACACAAGACAGTCAGTAACCCCTAGTAGTGAGAGAAGGGACTCTCGGCAATATCTGCAGGACATCCTGCCTCCACATGTGCTGCCTCTCATGGCAAAACTTCTGACTGGAATTTTTCAGCAGGATAATGCTCACCCACACATAGCATAGCATGTCTCCACGAGATTGTAAACTTTTTTGGTGTGTCTGGTCGCCAGCTTTATAACCAATCATGCATTGATGGGACCAGCTGGGAATCCATCTTCAGCAAACTATGAGTGCACAGGATCTACATGCCCAGCTGTAACAGCTGTGGGCACATGTGCCGCAGGATACCATAAAGAACCTGTATGCCTCCATGCCCCAGCGTATCTAATTCTGTATCCAGGCTAGAGGCGGCTCAACAGGGTAAAAGAGCCCCCTTTCAATTATACAGTTTTCCCCAATAAAGTTATCCAGTCTCTCTAATATTGTAATCACTTACATATATCATCATTACATTCACACATAGAAAGTTTTGTTCAATTCCAACAATTGGTACCTTATTTTTTTGTCAATGAGTGTATATTCAAAAAATGCAAATACATAAAATCATGCAGTTTTTGCTCTGGCCACTAGGCCTAGTAATATGATCGTTACACCCCTGGTCTCTGGTAATAATAATATCCCCCCCCACTAATGTACTTATAGCTCCCACAGTTATATCCCTATAATGCCCTTCCTTCCACTGCCCTCAGTAATGTCCCTCACTGCCCCTAGTAATGTCCTTCTCCTGCCCCAATGTTGTCCCCCACTGCCCCCGGTAATGTCTCTCACTGCCCTTGGTAATGTTCCCCACTTCCCCAGGTAATGTCCCTCACTGCCCCCAGTAATGTGCCCCACTGACCCAGCAGGTAGTGCCCCCCACTGCCTCTAGTAATTTCCCCCTACTGCCTCCAGTAATGTCCCCTACTGCCCCAGTAATGTCCCCCACTGCCCCAATAATGTCCCCCACTGCCCATAGCAGTGTCCCCCACTGCCCCTAGTAATGTCCCCCACTGCCCCTAGTAGTGTCTCCCACTGCCCCTAGTAGTGTCCCCCACTGCCCTAGTAGTGTCCCCCACTGCCCCTAGTAGTGTCCCCCACTGCCCCTAGTAGTGTCCCCCACTGCCCCTAGTAGTGGTCCCCCACTGCCCCTAGTAGTGGCCCCCACTGCCCCTAGTAGTGGCCCCCACTGCCCCTAGTAGTGGCCCCCACTGCCCTTAGTAGTGGCCCCCACTGCCCCTAGTAGTGGCCCCCACTGCCCCTAGTAGTGGCCCCCACTGCCTCCAGTAATTAAGCAGGTGGGTGGTTCTAAGCAATGTAAGGGCTCTTTCACACTTGCGTTTTTGTTTTCCGGCATAGAGTTCCGTCGTCGGGGCTCTATGCCGGAAAAATCCTGATCAGTTTTTTCCCCATGCATTCTGAATGGACAGAAATCCGTTCAGGATGCATCAGGATGTCTTCAGTTCAGGACCGGAACGTTTTTTGGCCGGAGAAAATATCGCAGCATGCTGCACTTTTTGCTCCGGCCAAAAATCCTGAACATTTGCCACAAGGCCGGATCCGGAATTAATGCCCATTGAAAGGCATTAATCCGGATCCGGCCTTAAGCTAAACGTCGTTTCGGCGCATCGCCGGATCCGACATTTAGCTTTTTCTGAATGGCAGGATGCTAAAGTCCGGGTTACCATGGTAAAGTGTAGTGGGGAGCGGGGGAGCAGTATACTTACCGCCCGTGCGGCTACCGGGGCGCTCCAGAGTGACGTCAGGGTGCCCCACGCGCATGGATCACGTGATCGCATGGATCACGTGATCCATGCGCATGGTGCGCTCTGACGTCATTCTGGAGCCCCCCGGGAGCCGCACGGACTGTAAGTATACTGCTCCCCCGCTCCCCACTACTACTATGGCAACCAGGACTTTAATAGCGTCCTGGCTGCCATAGTAACACTGAAAGCATTTTGAAGACTGATCAGTCTTCAAATGCTTTCAGGTCACTTGCGTTGTTATGGATCCGGTGAGCATTTCCGGCGACGGAAGTGCACGCCGGATCCTAACAACGCAAGTGTGAAAGAGGCCTTAGTCAAGCTCCACTCACCCATTTAGTTTGAAACTAATTCTAGTAGTGCAATACCGGGTCCTGATGCTGGAGCACATATGATGCAGGTGAGTTGAGCGCTCTGACGGAGCCCGGCATGAAGTACAGTGACAATGCTGGGCCCCATTTTCATATGAGCGCAGCGGGCCCCCTCTCCCCACCGGGCCTAGTCGCGTTCGCACCCTCTGTATACAAAGATGAAGTAAGTGACAGTCACCAAGAGTCGTCAAACAGGGCTGGCTCCAGATCAACCAGCGCATAACATGGCACTCGGTGGATGTCCATTTGATACAACGTAAGATGTTGGTACTGTAACAAGACATCTTACCCTGGTAATGTCTTCAATGGAGCTGAAGTCTTTATTAAACACCTAAGTGTTTTCTACTCTCCTCGCCCCTCCTAGGCCTACCCAAAGGATAGTACGAATGTACAGTTACCTCATACTGCAGAAATGTGGCCAGGTATCAGACATCACTAAACAGTTAAAATAAAAGGAATTAAAGTGGAAGGACCAATTAAAACATTGTTTTGCATTCCACCCCTGGTTCTTCCACTTTTCATTTCAACCCGTCTCAAAATAAAATAAAAAACAAAAACAAATCAATGCACGCATAAATGTATGCAGCGGATATTACACTGTGGTATATCTTAGTTTCAAAGCAACTTCAGTAACACAATCTACAAAGACTATTGATTAAAGAATACTGCCCCTAATTGTTTATCAAAAAAACACCTTGACACCACTGGGCTTCTAAAAACAAACAGAAAACGAACAAAATTGTATTTATAAAAATGTATTTTGGGCTAACAAGAGTTTCTTTAGTTAAGATCTTTTTTGTTTCTAATCTTCATAAATGCTCAGTCTCTGGTGCTGTTTCTTGATCTTGATCTTTAGAATCCTCCTCTCATTGACGTTGTGTTTTCAACAAAGGTGGTGGTCCAGTCTTTTGTGTGTTGATGTTTGAGGGGATTGCAGGTGTAATCACAATCCTAAGAACAGGTAGGTTTCAGGGCCTCTTTTCAATGGTTGTAGGACAGTCCATAACCTTTTCTGTGGGAGGAG
The DNA here is from genome assembly GCA_033119425.1 of Bufotes viridis. Classification (NCBI taxonomy): domain Eukaryota; kingdom Metazoa; phylum Chordata; class Amphibia; order Anura; family Bufonidae; genus Bufotes; species Bufotes viridis. The sequence continues at coordinate 447,428,178 of CM065591.1, forward strand.
CTTTCACACTGGGACCCATCCCCTCATTGGTTTGCGGGACGTTGCAACATCATCTACCCTGCTGGTTTGCTGGTGTACTGTAGGAAGTCTTGGGCAGATGACTACCTTTGAAGTCCACCCCGGACAATAGTAATGCGATGCGAGCAGCAAATCTTTGTTCAACATGGCAGACCAGTGGTTACAGACTTTTTTAATTGTATGACAGGCAGGCTACTAAAAGTTGTGTATTACCACAACTGGTACTGTTAACTTGGGCAGCACTCAGGCACTACTGAGGTTGTCAGTCCTGGCTCTGCTAATCAAACTTTGTTTTAAAATAAATGTAGTTCTGGAATAACTAAGTCCATGGGTTTCAACTCATTTCAAAATAACTCAGTCTATGACAACTTCTATGTCAATTTTCTTCTCACCACCCCCGCATCAGAGGAATAAAAAAAAACAAAAAAGTGTCCAGTTATGCTTTTTAACCCCTTCTACTCTGGGCCAGTTTTCGCCCTTCTGTCCAGGCCATTTTTTGCAAATCTGACATGTGTCATTTTATGTAGTAATAGCTTTGGAACACTTTTATTTATCCAAGCTATTCTGAGATTGTTATCTAGTGACACATTGTACTTCATGATAGTCATAAATTTGAGTCAATTTATTTCACCTTTATTTATAAAAAAATCCCAAATTTACAAAACAAAATTGAATGATTTGCAATGTTCAAAATTTCAATTTCTCTGCTTTTAAAACAGAAAGGGATACGTCATAAAATATTTATTTCTTAACATTCCCAATATGTCTACTTTATGTTGGCATCATTTTGTAAATGTCATTTTATTTTTTTAGGATGTTTAGAAGGCTTAGAATTTTAGAAGCAATTCATAAAATGTTTAAGAAAATTTCCAAAACCCACTTTATAAGGACCAGTTCAGTTCTAAAGTCACTTTGTGGAGCTTACATAGTGGAAACCCCCCATAAATGACCCCATTGTTGAAAGTACACCCCTACCCCTCCACAAGGATTAAAGGAAAATGGAGATGAAATTTCAAAATTTCACTTTTTTGACAGATTTTCCATTTTAATCCATGTTTTTCTTTAACACATCGAGGGTTAACAGTCAAACAAAACTCAATATTTATTAGCCTGATTCTGCGGTTTACAGAAACACCCCACATGTGGTCATAAGATGATGTATGGGCACACGGCAGGACGCAGAAGAAAAGGAGCGCCATATGGTTTTTGGAAGGCAAATTTTGCTGGACTGGTTTTTAGATGCCATGTCCCATTTGAAGCCCCCCAGATGCACCTTACAGTAGCAACTCCAAAAAGTGACACCATTTTGAAAACTAGGGGATAAGGTGCCATTGGTACTATTTTGGGGTACATATGATTTTTAATTGCTCTATATTACGTTTTTTGTGAGGCAAGGTAACAAAAAAATGGCTGTTTTGGCATAGTTTTTATTTTTTACAACATTCATCTAACAGGGTAGATCATGTGCTATTTTTATCGAGCAGCGTTGTTACAGAAGCAATGATATCAAATATGTCTACTTTACTTTGTTTGTTTGTTTGTTTCAGTTTTAGATAATAAAGAATTTTTGGGGAAAAAAAGCACACTTTTTGTGCTAGATAGTACATTTGCAGCCTGTGCTGCATTTCTGACAGTCCAATAAAACCGTGAAATACTGTAGGTACATTGTTGGTAGAAAAAAAACACTTTTTGTGCTAGATAGTACATTTGCGGGTTGCGCTGCATTTCTGACAGTCCAATAAAACCGTTAAATACTGCAGGTACATTGTTGTTTGAAAAAAGCATACTTTTTGTGCTAGATAGTACATTTGCAGCCTGCGCTGCATTTCTGACAGTTCTGAAATATAACCAGTAAATACAACTGTGACATTGTTGGTGTAAAAAACACTTATTGTTGGCTATAAAGTACATTTGCGGCCTGCATTTTCGCACCCGGGGCAGGTCCTTTCTCTGTGCCACCCCCCCCCCTTGACCACATACCTCTTACATCCAGGGACATCTCCTGTCATGTAGACCTTCTCTTTCCTTTTCTCCTCTGTTAGACCGCCATGACCAGTGGCGGATTAACATAGGGGCGTTCGGGTCGGCAGCATACTGTGGCGGGGCACAGGAGCGCATAGTTCCCTGCCCCGCCGCCGATCAACACCATAGGCTTCAGGCCTAGTAGGCCTGAGGCCTATGTGGTAGTATATTCCCGGTGCAGGCGTGCGTGATGACATCATCACGTGCCTGCGCCGGGACTCAGGACAATGAGGATTGCGCTCCTGCGGCCTGCCTCACCATCCCGAACCCAGGTAAGTATTAGCTTTTAGTTGTTGTTTTTTTTTCTGTGTGTGCCTTTGGGGGCCAGAGGAGGACATGGGGGCAGTGTGGGGCGCAGTATAGGTGCAGATTATTACATGGGGGCAAATAATTTCATTGGGAGCAGATTATTACATGGGGGCAAATTACTTCATAGGGGTGCAGTGTGGGGGCAAAATACTTCATGGGGGCAGTGTGGAGGCAAATTACTTTATGGGGGCAGTGTGACGACAAATTACTTCATGGGGGCAGTGTGGGGGAAAATTACTTCAAGGGGGCAGTGTGGGGGCAAATATTTTTATGGGAGGGCAGTGTGGAGGCGAATTACTTTATGGGAGCAGTGTGGAGGAAATTACTATATGGGGTAGTGTGGAGGAAATTACTATATGGAGCAGTATAGGGAAATTACTATATGGGGGCAGTGTGGGGAAATTATTATATGGGGCAGTGTGGGGGAAATTATTATATGGGGCAGTGTAGGGGAAATTATTATATGGGGGCAGTGTAGGGAAATTATTATGTGGGGCAGTGTGGGGAAATTATTATATGGGGGCAGTGTGTGGGAAATTATTATGTGGGAGCAGTGTGGGGAAATTAGGGGCATTGCTATTAGGGGACATTATTTTTGGGGACACTATACAGGCATTATTACCTGGAGCACAATATAGGGTGTTGTTGTTATTACTGGGGGCACTCTAGGGGACATTATAACTGCTGTAGACACTATAGGGACCTTTGGGATAATTTATAAAGCTGGTGTAAAGTAGACCTGGCTTAGTAGCCCACAGCAACAGATTCCACCTTTCATTTTTCGCAGCTCCTTTGGAAAATAAAAGGTGGAATCTGATTGGTTGCTATGGGCAACTAAGCCAGTTCTACTTTACACCAGTTTGATAAATGATCCCAATTATGAGAAATCTAATGTGTCTGTGTAACAAACTCTGTAGAGACGAGATGTGGCGGAAAGAATTTGTCATGCCGTACTAAGTCAAACGGAGGAGAAGAGGAAAGAGAAGGTCTACATGACAGGAGATGTCCCTGGATGTAAGAGGTATGTGGTGCTGTATTCTCCTATATGTAGAGGTGGCTCACTACTGTGACCTGCCTCTCATCTTCTCAAGTTTTTTTTATCATAATCATATGTATTTTAAATTTGGCAACTAAAATTTTAATTTGTCACCTGCAGTCTTATGTAACCGCCCAGATAATAGTCATAACTTTCTTTGTGCAGATAATGTAGTAGATGTTCCATGCAGTCCTATGTAACACCCCACATAACACAATAGTTCACTGTGTTATGTGGGGTGTTACATAGGACTGCAGGTAACATCTATGACATCTGTACTCAGAGAGTTATGAGATGGTGGGGGTATGATTCCTGGCACCCCCGCCAATCCGTTGTTTGAGGAGACCGCGATGTTCCAGTGAGCGCCGCAGCCTCTTTGCTACTTAACAAGCACAGCGATGTCCATTTGATAGCAGTGTGCTTGGTATTTTAGATCATCCCCAATCACTGGGATGGGACTGAGCTACACCTAGACCATGTGAACGATGAATGTGATGTCATATGGCCTAGAAAGAGACTGTGACGCTCACGAAGCACCGCAGCCTCTTCATACAGAAAAAAATTAAACTAAAATGGATAGAGGGGCCCGAGTTGGGTAGACAGCCCCGGGCCTATCATGCACTTAATCTGCCCCTGGCCATGACAAATTCTTTCAGCCACATCTCGTCTCTACAGAGTTTGTAACACAGACATGTTAGATTTCTCAATTTTTCCATGAACCTCCCCATCCTGATGTCCCCAGAGTGTCATCCTGCTGCCACCCCCAATACTGTGCCCGTGGTGCTCCCCAATGTCCCAGGTACTATACTGCTGGAAAATAGTAACCCCAGTAGACATAATTGGGGTCATTTATCAAACTGGTGTAAAATAGACTGGATTTCCAAAAGAGCTGTAAAATATGAAAGGTGGAACCTGATTGGCTGCTATCGGCAACTAAGCCAGTTCTACTTTACACCAGTTTGATTAATTACACAAAATGTCCCTATAGTGTCCACAGCAGCTGCCCCCATATAGTAATTTCCCCCACACTGCCCCCCATAGTAATCCCCCCACAGTAATTTGCCCTCACAGAGTAATTTCCCCCCACACTGCCCCCAGATAGTAATTTGCAGCACACAGTAGTGTCCCCCACACAGTAGCGACCCCCACACAGTAGTGTACCCCACACAGTAGTGTACACCACACTGCCCGCCACACAGCAGTGTACTGTACCCCACACTGCCCCCACACAGTAATTTCGCACACACAGTAGTTTCCCCCACACAGTAGTGTCCCCCACACAGTAATGTCCCCCAGACATTAGAGTACCCCACACAGTAGTGTACCCCACACTGCCCACCACACAGTAGTGTACTGTACCCCACACTGCCCCCACACAGTAATTTCCCACACACAGTAGTTTCCCCGACACTGCCCCCCACACAGTAGTGTGCTGTACCCAACACTGCCCCCACACAGTAATTTCCCACACACAGTAGTTTCCCCCACACTGCACCCACACAGTAGAGTACCCCACACTGCTCCCATACAGTAGTTTCCTCCACACAGTAGTTTACCCCACACTGCCAGCCCCACAGTAGTGTACCCCACACAGTAGTGTACTGTACCTCACACTGCCCCACACAGTAATTTCCCGCACACAGTAGTTTCCCCCACACAGCCCCCCTACAGTATTTTCCCCCACACAGTAGTATACCCCACACTACCCACCACACAGTAGTGTACCCCACACAGTAGTGTACTGTACCCCACACTGCAATTTCCCACACACAGTAGTTTCCCCCACACAGTAGAGTCCCCCACACTGACCCCCACACAGTAGTGTCTCCCACACTGCCCCCACACAGTAGTGTCCCCCACACTTCCCCCTACAGTAGTTTCCCCCACACAGTAGTGTCCCCCACACTGCCCTCACACAGTAGTGTCCCCCACACTGCTCCGACACAGTAGTTTCCCCCACACAGTAATTGCCAATACATTGCCCCCATGTAGTAATTTGCCCCACACAGTAGTTTCCCCCATATTGCCCCCATTTAGTAATTTGCCCCCACATAGTAATCCCTCCCATAATTATTTGCCCCACACAGTATTCTACCATAATATCCCCCCCCCACACACACACACACACATGTCCTCCTGTGTCCCCTAAAGTTTCTTGGCACATAAAAGAAAAAAAAGAAAAAAGAAAAACTAAAAGCTAAATACTCACCTATGTCCAGGCGCTTGCTCGCACACTTCCTTGTGCTGCTGCGTCCAGGCACAGGCGCGCGCTATGACGTCATCACGCACACCTGCTTCAGGATTTCACTACCGCATAGGCCTCAGGCCTACTAGGCAGTGATCGACAGCAGGGCAGGGAACTATGCGCTCTTGTGCCCCGCCGCAGTATGTGGGCCGCGAGCATCAGCGCTCCAGCAATTAGCACTTCCATCTGTATTGATGGAAGTGGTCATTGCTTCTCTGGCATCTCCCTGACAGCCGGCACCCGGGGTGGACCGCACCCCCGCCCCTTCACCCCAGGCACGCCACTGCGTCTTAGCAGGAGGCATCATTCCAGCAACATGGTGGAACAGTATATGTGCACACGCCTACACGTTTTGACTGATGAGTCTGCCCCATTCAACTTCTGGGTCTCCAAATTGGGCGCATGGCCTGAGCTTGCCCTTTACTCATTGGAGGTGCTGGCCTGCCCTGCAGCCAGTGTATTGTCTGAACGTGTGTTTAGCATGGCAGGGGGCGTCATCACAGACAAGCGCAGCCGCCTGCCCACAGTCAATGTGGACAAGCTCACATTTATTAAAATGAACCAGGCATGGATCCCACAGGACTTGTCCATACCTTGTGCAGAATAGATATGTATACCGGCCTCACCCAGCCTTTGCTATACTCCAGCGCACTTTCTCTTTGTTTTCTTTTCTATATTTTCCAATGTTCTGGAGTCTACCCAAATTTAAAAACAATGAAAAAGTTAAATACAAAAAACAGTGTTGTTGGCGACTACCTCCTCAACCACCGTTTCCACCTACACCACCACGTCCACCGCTTCCTCAACCTCCTACTCCATTTAGATCTCCTCCTGCTAGTTCAAGATTATTTTTTTTTTTAACTTTGTCATTTCCCTATCCACATTTGTTTGCAGGGCACTTGTCGTGCTCTTACCCACATTTTGATGCTGTTTTTAGCCCTCTAGCCCTTTCCATGACTCTTTTAGAGCCATTTTAGTGCCCCAAAGTTCGGGTCCCCATTGACTTCAATAGGGTTCGGGTTCGGGGTCAAGTTCGGGTCATGTTCGGGTCCTGAACTTGAACTTTGCTACGAAGTTCGGCCAAACCCGGCGAACCCCAACTTCCAGGTGTTCACTCAACTCTACTTACGAATACAGTCATGGAACCATGCTCGTTAAATGAATTTTGGCCACGGGAGTTAGACACAGTTTGTGATTATGGGCCAGGGCTGGCCTTAGGACAGTAATGCTATTTGTGCACTGTATGATTGTGATATTTGGGAATAATCTGATATATCATAAAGGATGGGGGGCACCAATACTGCACAATGCACTAAACAATGCAAAGTAGGTTCTTCTCATTACAGTCATATATTGTCATTCACAGGATACATCTATCATCTAGATATATCATTTTGTTCATATTTATATTGGAAATGGAAAGCAAAAATTATGAGGAGGACATCGAGAATCTAGATTTAAATCTGTCTATCTATTGTGAAAGATACAGTTGCAAGAAAAGTATATGAACCCTTTGGAATGATATGGATTTCTGCACAAATTGGTCATAAAATGTGATCTGATCTTCATCTAAGTCACAACAATAGACAATCACAGTCTGCTTAAACTAATAACACACAAAGAATGAAATTACCATTAAGTTACCATGTTTTTATTGAACACACCATGTAAACAGTCACAGTGCAGGTGAAAAAAGTACATGAACCCTTGGATTTAATAACTAGTTGAACCTCCTTTGGCAGCAATAACTTCAACCAAACGTTTCCTGTAGTTGCAGATCAGATGTGCACAACGGTCAGGATTATTTCTTGACCATTCCTCTTTGCAGAACTGTTTCAGTTCAGCAATATTCTTGGGATATCTGGTGTGAATCGCTTTCTTGAGGTCATGCCACAGCATCTCAATCGGTTGAGGTCAGGACTCTGACTGGGCCACTCCAGAAGACGTATTTTCTTCTGTTTAAGCCATTCTGTTGTTGATTTGCTTCTATGCTTTGGGTCATTGTCCTGTTGCAACACCCACCTTTTGTTGAGCTTCAGCTGGTGGACAGATGACCTTAAGTTCTCCTGCAAAATGTCTTGATAAACTTGGGAATTCATTTTTCCTTCGCTGATAGCAAACCGTCCAGGCCCTGACGCAGCATAGCAGCCCCAAACATGATGCCCCCACGACCATACTTCACAGTTTGGATGAGGTTTTGATGTTGGTGTGCTGTGCCTCTTTTTGTCCACACATAGTGTTGTGTGTTTCTTTCAAACAACCTAACTTTGGTTTCATATGTCCACAGAATATTTTGCCAGTACTGCTGTGTAACATCCAGGTTATCTTGTGCAAACTGTAAACGTGCAGCAATTTTTTTTGGACAGCAGTGGTTTCCTCTGTGGTATCCTCCCATGAAATCCATTCTTGTTTAGTGTTTTACGTATCATAGATTCGCTAGCAGGGATGTTAGCATATGCCAGAGACTTTTGTAAGTCTTTAGCTGGCACTTTAGGAATCTTCTTTACCTCACTGAGCAGTCTGCGCTGTGCTCTTGCAGTCATCTTTACAGGACGGCCATTCCTAGGGAAAGTAGCAGCAGTGCTGAACTTTCTCCATTTATAGACAATTTGTCTTACTGTGGACTGATGAACAGCAAGGCTTTTGGAGATACTTTTATAACCCTTTCCAGCTTTATGCAAGTCAACAATTCTTAATCATAGGTCTTCTGAGAGCTCTTTTGTGAGAGGCATCATTCACATCAGGCAATGCTTCTTGGGAAAAGCAAACCCAGAACTGGTGTGTGTTTTTTATAGGGCAGGGCAGCTGTAACCAACATCTCCAATCTCATCTCATTGATTGGACTCCAGTTAGCTGACACCTCACTCCAATTAGCTTTTGAATATGTGATTAGTCTAGGGGTTCACATACTTTTTCCATCTTCATTGTGAATTTTTACATGGTGTGTTCAATAAAAACATGGTAACATTTAATTATTTGTGTGTTATTAGTTTAAGCAGACTGTGATTGTCTATTGTTGTGACTTTGATGAAGATCAGATCACATTTTATGACCAATTTGTGCAGAAATCCATATCATTCCAAAGGGTTCACATGCTTTTTCTTGCAACTAGATAGATAGATAGATTGTTCTGCATCATAAACTCATGCAAATTGTCTTTCTCTCCAAGTTCCATGATTCACGAATTGACTGTCCATTCATGTCTCCATATGTTTATGCTAGGACAAGCAAACAGAGACACATACAGTAGATAACACAGAGATCCCAGAGCAGTTCTGTGCACAGATCATACAGAATGTCTCTAGCGTGGGAAAATTTCCATCTGTGCCCTGAAAGGCCCTGCTTATAGGTCTCACTGGGAATTTATACAGGAACTTGTGAGCAACTGAAGAAAGGGTTTAATTTTCTCAGAATCAAAGGTGAAATTAAAAAAAATATAAGGTTGTCTGGTGCAAGGCAAGTTACACTATGCAGTCCACAAACAAGCAAATAGTATAATAATAAATGTGTAACACTACAACATCTGAAGCCAGCTGTCAACAAAGTCAAACTGCAATTCCAATAATAAAGTGTATATATACAGTGTAGATTGATAGACAGACAGACAGGAAGACAGATAGAGATATAAACGGATAGATAGATAGATAGATAGATAATTTATAGATGGATAGATAGATAGATAGATAGATAGATAGATAGAAAACCTGCTGGATAGGAGATGTGTACCTGTATAAGGGTAGCAGTAAAGGTAGTAGTAGCATCAGTGACAGTACAGTATGGAACCTGACAGACAAGGCAGTAGATGTGCAGCTGCGTAGGGGTAATAGTAGTGGCTAGAGATGTCCCGAACTATTCACAGGCGAACATCGCTTGTTCGCGTTCGCCGTGGCGGGCGAACATATGTGTTCGGTCCGCCCCCTATACATAATCATTGAACAAACTTTGACCCTGTACCTCACAGTCAGCAGACACATTACAGCCAATCAGCATACCCTCCCTCCCAGACCCTCCCACCTCCTATCAAAAAGCAAGGACAGCATCCATCTTAGATTCATTCTGAAGCTGCAGTGTTAGTTAGAGCAGGGAGAGTGCTGCCGCTGCTGAATTAATATAGGGATTCTAGGGAAAGCGTTAGCTAGGCCAGTGTTCTGTGTCCACTCCAGTCCTCAAAGACTCATCTGCTGTAAGGACAGCGTTCTTACAGCACCCCAAAAAGCCCTTTTTAGGGCTGGTACATCAGTCTGCTTTTATTTATTTTTTCTATATATATATTGCAGTTGCCTGCCCGTGTGTGAGAGGTCGCAGGCCCACAGACTGTACTGTGTGCACACCACTCATATAGGGTGGCACAGTACCTTGTAGATAAAAAAGTCATTTAATTTTTACCCTTTAATATAATTGCAGTTGCCTGCCAGTGTGTGTCAGGCCCACTGACTGTACTGTGCCCACTGCCCACCACTCATATAGGGTGGCACAGTACCTTGTAGATAAAAAAGTCATTTAATTTTTACCCTTTAATATAATTGCAGTTGCCTGCCAGTGTGTGTCAGGCCCACTGACTGTACTGTGCCCACTGCCCACCACTCATATAGGGTGGCACAGTACCTTGTAGATAAAAAAGTCATTTAATTTTTACCCTTTAATATAATTGCAGTTGCCTGCCAGTGTGTGTCAGGCCCACAGACTGTACTGTGCCCCCTGCCCACCACTCATATAGGGTGTCACAGTACATTGCATGGCGCACACGCAGTGACCTAAAATTCAAACGAAGCAGACCGAGCATGGCTCTTTTTCCATCTCCCGGTTTCAAAAATCTATTCACTACACGGGCCCTGGCCCTGATAAGGGACAAAACAGAGATTAAACTGATAGGAATAGTACTTAGTTAACACTAGTTGCATTGGTGGCAAATTCCATTGCAAGTGCCCAAAATTAGAAGGAAGCGGACAGAGCAAGCTTTTTTCTCTATCTCCCCATGCAAGGATTCAATTCAATACACGTCCCCTGATAAGGGACTTAACAAAGATTAAAATGGTAAGAATAGTAGTTCACAGTATTTGTATTGATGGCACAGTACATTGCGTGGCGGACGCAAAGTGCCCCAAATTAGAAGTAAGAGGACCGACCAATTATCTTTTTCCATCTCCCGGTTCCTAAAATCTATTCGATACACGTCCCCTGATAGGGGACATAACAGGGATTAAACTGATAGGAATAGCACTACTTAACACACCACTCATATAGGGGGGCACAGTACATTGCATGGCGCACGCGCAGTGCCCCAAATTGGAAGGAAGAGGACCGACCAACCATCTTTTTCCATCTCCCAGTTCCTAAAATCTATTCCATACACTGGCCCCTGATAGGGGACAAAACAGAGATTAAACTGGTAAGAACAGATTTTTTTAATTTAAAAAAAAGAGGTCAGCCTCTGCGGAGCTGGGTATTTTTTGGCCGTGTTACTGAATGCTTATGCACAATGGCTGTAGGCTTATGCGTCCTTTTGCGGAGGTGACAAACCTGGTCAGTCAAACCCAAGGCAACATCATCAACCTCATCCCATATGCGTTTTTTCTGGAGCGTGCCCTGCGAACAGTGCTGGATCAGGCCATAGATGAGCATGAGGAGGAAGAGTTGTGGTCACCATCTCCACCAGAAGCAGCCTTGTCGTCGTCGATTGCTGGACCTGCGGCAACGCAGAGAGAGGAGTCTGAAGAAGAGGAGTCAGAGGATGAAGGTGGCTTTGAGGAGGTGGAAGACCAACCACAGCAGGCGTCCCAGCGGGCTTGTTGTCACCTTTCAGGGACCCTTGGTGTTGTACGTGGCTGGATGGAGGAAGAGACTTTCAATGACGTCAGTAAGGACGAGGAACGGGACATGGCTAGCTTGGTATCCAACCTTGTGCAAATGGGGAGTATGCCCTTTATGGAGTAAAACCCGACTCTGCGTCAACTACGTAATTTTCCATGGGAGTTTTGCCATGGATCCCCCTCCGGCATGCCACAGTCCAGGTGTTAGTCCCCTTGAAACAACTTTTCCATCACCATTGTGGCCAGAAAGATTCCCTGTGAGTCTTAAAATTCGCCTGTCTATTGAAGTCTACGGCGGTTCGCCTGGTTAGCCCGTTCGCGAACATTTGAGGAAGTTCGCCTTCACCGTTCACGAACGGAAAATTTTATGTTCGCGACATCTCTAGTAGTGGCAGTAGCAGCACAGTATGGAACCTGACAGACAAGGCAGTAGATGTGTAGCTGAGTAGGGGTGGTAGTAGTGGAAGTAGATGGAGTAGCAACTTTCACCAGGTTCAGTTGTGGTTTTGAGCTCAAGGTGTGGAACCTGTAATGGTGGCCTAAATTCCCCTTTTCCCCAGGTTGGGGTTCTCCTCCTATCTACCCTAGGGAGGGTCCACCTCCAGATGGGTCACCTGCTGGTTGCTTGGCTTATACATACTTATTTTACAAGTTTGTCCCCTAGCTCCTCTGCTTGGCCCTATATACCTTTTTTGTATAGATATTTCTTTACTATGAAAAGTGCATATCATATGATTGTCAATTTATGTGGTAATGTCATTTTCACTGTGAGGTGCTCCCTGGCATTAATCTGTATGGCTAGTGAATGATTTATTGATATTGATGCCAATTTCACAACTTTCCTAGAATATTTAGTTTATTTTTATCTTATTTGGCATGGAATATCAGCCTCTGTTCTTTTAGATGCCCTTGAACACTGTCTTTATGCTGTGGCTGTACCTCTTACTGTTACATGTAGTTTTTGTTAGTATCCTAACAAGAACATATGTAACGGGTAGGCAGGCGCAGTGAGAGAGCGTTGTTAAGTCTATTCTTTGAGCTAAATGGGCATGTTCTTACTGCACCTGCGCATGAATCGGCACCTGCGCACCTTGAGAGATGCCAAGAATTATCTCCTATGCTTTTTATAAGCCCATACAACAGTGAGCCTTGTAGGTTATCTTTTATGATTTAACGTGTTTGTATCATGCGCGCAATTGACGCTGTGATGATGAATAATGAATTAGCTGTATATATATGAATTTTTGGGGTCATTTATTAACCTGAAATGTGCCTATCTTAGGTGCATTTCAGGCGCAGATTGGGGAGCAACAGTTAGTTGCAACGCAATCTGCGACTTTTCCCAGCTCACGCTATATCTAAAAAAGTGAGCGTGGCCAGAGAAGAGGTGGTTTAGGCGAAGAAAATGGTCTAAATGTAAGACAGCAATGAAGCTGTCTTACAATTAGAACCAGCACTGGGTGTGCAAAGTTATGTAGAGGCCGGCACTTCTACATAACTTCGGCGATCCACCGCCAGAGCAGGGGATTTATTAAGACTGGCGTCTAAAACGCCGGTCTTAGGGCTCTTTCACACTTGCGTTTTTGTTTTTCGTCATACAGATCCGTCGTCGGGTCTCTATGCCGGAAAAATCCTGATCAGGATTATCCCCATGCATTCGGAATGGAGAGAAATCCGTTCAGGATGCATCAGGATGTCTTTAGTTCAGGCCGGAAACGTTTTTTGGCTGGAGAAAATACTGCAGCATGCTGCGCTTTTTGATCCGGCCAAAAATCCTGAACACTTGCCGCAAGGCCGGATCCGGAATTAATGCCCATTGAAAGGCATTAATCCGGATCCGGCCTTAAGCTAAACGTCATTTCGGCGCATCACCAGATCCGACGTTTAGCTTTTTCTCAATGGTTACCATGGCAGCCAGGATGCTAAAGTCCCGGCTGCCATGGTAAAGTGTAGTGGGGAGCGGGGGTGCAGTATACTTACAGTCCGTGCGGCTCCTGGGGCGCTCCAGAATGACGTCAGGGCGCCCCACACGCATGGATCACGTGATCGTAGTGGGAGATAGGATTTTTTTTTTAAAATGTCGTAGAATTATTTTAAAAAAAACAAGGTTCCGCTACATTTTTACGAGTTTTGTTTTCGCAGCATTTTCTATGTGGTAAAGCTGACTTGTTACTTTCATTCTCTGGGTCAGTATGATTACATCTATACCACATATGCTTAGATTTAATACTGGGGGAAAAAAACTTTGAAAAAACAATTTTTTTCTTTGCATTGCCATGTTGGCACCAATAACCTTTTTGTTTTTATGTCTATGGAGCTGTGTTAGGGCTCATTTTTTGCCGGACAATCTAGTTTTTATTGATACCATGTTGGAGTGTGTACGACTGTTTGCTCACTTTTAATAACATTTTCTTTAAACTTTTTTTTTTTTTTACACTTTTTAATAATTCCCCTATGGAACTTGAACAAGAAATAATTAGAGTTTCAGGCAGGGTCTTCTTGGGAACATAGCTGCTGCATCCTCGGATCATTCAGAAGGACCAAGCACCATCTGGGCCCCCCGATCCCCACTAGGTTTTTGAGCTCCCAGATGTTGTGGTCACATTTGACCATGGCATCTGAGGAGTTAATAGTGTGTGACTGACGTTATTGTCAATTGCATACATTAGCCCTCAGTGTCTGCTGTTTAAAACAGCAAGAACTTAGCGGCTATAGCACCTGCTGCGCTTGCGAGTGGGCGCATCTTTACAAATCCAATTCACAATGTATATTAAATGGGTTTTTCTGAGATGTTATAACTGATGACCAATCCTGTGAATAGGTCATCAGTATCTGATCAGTGGGGGTCTGACACACGGGACCTCTGCCGATCAGCTGTTTCAGAAGGCACCGGTGCTCCTGTGAGGGCTGTGCCCTTCTCTGTTCTTTTCCTAAGCCATGTGATGTCACATTCATTGGTCACAGGCCTAGGTGCAGCTCAGCCCCATAGAAGTAAATGGGGCTGAGCATCATACCAAGCACAGCCGCTTTACAATGTACGGCGCTGTGATTGGTGAGCTGTGAGGAGGCCGTGGCGCTGCTGCGATCACTTCAATAAATGTATCCTTTTGAATATGCCAGGAAATATATCCTTCACGTTAGATATTGCTGGGTCATCTAGGAGACAGAATGTCCACGTGTGGCCGCTGCCCAAACTACTGACTGTAAATAACAGACACAGTTGTGAACTAAATGAGTTGCTTAATGAGAAACAATTTGATATAGTGCAGTGCACAATACTGTTCGGTTTAGCATACTGCATTGTGTGCTAAAATCCATACATTCATGTGCGTGAGACTAAAAAAATGAACAAGTAATATCTCCAGCTCTAGGGTGGGCCCCCAAAATCAATTCCACTGGTGGGCCCTAGGCACCCCAGTCCGACACTGATTACCAGGGTTGAGCGAACCCAAACTTTAGGGTTTTTGGCACCCGGACCCGAACCAGGACATTTCCGTAAAAGTTCGAGTTCGGGTTCAGTGATTTCTTGGTGCTTTTTGAAAGGCTGCAGGGAAACCAATCAACAAGCATTTCACTGGCCTTAGAAGCCATCACTGCCATGCCATTAGTAGATTGGCCAAGAGCAGCATGTGACCCAGCCTCTGTATTGGCTGGAGTCACGTAGCGCCGTACGTCACTCTGCTCTTCTCAGTGTAGGGATAGGATGCTGCTGCTGCTGAGGGAGAGATTAGGGAAGAATTCTGTTGAACTTGGTGGTGTGTTCAATCTTCTAACTGCAGATATTATTGAGGGTGCTATGCTAAATTTTTGTACCCAGCCCTGAGCCCAGTGACACTGAAAAATAAGTTTTAATCCATCTGCTAGTTCGGTGGGTGTTGGTGGCCATTTTTGCAAGTGCAGTGCACTTGCAACTGCATGTGAACTGCATGTGTGACAGGGACATTACTTTAATTCTGTTCTGGTAGCACAGTGGAGGACAAATTCCCTTTTTTGGCTGTTCAAGTACCTCTGCAGCCTGCAGTGCATACCTGGCAGTGAAAATTATTCAATTACATGTCTGTCACTTTTTTTGTGAGATAAATTTTTTTTTGTCTGCAACAGGCACCACATATCTGACAGTCCATTAAAACCGCTAAATACTGCAGTTACCTTGCAGATATAAAAAAAGCACACTTTTCTTGCAAGATAGTAAATTTACAGGCTATGCTGCATTTCTGACAGCCCAGTTAAAACATTACATACTGCAGTTACATTGCTGCTATAAAAAAGAATTTTTTTTTCATTTCTGACAGTCCAATACAACAGTAACATACTGCATTTACATTGGTGCTATAAAAAAAAATACACTTTTTGTGCTAGATAGGTGACAGGGACTTAAATTTGTAAAAATCGTCTGTTCCATTGGTGGGTGACATTTTACCATTTTTGCCGTATACAAACCCCTGCTCTGCATAGGTGCCAGGGATGTAAATTTCTAAAAATCCTCTGTTACATTGGTGGGTGAAATTTTACCAGTTTTCCGTAGACAAACCCCTGCTCTGCATAGGTGACAGGGAGGTAAATTTCTAAAAATCCTCTGTTAAATTGGTGGGTGACATTTGCCAGTTTTGCCATATTTAAACCCCTGCTCTACATATGTGACAGAGAGGTAAATTTCTAAAAATCATCTGTTACATTGGTGGGTGACATTTTGCCAATTTTGCCGTATACAAACCTCTGCTCTGCATAGGTGACAGGGAGGTACATTTCTAAAAATCCTCTGTTACACTGGTGGGTGACATTAATCCAGTTTTGCCGTTTCCAAACCCCTGCTCTGCATAGGTGATAGGGAGGTAAATTTCTAAAAATCATCTGTTATATTGGTGGGTGACATTTTGTCAGTTTTGCCGTTTACAAACCCCTGCTCTGCATAGGTGACAGGAAGGTACATTTCAAAAAATCATGTTACATTGGTGGGTGACATTTTGCCAGTTTTGCCGGATAGAAACCCCTACTCTGCATAGGTGACAGGGAGGTAAATTTCAAAAAAAAAACATCTGTTACATTGGTGGGTGACATTTTGCCAGTTTTGCCGTATACAAACCCCTGCTCTGCATAGGTGACAGGGAGGTACATTTCTAAAAATCCTCTGTTACATTGGTGGGTGACATTTTGCCAGTTTTGCCATATAG
The DNA here is from genome assembly GCA_033119425.1 of Bufotes viridis. Taxonomy (NCBI): domain Eukaryota; kingdom Metazoa; phylum Chordata; class Amphibia; order Anura; family Bufonidae; genus Bufotes; species Bufotes viridis. Next base: position 447,444,789 of record CM065591.1, read on the forward strand.
AAATCCCTGCTCTGCATAGGTGACAGGGAGGTACATTTCTAAAAATCATCTGTTACATTGGTGGGTGACATTTTGCCAGTTTTGCCGGATGCAAACCCCTGCATTGCATAGGTGACAGGGAGGTAAATTTCTAAAAATCATCGGTTACATTGGTGGGTGTCATTGTGCCAGTTTTGCCGTATACAAACCCCTGCTCTGTATAGGTGACAGGGACGTCAATTTGTATAAATCGTCTGTTAAATTGGTGGGTGACATTTTGCCAGTTTTGCCGTATACAAACCCCTGCTCTGCATAGGTGACAGGGACATAAATTTCTAAATATCATCTGTTACATTGGTGGGTGACATTTTGCCAGTTTTGCCGGATAGAAACCCCTGCTCTGCATAGATGACAGGGCGGTAAATTTCTAAAAATCGTCTGTTACATTCTTGGGTGACATTAACCCAGTTTTTTCGTATACAAACCCCCTACTTTGTATAGGTGACAGGGACGTAAATTTCTAAAACTCGTTTGTTCCATTGGTGGGTGACATTAACCCAGTTTTGCAGGTAAAAAACCCCTGCTTTGCATTGCTGACAGGAAACTAAATTTAGTAAAAACGTCTGTTATTTCGGTGGGCGACCGCAAGAAAAGTGAGGAGAGCGTCAAATAAGGAACATGGCCCTGTTTGTGGTGCTGCTGGTGTTAATGGAGCTCCTTTTGCAGGGAGAGGACGTGGTCGATCTGTGCCAGCTACACGCCCAAATGAAACACCTTCCTCAGGTGCGGTAGAGACTTCAGCGTTATTTGGTAGACCCGAATGCCGCTCTACGAATAGTGAGGCCAGAACAAGTACGGTCGCTAGTAGATTGGGTGGCTGACAGTGCCTCCAGTATCATCACATTGTCTCCCACCCGGTCCACTGCTGAAAGCTCAGAGTTGGAACCTGCAGGCCATGGGCATCTATCTAGCACCTCACCCCTTTGAAAATCAGCCAAGCAGTCTAAACCCCAAGTCATACAGCAGTCTCTTATGATTTTTGATGAGTCTGCTGGCAGGGTTTCCAAGGGCCATCCACCTAGCCCTGCCCCAGAAGTGGAAGAGATTGAGTGCACCGTTGCCCAACCACTTATGTTTGAGGATGAGGACATGGGAAGACCATCGCAGCACATCTCTGATGATGAGGAAACACAGGTGCCAACTGCTGCGGCTTTCTTCCGCAGGGATGGGCAGGGATGAAGACTGGGTGGAAGATGATGTGGAGGACGATGAGGTCCTATCCTAGACCCACATGGAATCAAGGTTATGCGAGTGGCCTGTGCAGTTCGGAGGGAGAGGCAGTGGTCGCACAGAGCCACCAGCACAGCAAAAGAGGGAGCAGGGTGCAAAAGCAGAGCTGTCCTCTAGCCAGTATGCCTGCTACTGCCCACCGAACCCAGGGAATGAGCAAAACAAAGCCAGCTCAAAGTAGTTTACTGGCGGGGCAGTTCTTCAGACAATGTGCAGACGACAAGACACGAGTGGTTTGCAGGCTGTGCAATCAGAGCCTGAAGCGAGGCATAAACGTAAACCTGAGCACAACCTGCATGACCAGGCATCTAAGTGCAAAGCTCGAGCTGCAGTGGAGTAAACACCTCCAAAACCAAGAAAGAGCTCAGGCTCCTCCTGCTCCCTCTTCTGCTGCAGTCTCAGCCTCTTCCTCCACCTCTGGAGTGACAGTGGCACCGGCCACCCCGCAAGCAGAGGATGTATCAGCAACGCCATCACGTCCGTCACCTTCAACAAGCAGCACCACAATGTCCCATGGCAGCATTCAGCTGTCCATCTTCAAAACAATGGAGCGAAAGAGGAAGTACCCCCCTACCCACCCTCGATCCCTGGCCCTGAATGCCAGCATTTCAAAATTACTGGCCTTTCAAATGCTGTCATTCCGTCTGGTGGAGATGGAGAGTTCTAAAAACCTTATGGCGTTGGCTGTCCCACAGTACGTCATACCCAATCGCCACTTCTTTTCCAGGCGAGGCATCCCTTACCTGCGCAAACAAGTGGGGGACAAATTCAGATGTGCAGTGCGCAACGCCATCTGTGGCAAGGTCCACATAACTACCAATACGTGGACCAGTAAGCATGGGCAGGGATGTTATATCTCCTTAACAGCACACTGGGTAAATGCAGTGGTGGCTGGGCCTGAGGCAGATAGCTGTTTGGCACATACCCTTCCGCCACTGAGGATTGCAGGGCATTTCACTTTGGCTCCTGTTGCCCGCTCCTCCTGCTCCTCTTCCTCCTCTAATACCTCCGCATCCATTCAGCGTAACACCTTCACCAGCATCTTCAGCACAGCCAGGCAAAAAAGACAGCAGGCAGTTTTGAAACTCATCTGTTTGGGAGACAAACCCCACACCGCGCAGGAGCTGTGGACAAGCATTGAACAACAGACCGATGATTAGTTGGTGCCACTGAGCCTCAAGCCCAGCCCGGTGGTTTGCGATAATGGGCGAAATCTTATAGCAGCTCTAGGCCTAGCCGGTTTGATGCACATCCCTTGCCTGGCGCATGTGCTGAATTTGGTGGTGCAGAAATTCCTGAAAAACTACCCCGATATGTCAGAGCTGCTGCAGAAAGTGCAGGCCGTCTGTGTGCGCTTTTGGCATTCTCACCCTGCTGCTGCTCGCCTGCCTGCGCTGCAGCATAACTTCGGCCTTCCTTCTCACAGCCTCATATGCGACGTGCCCACAAGGTGGAACTCCACCTTGCACATGCTGGAGAGACTGTGCGAGCAGCAGCAGGCGATAGTGGAGTTTCATCTGCAGCACGCACCGGTGAGTCGCTCTGTGGAATAGCACCACTTCACCGCCATTGAGTGGGCCTCCATGCGAGACCTGTGTGCCTTGTTGCGCTGTTTCGACTACTCCACCAACACGGCCAGTGCCGATGACTCTGTTCTCAGCGTTACTATCCCACTTCTATGTCTCCTTGAAAAAATGCTTCGGGCGATGATGGAAGAGGATGTGGCACAGGAGGAAAAGGAGGAGGAAGAGGGATCATTTCCATGATTATCAGGCCAGTCATTCACAAGTGGCTCAGAGGGCGGGTTCCTGCATCAACATAGGCCAGGTACACAATTGTCCAGCCAGGCACAGTTCTGGAGGATGAGGTGGATGAAGAGGAAGGGGAGGATGAGGAGGAACCGTGTTCACAGCAGGGTGGTACTCAAAGCAGCTCAGGGACATCACTGCAGCGTGGCTGGGGGGATACCGAGGACACAGACGATACATCTCCCACAGAGAACAGCTTGTCATTGCCTCTGGGAAGCCTGGCACACATGAGCGACTACATGCTGCAGTGCCTGTGCAACGACCTCCGAGTTGCCCACATTCTAACTTGTGCTGATTACTGGGTGGCCACCCTGCTGGATCCCCATTACAAGGACAACGTGCCGTCCTTAGTTCCCTTACTGGAGCGTGATCGGAAGATGCGCAAGTACAAGCGCACGCTGGTAGACACGATGCTCATGGCATTCCCACCTGACACCGGGGCCTCAGTGGAAGCACAAGGCGAAGGCAGAGGAGGAAGAAGAGGTCACCAACGCAGCCGCCAGCACCTCAGAAGTCAGGGTTAGCATGGCCGAAATGTGAAAAAGCTTTGTCACCATGCCACAACAACCAGCACCACCAGCTGATATGCAACGTCTTAGCAGGAGGCAGCATTTCAGCAACATGGTGGAGCAATATGTGTGCACACGCCTACACGTACTTATGGGTCTCCAAATTGGGCACATGGCCTAAGCTTGCCCTTTACGCCTTGGAGGTGCTGGCCTGCCCTGCAGCCAGTGTATTGTCTGAACATGTATTCAGCACGGCAGGGGGCGTTATCACAGACAAGCGCAGCCGCCTGTCCACAGCAAATGTGGACAAGCTCACGTTCATTAAAATGAACTAGGCATGGATCCCACAGGGCTTGTCTGTACCTTGTGCAGAATAGACATTTATACCGGCCTCAACCATCCATTCTTGTACTCAAGTGCACTTATTCTTTGTTTTATTTTTTTATATGTCCCAATATTTTGGAGGCTACCCCAACTAAAAAAAACAAAACATAACAAAAAAAAATCAGTGTTGGCTACCTCCTCCACCTCCACTCTTGCTTCCATCTACACCGCCACAGTCACTGCCTCCTCAACTTCCTACTTTACATCCACCTCCTCCTAGTTCAAGATTGTTATTTTTAATTTTTATTTATTTTATTTTGTTATTTCCCTATCCATATTTGTATGCAGAGCACTTGCCATGCTCTTACGCACATTTTGCAGCCCTCTTGCCCTTTCTATTACATTTTTAGAGCCATTTTAGTGCCCAAAAGTTCAATGGGGTTGGGGGTCAAGTTCGGGTCCCGAACTCAAACTTTTTTGTGGAGTTCGGCCGAACCCGGCGAACCTGAACTTTCAGGTGTTCGCTCAACTCTACGGATTACACTGCCAGATGATCGCTAATGAGCATTACTACGAACTTCATTAGCGATGTGGTAGAAAATCTGCCACTGTAATACAGGCCCAACTTCGCAAGGTTTCCCCTCCCTTTGTTGATGGTTTGTTCAGCTTGTCCACTGCTAAGGATTGTGCATTCTTTCCATCACAAAGTTCTTTTGGAAGAGAATGTGAATGAAGAAATGTGTTTACTATCTTTTTTTTTCTCATCTCTCTAACAATGGAGAAGCTAGATTACTTTACATGTCAAAAGAGCGGTGGAGAAAAGTGGTGTGAGAAAAAGGATATTTTTTCCCATGGAGGCACATCCCACCCCGTCAACCCATAACTTACTTAAACTAATAAATAAGACACCCCAACCTGCAATTGGAGGATAATGGCCGCAAAGCTTTATTATGGGTTACCAAAAAATTCAGAAATTTAATCAACACATTAATAAATAATTAATTAAAATAATTTTACATTAATGAAATAACTAACTGACCATCAGAATAACCAATTAACAAGAACTACATCCACTCAGACAAGCTGAGTGATTCAGCCCCACTAATAAAGCTAAGTGACAACACAAATAATAAATGAGGGTGGGAGGGCGGCGCGACGATCCTCTTCTTTCTTCAGATGACAGCAAGTCACAGGAACACCTGTAATATAAAGGGGACAAGCTTCCCGCCGCAGGGATAACAACAAATCAGAACGCTGGATTTCACCCCCAGCAACCATCCTGACCAATCACAGTTTATTTATCTTCAGGTATGAGATACCTCAGAAAACTAGAATAAGCTGGTTACCTCACATACATTTCTCTCATGACATTACTTTTGATAAATAGCGGGAAAACAGGGGGATCTCAAGTGACAGAAGAGACATAGAGAGAAAGCCAAAAAGGGGGTGGGAGAAAAAGTATTACCCACAAAATCCATATAAAAATTACACAAAATCATACAAAAAAAAAAACACCCTGGCGGACATTTACTAAGCATGTTGCGCCAGATTTATGGCGTAAAATACGCCAAAAAGAATGACATTTTGATTTGCACCAAATATATCAACTATTTTCTCCTGAATTTTCACTATAAAGAATGCATTACGCCAGAAATTAGGTAAAAATATCAAAGTGGGTCTGGCTATCAAATTGGCACATATTTTGCCTCATTTATCATCCTTTTACCTGCAGAAATGGCTCAAATTGTTGCGGATAATTAAGCCAGCTAATGTGGTGGTGTTTTGTGTAAAAAGTCGCATTTATGGCTTAAAGATGCAATTTTTTGTCAAAACGTCATATTTATGAAAAGAAAAACCAACTCGTCGTGGGAACAAGTGACAGGTAAGTACTAAAACAGGACGCATTTATTTCTATCTAATATAAATGAGCTAAACAGCAGGGTTTTGTCAGTCAATTGGCATTCAACAAAAACAGAACATTAACAAAAACGTCCCAAGTGTGAAACAAATGTAGCAATTTACCAGTAGAAATGTTGCAAATATGCTTCAAAAGTTGCAAATTTGTTTCAAAGTCACAAGTGTGGTCTGGGCACCGGGTGGCTGAAATGGTGCATTTGGGTTTAAAAAAAGTTGCATTTTAGTATTATTGGTGTTTAAATGCCTCAAATCGAGAGAAATAGGCGGATAATCAAGTTTATATTTATAAAAGTCACATTTTAAAAGTGGCGTGCGTCTTTTAAAATATGAGGTTACATAAATCACCGCTTTTGATTTGTAATGTTAGTATTTTGTGGTGCAAATTACGCCATTATTGATAAATGTCCCCCCTTGTGTTTCCTACTTTTATCACATGATCAGATGTGCAGTGTTAGGCCTTTTGATCGATACGGATGGTGTCAGGATCTGTTCAGGAAAAAGATTTATAGTTTTATAAACAAGTTAAATCAGTTTTTTCAGACACTGCGTTCAGGGTGTAAATTTTTATTCCATCCGGATTGCATATGTTTTTCATACATGTAAAAAAAAAATTGAAGAATACCAATCTACATCTCCTAGCAACCTTCATCAGTAAAAAATGCATTGCATCTGGATGTCTTCCATTATTCATGCAAGACCCATTCACTTCAATGGAGCCAGAGCTACATGAAAAAAGCACAATACACAGCGGCATGCAAAGGTTTGAGCACCCCTGGTCAAAATGACTGGTATTTTGAACAGTTAAGCAAGTTGTAGATGAAATGAACTCCAAAAGGCATAAAGTTAAAGATTAAGCACACTTTTCAAAATGTTATGCAATGTCAGTGTATTATTTTGGTTTTGTACAATTTAAGAGTGAAAAAAGGAAAATAATACCTTGCAAAAGTATTGGAACCCAAGAAGATGGAGCTCTCAGATAACTTTGACTGACGTCTCAGACCTTAAAAGGGTTCTCCGAGAATTAAGAAAATGAAAATACTTAAATATTACTTTAATATAAATATATTCTCAAATACCTTTCATTATTTATAATGGATCTTTTTGTCCGGGGAGCAATCATCAGGGGAAACAAAATGGCTGCTGTCCCATTAGTTCACACAAAACCTGTCCTAATCACACATGAGGACAAGTTACTTCACAACACTGAGATAAAGAGCTGCATCCTCCTCCTCTCTATTTGTCAAGGATTATGATCCTGAATACAGATGATATGAACTTTAGCTGAATCTCTGGGGAATTTAGTTCATGAGGAAACATGAAGAACAGAGAGGATGAACAGGACAGGCTGTGGTAATGTTGGGCTGTGGTAATGGAGACTGCATATAAGCGCTGCTGCTTATTACCCTCAAACTGCTCTCATGTCTCCTCATCATCTCCAATCTCACAGAGATTCACTTGCAGAGCAGAGACAAGCAGAGCAGAGAGGAGGATGAGGCGGCACTATGGCTCATTGTGGTGAAGTATCTTGTCCTCCTGTGTGATTAGAACAGGTTTTGTGTGTACTGATAGGACGGTGGCCATTTTATTTCTCCTAATGATTGCTCCCCAGACAAAACAACCATTATAACTAATGAAAGGTATTTATTAATATAATTATAATGAAGTGATATTTAAGTATTTTCATTTTTTTTAATTCCTGGAGAACCCCTTTAAGTAGCCTGTTAGGGTTAAGGCTTGTTCACAAACATCATTAGGAAAGGCCAGGTGATGCAAATTTCAAAGCTTTATAAATAGCCAGACTCCTCTAACCTTGTCTGAAAAAACAGCAGCCATGAGTTCCTCTAGGCAGCTGCCTAACACTCTGAAAATGAAAATGGCTGAGGCCCACAAAGCAGGAGAAGATACCATAAGAAGATAGCAAAGAGAGACTGAAACCAGACCTGTAGTCAGTTAGTTAGGGTCTTTGTTTGTGTCAGGCCACAAGTGTTGCTATTGTTCAATGCAAGGACTCCATAACTTAAAGTGACGTTTCACATTGGAGAGCTGATAAACTTCCCACAAACGCAAGCCAGGCTGGTGTTTTGCTCAGGATGAATACTTAGGCATGTGCTACAAGACCAGTTATGGGAGGGGGAATACTGTAGAGCACTGTAAGATTGCAAGCTGTTGTGCTGCACCGCAGGCTAGCCGGCACCACACACCCATAAAGTTATTCTTGTTTTTTTTAGGGTAATAACAGATAAGGTGTGGCAGTTTAGTTGTGCCCGTCAGTAGTTAAATTACCGCACTTACCTCCTGCATCCATTGGAGGGCGCCGTGCTGTGCAGCATAAGGATCTCAGCCTTCGGGCTGGATTTTATGTGGCTGTCATGGCCCATAACAGGTAGGATTTAGCGTTAGGACCACTCATAGAGGCAGCCTTGGAGCGGCAAGTGGCTTATTACTTTTTGATCAAAATGTACACCAACGCCTCTGTTAAACTCTAGCATAGAGGCAGGGCAGAGTGCTGGTTGCAGAGTGCTGTTGCATTTCTGGAGTTTGTATGTATATGTATATTTTGCCATGGCTACGTGCACCTGCATACAGGGACGTGCTCACTGACCACCTTTTCTTTTTTCTGTGTAGATGTAATTCCTATCTCTGAGCTCCCTTTCACTCCCCTGCTGTAATCCTATTAGTGTTCTGGGCTCTATATACTCATGAAACATGTAGGAGTCTTATGGGCAATTTCTCTGAGTTTAGGAGTCCTGGGGATGTATTACAATGCAGAGCATTGGCCTTTTGTGGCTAACTACTCAGGAGTAGGGATGAACGACCCCGAACTGGATAGTTCGGGTTTGTACGAAATTTTGGGGTGTTCGGGACACGGACCCGGACATGTTCAGGCGATTTCTTCCCGCTTTCTAAAGGGCTGCACAGCAGCCAATCAGCTAGCGTTTTACTTCTTGCCCTAAGAAGCCATCAAAGTGCAGCATGTGACCCAGCCACTATTTAAGCTGGAGTCACGTAGCGCCACACGTCACTCTGCTCTGATAAGTGTAGGGATAGGATGCAGCTACTGTGAGGGCGAGATTAAGCAGGGAAAAGTCAGCAAAAACATCTAATGAAGTGATCGATCTACAGCTGTGAAACATTGAACTTCTGCTAGTTAATTGCTCACTGGTATTTAGGCTGCACAGATCGTTTTTCTGTCACTTTTTATGAGGTGATCGGCGGCCATTTTGTGTCTTGTGGTGCACCAGCACAAGCTGCCACCAAGTCCATCAATCATCAATACTATTTTTTTTTTTTTTGCTATATCCTACATCAGGGGCTTGGCTGTGCTTATTGTCACCCCTAGAAACTCAGGATAGAAATTTCTATATTTTATTGAGGGGTTAAGTTCAATTGCCAAAATAGCAATCCCCTAAATCTGGTGTTCCAGCTTTGGCTAGCCAAGTGTAATATTGTGTGTTGTCTGGCAAAGGATAGATTTTTTTCTGTGGTGAAATTCAATAGCCAAAATAGCAATCCCCTAAATCTGGTGTCCCAGCAGTGGCTGGCAAAGTTTAATAGTGTCCGGCAAAGTATATATTTTGTTCCGGGGTGAAATTCAATTGCCAAAATAGCAATACCATAAATCTGGTGTCCCAGCAGTGGCCAGCCAAGTTTAATAGTGTCCGGCAAAGGATTTATTATTTTCTGGGGTGAAATTCAGTTGCCAAAATAGCAATACCGTAAATCTGGTGTCCCAGCAGTGGCTGGCCAAGTTTAATAGTGTCCGGCAAAGGATTTATTATTTTCTGGGGTGAAATTCAGTTGCCAAAATAGCAATACCATAAATCTAGTGTCCCAGCAGTGGCTGGCCAAGTTTATTAGTGTCCGGCAAAGAATTTATTATTTTCTGGGGTGAAATTCAGTTGCAAAAATATAAATACCGTAAATCTGGTGTTTCAGCTGTGACTGGACAAGTTTAATAGTGTCCGGCAAAGGATTTATTATTTTCTGGGGTGAAATTCAGTTGCCAAAATAGAAATACAGTAAATCTGGTGTTCCAGCTGTGACTGGACAAGTTTAATAGTGTCCGTCATAGGATATATTATTTTCTGCGGTGAAATTTAGTTTCAAAAATAGAAATACCGTAAATCTGGTGTTCCAGCTGTGACCGAACAAGTTTAATAGTATCCGTCAAAGGATAGATTTTGTTCTGTGGTGAAATTAAATTGCCAAAATAGCAATACCCTGAATCTGGTGTTCCAGCTGTGACTGGACAATTTCCCTAGTGTCCGTCAAAGGATAGATTTTGTTCTGTGGTGAAATACAGTTGCAAAAATAGCAATACCCTGAATCTGGTGTTCCAGCTGTTGCAGGCCTAGTTTAAATCTGTCCATAAAAGGGTATATTTTTTTCTGGGGTGAAATTTAATTGCCAAAATAGCAATACTCTGAATCTGGTGTTCCAGCTGTGACTGGACAATTTCCCTAGTGTCCGTCAAAGGATATATTATTTTCTGGGGTTAAATACAGTTGCAAAAATAGAAATACAGTAAATCTGGTGTTCCAGCTGTTGTAGGCCTAGTTTAAATCTGTCCGTAAAAGGGTATATTTTTTTCTGGGGTGAAATTTAATTGCCAAAATAGCAATACCATGAATCTGGTGTTCCAGCTGTGACTGGACAATTTCTCTAGTGTCCGTCAAAGGATATATTATTTTCTGGGGTGAAATACAGTTGCAAAAATAGAAATACAGTAAATCTAGTGTTCCAGCCGTGGCTGGAGAAGTTTAATAGTATCAGTCATAGTATATATTATTTTCTGCGGTGAAATTCAGTTTCAAAAATAGAAATACAGTAAATTTGGGGTTTCAGCTGTGGCTGGACAAGTTTAATACTGTTTGGCAAAGAATAGATTTTAAATTGTTGGGTGAAATATTACCATTTTTGCCAGGTACAATCCCCTGCACTGCATAACTGACAGGGAACTTACAATTAGCGGTTACATTCTAGCATGAAATGAAGCCTTTTTGGGCTGTGAAGCCAAAGGTAGTCTCCAATAACTGGTTTTTTATTTTTAATTTTACAACAATGGTTGGGTGAGGCTGGTATACATGTCTATTGTGCATAAGGTTCAAACAAGTCCTGGGGGTCCATGTCTGGTTCTTTTTAATAAACGAAAGCTTAGTTGCCAACATTGTCTGCGGACAGGCGGCTGCGCTTGTCTGTGATAATGCCCCCAGCCATGCTGAACACACGTTCAGACAATACAGTGGCTGCAGGGTAGGCCAGCACCTCCAAGGCATAAAGGGCAACCTCAGGACATTTTCCCAATTTGAAGACCCAGAAGTTGAATGGGCCAGACCCAGTGGTGTAGATAGAAATGATTGGGCACCACATCAAATTTTTGAATGGGGCCCCCCTCCCCCAGTAATTTATGCGCAACCCTTTACTTTTATGCCGCCATGCCTGTGGCTACTAAAGATCGCTCTCTCAGACCAGGCCCAGCAGCTGTTCCATTCGCTTTCTACACTGTCTATACTGCCACTGTATATAATTTCATTGTATAATACTGTTTAGGGGGCCCTGACAAAGTCCTTTACTCCTCTCCTCCTGGATGGGCCCTTTCTAGGTCACGGCCCCAAAGCAGTTGCTTCCCAGCTTCCCCTGTAGCTATTCCCCTAGGCAGGCCCATCAGTCAGTACGTGTACTGTTCCAACATGTTGCTGAAATGCTGCCTCCTGCTAAGATGTTCCAGATCTGCTTGTGGTGCAGGTTGTTGTGGTGTGATGACAAAGCTTTTCCACATTTTGCCAATGATAAACCTGCCTTCTGAGGTGTTGGTGGCGACCCAGCTGCATTGGCAAAATTCTTCCTCCTCCTCCTCTGCCTTCACCTTGTGCTTCCGCTGAGTCCACGGTGTCAGGTGTAAATGCCATCAGCAGCATGTCTACTAGCGGGCTCATCTTCCTATCACACTCCAGTGAGGGAATTAAGGACGGCACGTTGTCCTTGTAACGGGGATGCAGCAGGGTGGCCACCCAGTAATCAGCAAAAGTTAGAATGTGGCAGTAACTGGGCGGTCGTTGCGCAGGCACTGCAGCATGTAGTCGCTCATGTCTGCCAGGCTGCCCAGAGGCAAGGACAAGCTATCCTCTTTGAGGGAGGTATATCGTCTGTGTCCTCTTTATCCACCAGCGTTCCTCCTACTCCTCCTCATCCTCCAGAACTGTGCCCTGGCTGGACAATTGTGTTCCAGGCCAGGGCCTATGTTGGTGCAGGAACCCACCCTCCGAGCCACTTGTAATTGGCTGGCCTTAAGTTAAGGATAAGGCATGTATATAGTTTTGTTTGTTTATATAGTTACTTTAGCTGCATTATAGCTATTTTAATATGTTTTAAGTAAATTTGTAAATAAATAGTTTGTTAATGGTTTGAGTGAAAGGGGGGGGGGGCGGTTGTGTGTGTTCGATTAACTGAATTGATTTTCACTGTCTGGTGTTTAGGAATTTCTGCACCCCAAATTCTGCACATGTAGCAGGCAGGGGATGTGTGTCAAACCGGCTAGGCCCAGACCTGCTAGTATATTTCGCCCATTAGCGCACAACACCAGGCCGGGCTGGAGCCTCAGTGGCACCAACCAATGGTCGGTCTGTTGTTCCATGCCTGTCAACAGCTCCTGCGTGTTGTGGGGTTTGTCCCACAAACACACAAGTTTTAAAACAACCTGCTATCGTTTCACCTTGGCTGTGCTGCTGTGGGTGGTGAAGGTGTTACGCTGAGTGGATGAGGAGGAGGAAGCCGAGTAGGAGGAGGAGGAGGAGTAGGTAACAGGATACAAAGAGAAATGCCCAGCAATCCTCGGGGGCGGAAGGACATTCGCAAAAATGCTATCTGCCTTTGGGCCAGCCGCTACATTTACCCACTGTGTTGTTGGTTATGTGGATGTTGCCATAGATAGCGTTGCGCCAGTGCACACCTGATTTTGTCGGTCACTTGGTTGTGCAGGGAAGGGATGGCTCGCCTGCAAAAGTAGCGGCGGCTGGGATACACGTACTGTGGAACAGCCACCGCCATAAGGTTTTTAAAACTGTCCACCAGACAGAATGACAGCATTTTAAAGGACCAGGAAGTTTGAAATAAGGCATTCAGAGCCATGTGTAGGGGGATACTTCCTCTTTCTATTTCTTTTTCTCTCCAGTGTTTGGGAGATGGACAGCTGATAGCTGAACACTTTCATGGGATTTGGTGGAGATGCTTGGTGACGATGACAGATGTGGTGGCGTTGCTGCCACATCCTCTGTTTGCTGAGTGACAGGTGCCACTGTCACTCACTTGGGCTCAAGTTTAGAATGTTTATTTATTATTTTTCTCTATTTTATGTTATTTTAAGTCATTTCCCTATCCACATTTGTTTGCAGGGGATTTACCTACATTTTATTGCCTTTTGCAGCCCTCTAACCCTTTCCTGGGCTATTTTATAGCCTTTTTAGTGCCCAAAAGTTCGGGTCCCCAAACATCCAGGTGTTCGCTCAACTCTACTCAGGAGTGAAAGTGAGTCCAGGGATGATAATTACACCTTTGGAATCTGCTCCTCTTCAGCAATGCACTCATTTTAGTAATTCAGGAAAAGATACATGATTTCATTATTTTCTTTAAAATAATGCTAAAACACTGTGTTATGCCCTGAGAATGAAGGTGTGAGGTGTAACACCCCCTAAGGTATTGCACAAGACATAACACACTGAGTTTTTCTGTAGAGGACTCTCAAATTAAATACTTTTGCCAGCCTAACTTCCCTTGCCTGGTCAAAATTAGTTTTCACACTTACAATAACAGCTGGATTAAAAAAAATAAAAAATTACCACATATAAGAACCCTAACTCTAAAAAAAAATCCCCTCCTGTAAAGAAATCAATGTTTTCTTTTTACAAGTTTCAGTTTGAATAGAATCCGACCAGTGCCGAGTTTATTTTAAATGGTTTCCCAGTTTATTACGGAACAGATTAAATATATCTTCGGATATAAATAAACACCAATTTCCACCTGGCCTGAGAAACTGTTTGCCAAACTCTCACCACAATCAGCATATTAAATCCTCAAATCTGGGATTCTAATTCTAAGATTGGCAGAAAGATCCTCAAGTCAACCTGAGCACAACGCATAAAACTGGATTCATCTTACATCATTACATTGGTAATGTCACTTGATGCCAAAGGTCGTTGACCGGGGACTGCAATTAGTTACACAGTGAGGGTCGGTTTCCAATTAATGCATTTATAGAGATCTTTTATACATGTGCAAAATAGATCTCCAGCACATGTTATTGGAGGCTATGGCATGGAAAGAAATCTTCCATTAGTTACTTTTTATTTATTGGCAATGCATATCATTGTGCAGAGCCTGCAAATCCCTGCATGGGACATCTGCTATGTTTAGAAAGACTTTAGTTGCACTGCAAGACCAGAGACTCTATATTTCTACTGAACACAAGCAGAGGTGACTCCGCTCATTGTTTACACCTGTTTGGTGTTATATTTTATCTGTATTGGCATGCATTTTGTTTTTTGGCCTAGCTTTACCCAGCTTGGTCTGTACTTTCTGTATCGTTCAAGTGCTGACAGCTACGATTTATTCAAACAATATCAGTAATTTAATTAAAACTATAGCCCATTTTTTCTTTTTCAAAATCTGATTTGAAAAAGGGGAGAAAATATATATCTATTTTTTATCTTGAAGGCTGGCTTTATATATATCATTTGCTTCCAGTCAGTTTTTTCAAACCAGAGCCAGACAAAACTGATGGCGTTCATAGACGCGTCCATAGCCTGAGAGAGCTGGACAGAAAAATGCTACATGCTCCATTTTTCTGACTGGCGCAGGGAGATATCCAGTGTTAAAACTGATGTGCTGGATGCCAAAAACAATCCATTGAAAACCATGGGATCAGTTCTGGCAGCGGTTTCCTTCTAGCGGTTCTGTAATACACCGGAGGGAAACTACAACTAATGGTTTCAATATTAATATATTGTTGCTGCACATTGTGACTATTTATTTCATCATTTTGTGTTGTGCCTAGTTTTATTCTTCAATTTGCTTAATCAGTCGCTTATCAATTCAACTAAAGTTGATTTAAAGTCTTTAAAGTGAACATTTGTACATGAAGTCCTATCTTTGGACAGAATGTTATAGAGTAGGAGTAGCTGAACAGCTTGATATATAATTTTGTGGGAAAGATTTAGTATAACTTGCGTTTCATTCATTTAAATATCTGCTCTTTCTACACATGTAACCAGCAGGCTGTTTTGCTTAGTTATTGACAGCAAACTATATACACAGTTTTATAATGGAAGCATGTCAATCACTGAAAAGCCCACTAGACTCCCAAGTATAAAAAGAGCCAAATAAATCATGTTATACTGAATCTTTTCTCCTAAAACTATGTCAATTTGCTTAGCTCCTCCTGCACTACAGCATACTGGGGGTCATTTATTAAGACCAGCGTTTTTATTTTGGTGCAGGTATAGCTGTAGATTTCACCTATTGTTTTGAAATGAATCAAATCCATTGTGAAAATCCACATTTCTGCAACAGATAGGCCATGACAATTGCTGAAACCCTATTCTCTTTCACTGTACTTGGTGGATTTGGCTACACAACAATAGAGAATATGACCTGGCCTTAGGCCAATTTCAGACAAGCATAATACAGGTACAGTTTTGAACTCGTATTATGGCTGCAGATCTTGACTTGGCTGCAAGTCTGATCACCCACACAGCATTATAATGACCTATGATAAGATTAGTTTCAGTGATCAGGCAGTCTAGAATTTGCAGCCATAATACTGGTGCAAAATGTTCCCATATTACACTTGTGTGATATTGGTCTTAGGTCAGTTACTCAACAGCCTTGCATCTGAATCTGGTGTGGACCCACTTTACCAACTAACCGGTTTGACTTTGAGCTAGTCCTAGGCATTATCCTGGCAGCCCCTGGTTTTCACCATTTAACTCCTATACATGGATCTATTCTTCACTTCAGGGGATCCACCAGGCATCTAACTCTTAGAATAGTCCTGTCGTAGTTGGCAGCTAACCAATGGATGTCAGAGACACCAGTGCAAAACATTGAGAAGTCAGGCAATACTCATAGTCAAGAACAGGCAGAGGTCAGGGCAGGCAGAGTTTGTGCGAATATGTGAAACAGGTCCGAGGTCATGTCAGCTACAGGTCAATGTAGTACTCAGGTCAATATGAGTCGGTAAACAGGCAGAGATTTGGTACACGGTCAGACTAACTTAATAGCCCATCTCCACTGATAACTAGCAATCTAGAAAACCTAAAGCTCAGGCACCTTCCCCTTAGGAAAATTTTCTATTACTATGGCATTATTGTACTTTATTTTTGTCTGCTGCATTTATGTTGCATTGTGTTTATTTCTTTGTGTTTTTAGCCATGGCAACGCGCACCTGCGCATTGGGATGGCCCCCTTTTTCTTTGCAGTTTGTACTAGAATGGTGGCTGACTCCATTTAGTCTTGCACCCCTGACCAGCCTGTCTGCCCCATAGGCTGATTTTAATTAGTGTAAATATAAAGCTGTAGCCTGCTCTCCCTGCACTCACTGGAAGCCCTTTGGCACCAGGAGAGGTATAGAGTACGCTCAGAATGCATGTTGGTATCTGCATTCCCTGAATTTAATAGAGGCCATTTTGTCACCAAAAATTATAAAAAGCAGAGTGGACCCAGCATGCATGAGGAACTTGCACTCCCTGAATTTTATGGTGGCCGTTATGGCACATAACAGGTAACATTTAGTGTTAGGTTCCCGTCATATAGAGATCGCATTGACATGTGGCAGATGGGCCCAAATAATTTAGTACAAAATGCATTTGCCAAGAATCTCTAATTTACAAAATAAGCATAGCATTAGCACCAGAATATTTTCTATTACTATGGCATTATTGTACTTTATTTGGTTTGCAGAGTGCTGTTGCATTGTGTTTTTGTCTTTGTGTTTCTCCTTAGGGAAGGCATCTTAAAGGGGTTGTACTGTGATTTGTATTGCTAGGATAGGTCGTCAATATCAGATGGGTGGGCTCCGAAACCCGACACCCCCAACAATCAGCTGGCGGCGGCACTTAACTACACATTGTCTCCTGTGGAGCGGTATCATAGTGTAATTACAAATACAAGCTCCATACAAGTGAATGGAGCGAGTACTTGTCATTACACTGCACTTGTGAGATGAAGTGCAGTGTAATGAACAGGAAGCGGCACTTTCAGATCGCCTGATTGGTACGGACGCTGGGTGTCCGACCCCACCGATCTGATATTGAATTGGATAGGTCAGGAATATAAATTGCTGCACAACTAATTTAAATACATTTATATGACCAGCCATAGGCTGGAACAGATCAGGACGTGCGCATGCTGCTCTAAGGGCAAGGTAAGGGGACCTGGCAGCCATAGCAGGTCACAGCATGAAAGAAGAGGGGACAATGAGGGACATCAGTGGCTGTGCAGTGGAGTACAGGTGGGCCCAGACTGCCAGGCGAGAAGATATCTGGTAAGAGATACAGTGTCTGTGACCAATCCAGAGAGCAGCAGCAGGTTAACACCTGGTTAGTTAGGTTGGAGCTGTTGATTTCTGAGCCTTTATATGTCCAAGCCTTATTCTATTCTGGTTGCTGGGGATTGTGTGCACTCAGATTATTAGTATCCTGTTCTAGTCTAGTGAATTATGTGTGTATTCTAGTACGTGTAGTTCTACGGTCTTTGATTGCTCTGCTTTAAGGTTCATCGGTTGCTGAGTTGTTCATTTGTCTTGGCTGTCTTGCTGGGTTGTATTTCAGAGCAGGGCCAGTGTTGATTATGTCTTTATGAATGTTCTCTGTCATTTATCTGATATCAGCTTGTATGCCATTACCATCTGCCATCTACTCTATTGCTGGACCCCATCCTCCTCCATATATAAGTATGATCATGATTTGATTCCTGTCACCTATCGGTGAGTTTATTTCAGTACATTGTAGGCTGTCAGTGTTGATATGTAGAGTTGAGCGAACCCGAACTGTAAGATTTTTGGCACCTGGACCCGAACCCGAACATTTTCGTAATAGTTCGGGTTCGGTGTTCGGCAGATTTTATGGCGCTTGTTGAAAAGCTGCTGGGCAGCCAAGCAACAAGCGTCTAACTACTTTGCCCTTAGAAGCCATCACAGCCATGCCTACTAATGGCATGGCTGTGATTGGCTAAATGCAGCATGTGACCCAGCCGCTATATAAGCTGGAGTCCCATAGCGCAGCACGTCCCTCTGCTGTTGTTAGTGTAGGGACAGGTTGCTGCTGGTGCTCTCAGTGAGAGAATAGGAAACAAGCTTTGCTGAATAATATCTGATATCAGAATTGTGTTCACTCAGCGATCTACAACCTTTTTGTTCTTGTGGGTGCAATATCAGTTTTTTTTTTATGAGGCCAGTGACAAAGACTTTTATATTTCTGTGAGTGGTTGGTGTCGGCGGCTATTTTGTGCAAGTGACGTGCACGTGCAGCTGCATATGTGCCAGGGACAGTAATAGAATCCAGTCGTTTTACTTCATTTGGCAAAATTTACCAATTTTTTAAGTGCACCTGCACTGCATATCTGCCAGGGGAAGGGAAAAATAATACTGTTACTCCGTTTGTGATTTTAGGGACCTAGGGGGTGATATTTTCACATTTTGTTCTGTAAAGTGCCTTTGTGCTGCATATATCCTTGTCATTAATTCTCTAAATACATCAGATTCTGGGCTTCTTCTCTTTTTGTGCTAAAAAGTACATTTGCTCTGTGCACTACATTTGTGATTTGTGAAAAATATAATTAGTAAATCCATTTGTTTCACTGTGGGTAAAAAAAAATATATATTTTTTTTACCATTAAGTGCATTTTCTGCCTGCCCAAATAAAATCAGTAAATTCCACTGAGACATTGTGGGTGGAAAAAACACGTAATTTTTGGCACAAAGTAAATTTGTGGCCTGCTCTGTACTACTGCTAGTGAAAGAATTTCACTTGCATCCATCAGTTTCATTGGTGGTTGAAGAAATCATATATTTTGTTGAAATAAATTCCATCCTCTGCCTGCAAAGGCAATCTGATAGTGAAAAATAATCTGTTAATTCATTTGTTTCACTGGGGTTGAAGAAATCATATTTGGTTGAAATAAATTCCATCCTCTGCCTGCACAGGCAATCTGATACTGAAAAATAATCAGTAAATCCATCTGTTTCACTGGTGTAGGAAAAATCGTCTTTTTTTCCCTATAAAGGACATTTTTGCCTTGTACTGCATATTAAATAAAATCAGTTAATTCCACTGGGACATTGTGGGTGGAAAAAAAACGTAATTTTTGGCACAAAGTAAATTTGTGGCCTGCTCTGTACTACTGCTAGTGAAAGAATTTCATTTGCATCCGTCAGTTTCATTGGGGATTGAAGAAATCATATATTTTGTTGAAATAAATTCCATCCTCTGCCTGCACAGGCAATCTGATAGTGAACAATAATCTGTTAAATCATTTGTTTCACTAGTGTTGGAAAAATCCTCTTATTTTCCTATCAAGGACATTTTTGCCTTGTACTGCAAATTATATAAAATCAGTAAATTCCACTGGGTCATTGTGGGTGGGAAAAAAAACGTAATTTTTGGCACAAAGTAAATTTGTGGCCTGCTCTGTACTACTGCTAGTGAAAGAATTTCATTTGCATCCGTCAGTTTCATTGGGGATTGAAGAAATCATATATGTTGTTGAAATAAATTCCATCCTCTGCCTGCACAGGCAATCTGATAGTGAACAATAATCTGTTAAATAATTTGTTTCACTAGTGTTGGAAAAATCCTCTTTTTTTCCTATAAAAGACCTTTTTGCCTTGTACTGCAAATTATATAAAATCAGTAAATTCTACTGGGTCATTGTGGGTGGGGAAAAAAACGTAATTTTTGGCACAAAGTAAATTTGTGGCCTGCTCTGTACTACTGCTAGTGTAGTGAAAGAATTTCACTTGCATCCGTCAGTTTCATTGGTGGTTGAAGAAATCATATATTTTGTTGAAATAAATTCCATCCTCTGCCTGCCCAGGCAATCTAAGACTGAACAAGAATCTGTTAATTCATCTGTTTCACTGGTGTAGGAAAAATCCTCTTTTTTTCCTATACAAGACCTTTTTGCCTTGTACTGCAAATCAAATAAAATCTGCAAATTCCACTGGGACATTGTGGGTGGAAAAAACACATAATTTTTGGCACAAAGTAAATTTGTGGTCTGCTTTGTACTACTACTAGCGTAGTGAAAGAATTTCACTTGCATCTGTCAGTTTCATTGGTGGGTGAAGAAATCATATCTTTTGTTGAAATAAATTCCAGCTTCTGCCTGAACAGGCAATCTGATACTGAAAAATAATCAGTAAATC
Source organism: Bufotes viridis (assembly GCA_033119425.1). Taxonomy (NCBI): domain Eukaryota; kingdom Metazoa; phylum Chordata; class Amphibia; order Anura; family Bufonidae; genus Bufotes; species Bufotes viridis. Next base: position 447,465,032 of record CM065591.1, read on the forward strand.
CATCTGTTTCAGTGGGGTTGAAAAAATCCTCTTTTTTTGCTATAAAGTACCGTATTGCCTTGTACTGTAAATCAAATAAAATCAGTAAATTCCACTAGGACATTGTGGTTGAAAAAAAACAACATAATTTTGGCCTATAAAGTACCCCGCGGCCTATGTTGGTGTTCCTGCTGCACTGCATACCCGACCTGCCAAAATGTATTCAGTAAATTTGGTGGCGTATAGAGATGAATAGAGATGAGCGAACTTTAAAAAATAGTTCGGCGTTCGGGTTGTGGTAATCGCCGCATCCCGTTTTGGATTCCACTACCGCGGACTATCCTGGCATATGGAATCCATAAGGGGCGGCTTCCACGAACCCGAACTTTGGAAAACCCGAAGGACCTGGGGTGACGTCACCGTCATGTGATCAGTGCAGGGGGTGTGGCTCAGCACTGGATTTGATCCCGAATCCATAACGGGATGCGGCGATTACCACAACCCGAACACCGAACGCTTTTTTAAAGTTCGCTCATCTCTAGAGATGAGCGAACACCTGGATGTTCGGGTTCGAGAAGTTTGGCCGAACTTCCCGAAAATGTTCGGGTTCGGGATCCAAACTCGACCCGAACTTTATCCCAAACCCTATTGAAGTCAATGGGGACTTGAACTTTTAGGCACTAAAAAGGCTGTAAAATAGTCCAGGAAAGGGCTAAAGGGCTGCAAAAGGCAGCAAAATCAAGGTAAATGCCCTGCAAACAAATGTGGATAGGGAAATGAATTAAAATAAAATAAATAAAAATTAACCAATATTAATTGGAGAGAGGTCGCATAGCAGAGAATCATGCGTCATATCACCCACCACTGGTGAAGGCCGCCTTCAGTTATTTAGGCCCCGGCGCCCAGATTGAGGAGAGGTTCATTCAACTTTGGGTTGCACCGCAAGATCATGGTAAAGTTAAAAAAATGAGGATTCAATAAAGAAGTGCCCCGGAGTACAAGAATACATGGTTGAGGGGGAGGCAGTTATAAATGTCTATTCTGCACAAGGGAGGGACAGGTCCTGTGGGATCCATGCCTGGTTCATTTTTATAAACGTCAGCTTGTCCACGTTGGCTGTGGACAGGCGGCTGCATTTGTCAGTAATGACGCCCCCTGCCGTGCTGAATACACGTTCAGACAAAACGCTGGCCGCCGGGCAGGCCAGCACCTCCAAGGCATAAAATGCTAACTCTGGCCACGTGGAAAATTTGGAGACCCAGAAGTTGAATGGGGCCGAACCATCAGTCAGTACGTGGAGGGGTGTGCAGACGTACTGTTCAACCATGTTAGTGAAATGCTGCCTCCTGCTAACACGTTCCGTATCAGGTGGTGGTGAAGTTAGCTGTAGCGTGGAGACAAAACTTTTCCACATTTCTGCCATGCTAACCCTGCCCTCAGAGGAGCTGGCCGTGACACTGGTGCGTTGGCGACCTCTTGCTCCTCCTCTGCCTTCGCCTTGGGCTTCCATCTGTTCCCCTGTGACATTTGGGAATGCTCTCAGGAGCGCGTCTACCAGCGTGCACTTGTAGTCGCGCATCTTCCTATCACGCTCCAGTGCAGGAAGTAAGGTGGGCACATTGTCTTTGTACCGGGGATCCAGCAGGGTGGCAACCCAGTAGTCCGCACACGTTAAAATGTGGGCAACTCTGCTGTCGTTGCGCTGGTACTGCAGCAGGTAGTCGCTCATGTGTGCCAGGCTGCCCAGAGGTAAGGACAAGCTGTCCTCTGTGGGAGGCGTATCGTCATCATCCTCCGTATCCCCCCAGCCACGCACCAGTGATGGGCCTGAGCTGTGTCGGGTGCTACCCCGCTGTGAACCTGCTTCATCCACATCCTCCTCCACCTCTTCCTCATCCTCCTCGTCCTCCAGTAGTGGGCCCTGGCTGGCCACATTTGTACCTGGACTCTGCTGCTGCAAAAAACCTCCCTCTGAGCCACTTCTAACAGACTGGCCTGAAAGTGCTAAAAATTACCCCTCATCTTCCTCCTCCTCCTCCTGGGCCACCTCTTCTTCTATCATTGCCCTAAGCGTTTTCTCAAGGAAACATAGAAGTGGCATTGTAACGCTGATAACGGTGTCATCGCCACTGGCCATGATGGTGGAGTACTCGAAACAGCGCAACAGGGCACACAGGTCTCGCATGGAGGCCCAATCATTGGTGGTGAAGTGGTGCTGTTCCGCAGTGCGACTGACGGGTGCGTGCTGCAGCTGAAACTCCACTATGGCCTGCTGCTGCTGCCTGCCCAAATAAAATCAGTAAATTCCATTGTGGGTGGAAAAAACACTGTCTCTCCAGCATGTGCAAGGTGGTCGGTCTGTTGTTCAATACCCCGCCACAACTCCTGCGCGGTGTGGGGCCTGTCCCCCAAACATATGAGTTTCAGAATGGCCTGCTGACGTTTACCCCGGGCTGTGCTGAAGTTGGTGGTGAAGGTGTGTGGCTGACTGGATGAGCAGGTGAAAGCAGAGGAGGAGGAAGCCGAGTAGGAGGAGGAGGCTACAGGAGGCAAAGAATTATGCCCTGCGATCCTTGGCGGCGGAAGGACGTGCGCCAAGGAACTCTCCGCCTGGGGCCCAGCCGCCACTACATTTACCCAGTGTGCATTTAGGGAGATATAGCATCCCTGGCCGTGCTTACTGGTCCACGTATCTGTGGTTAGGTGGACCTTGCCACAGATGGCGTTGCGCAGTGCACACTTGATTTTATCGGATACTTGGTTGTGCAGGGAAGGCACGGCTGTCTTGGAGAAGTAGTGGCGGCTGAGAACAACATACTGTGGGACAGCCATGGACATCAGCTGTTTGAAGCTGTCTGTGTCCACCAGCCTGAATGACAGCATTTCAAAGGCCAGTAGTTTAGAAATGCTGGCATTCAGGCCCAGGGCTCGAGGATGGCTAGGTGGGAATTTACGCTTTCTCTCCAAGGTTTGTGAGATGAAGAGCTGAACGCTGCCCTGTTACATGGTGGAGATGCCTGGTGACGCAGGTGGTGGTGTCGGTGGCACATCCTCTGTTTGGTTGGTGGCAGGTGCCAACGTTCCTCCCGAGGCGGAAGAAGAGGCCGAGGCAGCCACAGCAGAGGGAGCAGGGGGAGCCAGAGTGAGTTCCTTGCTTTTAAAGTGTTTACTACACTGCAGTTAATGCTTTGCATGTAGATGCCTGGTCATGCAGGTTGTGCTAAGGTTCAGAACGTTAATGCCTCGCTTCAGGCTCTGATGGCACAGCATGCAAACCACTCGGGTCTTGCCGTCAGCACATTGTTTAAAGAAGTGCCATGCCAGGGAACTTCTTGAAGCTGCCTTTGGGGTGCTCGGTCCCTGGTGGCGGTGGCCAGTAGCAGGCGAACTCTCTTGGCGGCGGCTGTTCTGCTTTTGCCCCCTGCTCCCTCTTTTGCTACGCTGTTGGCTCGGTCTCACCACTGCCTCTTCCTCTGAACTATGAAAGTCTGTGGCACGACCTTTATTCCATGTGGGGTCTAGGACCTTCTCGTCCTCTGCATCGTCTTCCACACAGTCTTCCTCCCTGACCTCCTGTTCGGTCTGCACACTGCAAAAAGAAGCAGCAGTTGGCACCTGTGTTTCGTCATCATCAGAGATGTGCGGACTCCGATGAGGTGGTATTCTCATGTCCTCATCATCAGGAAACATAAGTGGTTGTGCATCAGTGCATTCTATGTCTTCCACCACTGGGGAAGGGCTAGATGGATTCCCTTGGGAAACCCTGCCAGCAGAATCTTCATACATTATAAGAGACTGCTGCATAACTTGAGGCTCAGACAGTTTCCCTGATATGCATGGGGGTGATGTGACAGACTGATGGGCTTGGTTTTCAGGCGCCACCTGTGCGCTTTCTGCAGAAGACTGGGTGTGATATAATGTTGTGAACGTGCTGGATCCACTGTTGGCCACCCAATTGACTAGCGCCTGTACCTGCTCAGGCCTTACCATCCTTAGAACGGCATTGGGCCCCATCAAATATCGCTGTAAATTCTGGCGGGTACTGGAACCTGAGGTAGTTGGTTCACTAGGACGCGTGGCTGTGGCAGAATGGACACATCCTCTCCCAGCACCAGAGGGTACATTAACACCACCCCAACCGCGTCAGCGTCCCTTACTAGATGTTTTTCTCATTGTTACCGTTCACCAAGCACCACAATAAGAAAAAAAATATTTGGCCCAATGTATTGATTTCAAAATCAGGCCTTTTTTTTTACAGGCACCTAACACTATCTGCCTATTTATTTATGTAGCGTATTACACTAATCCAGGAACAGCAGTAAACACTGATTTAGGGAAATATCTCTTTTAGGGCTAGTATTTAGGCCCTGGATGAAAGGTATCCTTTTATGGACAGATTTACACTTGGAGATGCACAGTAGCATGAGAAAAAATATGTAGTATTATGCCTTCAGCAATTGTATTTTAACACTTTGTGTAATATACCCTTTAACGGACAGAAATACAATGGGAGATGCGTGGTAGCGTGTGAAGTTAATGAGGATGACCCTCTCAGCACTTGTATATACACCTTGAGTGTAATATACCCATTTACAGACAGAAATACACTATGAGATGCACAATAGTGCGTGCAGATTTACAGGATTGTGCTTTCAACAATTGTAATGTAGCACTTTTTGTAATATACTCTTTTACGGAAAGAAATATACTTGGAGATGCACGCTGAGTGTAATATACCATTTTATGGGCAGATTAACACTTGGCCTGCAACAGCTGGAACACCAGATTCAGGGTATTGCTATATTGGCAATTGAATTTCACCCCAGAACAAAATCTATCTTTGACGGATACTATTAAACTAGTCCAGTCACAGCTGGAACACCAGATTTAATGTATTTATATTTTTGCAACTGTATTCCACCCCAGAACAAAATATATTCTTTGACGGATACTATTAATCTTGTTCAGTCACAGCTGGAACACCAGATTTACGGTAATTCTATTTTTGCAACTGAATTTCACCGGACAAAATAATATATCCTATGACGGACACTATGAAACTTGTCCATTAGAAGCTGGAACACCAGATTTACTGTATTTCTATTTTGGCAACTGAATTTCACCCCAGAAAATAATAAATCCTTTGCCGGACACTATTAAACTTGGCCAGCCACTGCTGGGACACCAGATTTACGGTATTGCTATTTTGGCAATTGAATTTCACCACAGAAAAAAATCTATCCTTTGCCAGACAGTATTACACTTGGCTAGCCACAACTGGAACACCAGATTTAGGGGATTGCTATTTTGGCAATTGAATTTAACCCCTCAATAAAATATAGAAATTTCTATCCTGAGTTTCTAGGGGTGACAATAAGCACAGCCAAGCCCCTGATGTAGGATATAGCAATAAAAACCCTAGTATTGATGGATTGATGGACTTTGTGGCAGCTGGTGCTGGTGCACCACAAGACACAAAATTGCCGCCGATCACCCCAGAAAAAAGTGACAGAAAAACGCTCTGTGCAGCCTAAAAACCAGTGAGCAATTAACTAGCAGAAGTTGAATGATTCACAGCTGTAGATCAAGCACTTCATTAGGTGTTTTTGCTGAGTTTTCCCCTAATCTCGCCCTCACAGCAGCCGCGTCCTATTCCTACACTAATCAGAGCAGAGTGACGTGCAGCGCTACGTGACTCCAGGTTAAATAGAGGCTGGGTTACATGCTGCACTTGGCCAATCACAGCCATGCCATTAGTAGGCATGGCTGTGATGGCTTCTTAGGACAAGAAGTAAAACGCTAGTTGATTGGCTGCTTTGCAGCCCTTCAGAAAGCGGGAAGAAATCGCCTAACAATGGACCCGAACCCAAACTTTTTTGAAAATGTTCTGGTCAGGGTCTGTGTCCCGAACACCCCAAAATTCGGTACGAACCCTAACTATCCGGTTCGGGTTTGCTCATCCCTATTTAGGAACACATATGTGGTGTTTCTGCAAACGACAGAATCAGGAAAACCCATATTAAGTTTTGTTTGGCTGTTAACACTTACTTTATTACTGGAAAAAATGGATTCAAATTGAAAATTTTCCCAAAAATATAAATTTTAACCTCTTAAGGACGAAGGGCGTACATGTACGCCCTTCGTCCGCACTTTAAAGATGGCGCCCGCTCCCGCACGGAGCGGGCGCCCGAGCTGCGGGTAAGCGCTTGATTCATCAAGCTGACACCCGCAGCTCATGTCCGCGACCGGCAGCGATGCCGATCGCGGACATTTAACCCCTCAGATGCCGTGGTAAATCCTGACCACGGCATCTGATCAGCGCAAAACCGAAAGTTTCACTTTCGGTTTTGCTCGGCTCCCTGATGGCCACAAGGGGAGCCGGGCATGCATGTAGTACCCTAGGTTTCTGTGAATGAAACCTAGGGTACTACATAGTATTCCTATGGAGCCTATGACTGTAATAGGCTCCATAGGAATATACTGATTTTCTCATATATTCCAATGCTATTGCATTGGAATATATGAGAATAGCAATCTGATGATTGCATCTTATAGTTCCCTATGGGAACTATAAGAAAGTGGTAAAAAAAAAAAAAAAAGTTTAAAAAATAAAAATTAAATAAAAAAATATAAAAATTCAAATCACCCCCTTTCCCCAAAATGAAAATAAAATAAATAAAAAAATCAAAAATTACACATAATGGGTGTCGCAATGTGCGAAAATGCCCATACTATAATAATATTAAAAATATTCACCATACGGTAAACATAAAAACGGAAAGAAAGCGTCCAAATGGCTAATTCGCCATTTTTGGGCGCTTCATTTCCTAAAAAAATGAATAAAAAGTGATCAAAACATCATACGCACCCCATAATGGTATCAATTAAAAGTTCAGATTGCCCCGCAAAAAATGAGCCCCTACACTGCTCCGTACGCATAATTACAAAAAAGTTATAGGGGTCAAAACATGGCGACAAAAAATAAAATAAAAAAATTCCCACTTTTAATTTTTTTCACTATCAAAACATAAGAAAAACTATACATATTAGGTATTGCCGGATTCGTACTGACCTGAAGAATAAAATTAACCAGTCAGTTTTATCGCAAATCGAACGTTGTAATTTAAAAACCCGTAAAACTGTGGTGAAATTGCTTTTTTTTTGCAATTTCACCCCATTTGGAATTTTTTTCCCGTTTCCCACTACATCACATGCAAAAATAAATGGTAGCGTTAAAAATTACAACTTGTCCCGCAAAAAATAAGCCATCATATGGCTATGTGAGCGGAAATATTAAAATGTTATGGCTTTTGGAAGGCAGGGAGCGCAAAACAAAAACGCAAAAATCCCAAAACCCCCGGTCCTTAAGGGGTTAAAATTGTTTCTCCATCTGCCATTAACTCTTGTGGAACACTTAAAGGGTTAACAAAGTTTGTAAACCCAGTTTTGAATACCTTCAGGGGTGTACTTTCTTAGATGGAGTCACTTTTTAGGACTTTCTATTCTAGCGGTGCGACAGGGGGCTTGAAATGGGACATGGTATAAACAAAACCAGTCCTGCAAAATCTGCCTTGCAAAAAACATATGGCATTCCCCTCCTTCTATGTCCTCCCGTTTGGCCAAACAGTAGTTTAGGGACACATATGGGGTGTTTATGCAAACTACAAAATTAGGGCAACCTATATTGAGTTTTGTTTGGCAGTTAACCCTTGCTTTGTTCCTGGAAAAAATGGATTATATTGGAAAATTTTCCAAAATATCGAAATTCTTAAATTTTATGTCCATTTGCCATGAACTCTTGTGGAAGACCTCAAGGGTTAACAAAGTTTGTAAAATCTGTTTTGAATACCTTGAGGGCTGTAGTTTCTAAAATGGGGTCATATTTGGGTGGTTTCTATTACGTAGGCCTTGCAAAGTGACTTCAGACCTGGACTGGTCCATAAAAAGTGGGATTTGGAAAATTTCTGAAAAAATTTCAAAATTTGCTTATAAACTTCCAAAAAATAAAATGGCATTCCCAAAATGATACAAGCATGAAGTAGACATATGTGGAATGTAAAGTCATCACAATTTTTGGGGGTATTACTATGTATTACAGAAGTAGGGAAAAATTTTGGACCCAATTTTAGCAGTGTCATGAAGTACAATATGTGACGAAAAAACTATCTCAGAACGGCCTGGGTAAGTAAAGGCGTTTTAAAGTCCTTAAGGTAAAATAAGTCCTTAATGGGTTAAGCTGTATGCAACTTTGTGTAGCTGCAAACTGCCACCGAATATGCAACTATGGAAAAAACAAAAAACAAATAACAGAAAATAAAAGCATAACACGAGATGTTATGTAACTGCTTCAAAAGTGCAGCAGACAAGCTAAAAAATAGAATTGTCGGTTCTCAGGTGCTTTTTTTTTTTACAGTATGGTAATAAATTTATGTCTTTACCCCTATCTTTGCTTTAATTTGATTAAAGACGCTATCTTCTCACAAATTAAATTCAATATGATAACACAAAAAATATAATTATCTGTTCTTAGGTGCTTTCAAATCAAATTAAATATATATATTTTTAAAACTTATGTGAAATGTTAGGCTTATAGGAAAGATAAGGAAGGAAACATATAGCCCTCATGCACACAACTGTATCATGGCTCTGTGCAAGTTTATTGTTATACAGAATTCAGTGGGCTCATATTAAAGACATATATGGGCTCATTTATCAAGCTCATGTAAAGTAGGACTGGCTTAGTTGCCCATACCAACCAATCAGATTCCACTTTTCATTTTTGACAGCTTCTTTGGAAAATGAAAGGTAGAATCTGATTGCTTGCTATGGGCAACTAAGCCAGTTCTACTTTACACCAGTTTGATAAATGACTCCAATAATGCTTTCTTTGCTCTCAAAATTATATGCAATCCAAACGAAAAAAATCATGCCACGTTCCATTGGATGTTATATTACAAGATACTCTTCCCGAGAAATATTGAGGTCATTTATTAAGAATGGCGTTTTAGATGCTGGTCATAACCTCTGTGCTGGTGAAGGATCTGCTGTAGATATATAGAGGTGCAGACCTCTGCATAACTTCAGCTTCCTTGCTGGCTTAAATTTAGACCATTTTCAACTTCTAAAACAGTCGTAGAAAATTATAAATAAGATGTGCCTGCCAATTTTTATTCCTGGCGTGAGCGAGGCGAAGTCGCAGATTGTGGCGCAAATAACCTTTGCACCGCAAAATGTGCCAGATATACACCAGAAAACTGGCATATATATGATAATAAATAACTCCTATTGTTTCTAGAAGAAATTACCTCCACTATAGGAGCAGTACAAATACACCATATGGCAGTCATGGAATGCCAATAGCTTCCATAGTACAGAAGCATAGAGATTCTGTAGAACAGAACTGTAGAGGTTCTGTTAGCTCTTTCCAATTTGAGGCGGTTATGAGATGGTCATACACTGAGGCATCAGACCTCCACCAGTAAATTTTCCCCTTCAGTGAATAGTTCCTCCTCCAGCTGGGAGAAATTAGCCATCCAGAACTCAATCTTGGACAGTTAAGATCTCAAGTCTTTATTTCATAGTACATGTATTTATAGGACATTGGGGGTGGGAATACCAACTTGAGTTCAGCAGATGACAGGTTAATTTAGGGAAGTCGGTAAACAATACTGGTATCTGCCATATACAATACATGAAAGGGTATTTTACATATTACAATGGTAGTCTAGATGCTAACAAGTGAAACTTGTTACATCTTGCTGTCATGTACATGAGGTCCTGCTATCCATTGTATTTCCAAGTGATAACTGTGTGTCATCTATTGTAGTCTCAATGTCTGCTGGGGTGGGCTCGCATACAGGAATTAAGAGCCCTCTGGGGGATGTGTCTTCTGAGGAAATGACCTGTCTTGTAACAAGTGGCAGTGATCTATACAAGTGGCAGTGCCTGATATAATATATATCTAATAGCAAGGTTAAAAATCCCTTTCAGGTTCCATAGTAGAAAACCAGGCTCTATAGTACTGTACAGACTGTTTTATGGTCTCCTTAGAATGTTTTTCATACATGAGCATTGCATGTGGAGTGTTTGTTGGGAACCTGGAGGGTTAGGCCGCACGTATAGTTTTTGATATATTTTTTTGATCCTTAAGCAAGGAACGGATACAAATAGAATAAAAAAATATACGGTATATAAAGTAGAGATGATAATTCTGTATTTTGTACCCATTCTTGTAATTGGATAAAAGAAAAACTACATGTAAGTGTTACTCAGAAACCCCCAATACTTACAGTAGGGTGTAATTGCATAACAACTGGACAGTCACAAGAAACATATTAATAGAGTTGATCTAACACCTGAAAGTTTGGATTCGCCGGGTACGGCCGAACTTCATAAAAAAGTTTGGGTTCTGGATCCGAACTTGACCCGAACCTGAACCCCATTGAAGTCAATGGGGACCCGAACTTTGGGGCACTAAAATGGCTCTAAAAAAGTCCAGGAAATGGCTAGAGGGCTGCAAGAGGCAGCAAAATGTGGGCCATGCAAACAAATGTGGATAGGGAAATGGCATAAAATGAAATAAAATAAATAAAAATTACAAATTTTAATCCTGAACTAAGAGCAGGAGGTCCATAAGAACAAGGGGGTTGAGGAGGCGGGGAACGTGGTGGACGTGGTGGTGTAGGTGGATTTGGCGGTGTAGGTGGAAGCGGAGGTGGAGGCAGCCAACAGGTTTTTGTTTTGTTTTTTCTTTTGTTTTTAAAATCTAATTTGGGTACACCACAAAACATTGTGTAATATATAAAATAACACAAAGCCAAAGTGAGCTGGAGTATAACAATGGCTGTGTGAAGTCGGTATACTTGTCTATTCTGCACAAGGTACAGACAAGTCTTGTGGGATCCATGCCTGGTTCATTTTAATGAATGTGAGCTTGTCCACATTGGCTGTGGACAGGCGGCTGCGATTGTCTGTGATAACACCCCCTGCCATGCTAAACACACGTTCAGGCTAGATGCACACGTGCGTTAAAGCCGGACGTGACCAGTCCGTGGTAACCAGGACTGGATTTCTTCTTTACAGCAGGAGCGCACGGCGTCGTTGGCTGCTATGACGCCGTGCGCTCTCTACCGCCGCTGCAGGACAGTAAAACATTGGCATGATCTATACTCAGACAATACACTGACTGCAGGGCAGGCCAGCACCTCCAAGGCATAAAGGGCAAGCTCAGGCCATGTGCCCAATTTGGAGACCCAGAAGTTGAATGGGGCAGATCCATCAGTCAGTACGTGTAAGCGTATGCACACATACTGCTCTACAATGTTGAAATGCTGCCTCCTGCTAAGACGTTGCGCATCAGCTGATGGTGCTGGTTGTTGTGGCGTGGTCACAACGTTTTCCACATTTCGGCCATGCTAACCCTGCCTTCTGAGGTGCTGGCGGTGCCCTGGCTGCATTGGCGGCCTCTTCTGCCTTTGCCTTGTGCTTCCACTGAGCCCACGGTGTCAGTTGGGAATACCATCAGCAGCGCGTCTACCAGCGTGCGCTTGAACTCGCGCATCATCCGATCACGCTCCAGTGAGGGAATAAAGGACGGCACATTGTCCTTGTAATGGGGATCCAGCAGGGTGGCCACCCAGTAATAAGCACGAGTTAGAATGTGGGCAACTCGGCTGTCGTTGCGCAGGCACTGCAGCATGTAGTCGCTCATGTGTGCCAGGCTGCCAAGAGGCAAGGACAAGCTGTCCTCTGTGGCAGGTGTATCGTCTGTGTCCTCTGTATCCCCACAGCCAGGCACAAGTGATGCCCATGAGCTGCTTTCGGTACCATCCTGCTGTGAACACGGTTCCTCCTCCTCCTCCTCTTCTTCCTCATCCTCCAGAACCGTGCCATGGCTGGACAATTGTGTACCTGGCCAATGTTGGTGCAGGAACCCACCCTCTGAGCCACCTTTGAATGACTGGCCCTCTTCCTCATCCTCTTCCTGCTGTGACACATCTTCCTCCATCATTGCCCTAAGCGTTTTTTCAGGGAGACATAGAAGTGGGATAGTAACGCTGAGAACTGCGTCATTGGCACTGGCCTTGTTGGTGGAGTACTCAAAGCAGCAAAACAAGGCACACAGGTCTCGCATGGAGACCCACTCAGTGGCGGTGAAGTGTTGCTGTTCCGCAGAGCGACTGAACCTTGCGTGCTGCAGCTGAAACTCCACTATCACCTGGTGCTGCTCGCACAGTCTCTGCAGCATGTGCAAGGTGGAGTTCCACTTTGTGGGCACATCACATATGAGGTGGTGAGCGGGAAGGGTTAGTTACGCTGCAGCGCAGACAAGCAAGCAGCAGCAGGGTGAGAACGCCGAAAGCGCACACAGACGGCCCGCACTTTCTGCAGCAGCTCTGACATATTGGGGTCATTTTTCAGGAATCTCTGCAGCACCAAATTCAGCACATGCGTCAGGCAAGGGATGTGCTTCAAACCGGCTAGGCCCAGAGCTGTTACTAGATTTCGCCCATTATTGCACACCACCAGGCCGGTCTTGAGGCTCAGTGGCTTTTTTCTTACCTACGTTTGAGCATATATTGCCCTCCTTGGAGCTGAGCACCAAGCACGGCAACACACACCGGACCGGAGGTGGCCTTAAGAGGCGTATGGGGCGAAACATTTGGTAGTGCCACCCTTTCTTATCCTGTCTCCCTCTAGTTGAGGCTCAGTGGCACCAAACACTCATCGGTATGTTGTTCCAGGCCCGTCCAAAGCTCCTGCGCGGTGTGGGGCTTGTCCCCCAAACAGATGAGTTTCAAAACTGCCTGCTGTCGTTTCCCCCTGGCTGTGCTGAAGTTGGTGGTGAAGGTGTTATGCTGAGAGGATGAGGAGGTGGCAGAGGAGGAAGAGGAGTAGGAGGAGGAGGCAAAGAGAAATGCCCTGCAATCCTCGGGGGTGGAAGGATATCCGCCAAACAGCTATCCGCCTCAGGCCCAGCCACCACTGCATTTACCCAGTGTGCTGTTAGAGAGATATAATGGCTCTGGCCATGCTTACTGGTCCACGTATCGGTAATTATGTGGACCTTGCCACTGATGGCACACCTTATTTTGTCCGTCACTTGCTTGTGCAGGTAAGGGATGGCCCACCTGGAAAAGTAGTGGCGGCTTGGAACGACGTACTGTGGGACAGTCACCGCCATAAGGTTTTTAAAACTCTCCGTCTCCACCAGACGGAATGACAGCATTTCAAAGGCCAGCAATTTTGAAATGCTGGCATTCAGGGACAGGGATCGCGGGTGGGTAGGGGGGTACTTCCTCTTTCAATCCAGTGTTTGGGAGATGGACAGATGAACGCTTCCATGGGTCACTGTGGTGGTGCTTGTTGAAGGTGAAGGACATGGAGGCATTGGTGTCACATCCTCCGTTTGCGGGGTGGCAATTGCCACAGTCACTCCAGGGGTGGAGGAAGAGGCCGAGATTGCAGCAGAAGAGGGAGCAGGAGGAGCCAGAGACTTTTCTTGGTTTTGGAGGTGTTTACTCCACTGCAGCTTGTGTCGTGCACTTAGATGCCTGGTCATGCAGGTTATGCTTAGGTTTAGAACATTTATGCCTCGCTTTAGGCTCTGATTACACAGCCTGCAAACCACTCGTGTCTCGTCGTCTGCACATTGTGTGAAGAACTTCCATGCCGGGGAACTCCTTGGAGCTGTCTGTGGTGTTCTCGGTCCCTGGGTGTGGTGGACAGTAGCAGGCGTAGTGTCTAGGGGATGGGCACTCTGCTTCTGCACCCTGCTCCCTCTTTTGCTCTGCTGATGTCTCTGTGCGACCACCGCCTCTTCCTTCGAACTAGCATGACCTTCATCCCATGTAGGGTCTAGGACCTCATCATCCTCCACATCATCTTTCACCAAGTCTTCTGCACCCCTGCCCTCCTTGTCGGTTTGCAGTTTGCAGAAGGCTACAGCAGTTGGCACCTGTGTTTCGTCATCATCAGAGACATGCTACGGTGGTCTTCCTATGTCCTTATCCTCAAACATAAGTGGTTGGGGATCGGTGCACTCCATCTCTTCCACTTCTGGAGCAGGGCTAGGTGGATGGGCCTGGGAAACCCTGCCTGGAGAGTCATAAAAAAGCATGAGATTCTGCTGCATGACTTGGGGCTAAGACTGCTTGGTTGATCTGCAAGGGGGTGAGGTGCTAGATAGCTGCCCATGGCCTGCAGGTGCCAACTCTGAGGTTTCTGCAGTGGAACGAGTGGGAGACAATGTGAAGGTTTTGGAGGCACTATCAGCCACCCAATCTACTAGGGTCTGTACATGCTCTGGCCTCCCCATTTGTAGAGTGATATTCGGACCTAATAAATAATGTGGAAGGCCCTGTCGTCTACGCGAACCTAAGGAAGGTATTTCATTTGGTCGTGTAGCTGGCAAAGTTCCACCACGTCCTCTCCCGGTAACAGGAGCCCTACCAACACCACGACCATGGCCACATCCGTTATTTGACACTCTCCTAATTTTTTCGGGTAACCCAGATTTAATAAAACTTGTTCCCTGTCAGGTATGCCTTGCCCGTGTTATAAAACAGAAAAGAACGTTTTGGTCACACCTCTATGTATCTTTTATAATATGTTAATGACTTCGCTACCAGCAAGTAGAGCGGTTACTTGCTGGTAGCCGCCACATCCTCTTTTTAAAAAAATGCCCCCTCCTCCGGTTGATTGACAGGGCCAGTGAGAACTCTCCTCCTCCGGCTGGCCCTGTCTGCATTTCAAATCCTGCGCCTGCGCCTTACGTGTCTTCATTCGACGCAGGTGCTATGAGAGAAGGTCGCTCGCTTTATCAGCACTTCCACAGTGCGGCTGCGCCGATGACGTCTTCTCTTCCGGGTGCAGAGGTGACGTCATCGGCGCAGGCGCACTGTGGAAGTGCTGATGAAGCGAGCGTCCTTGTCTCAGAGCGCCTGCGCTGAATAAAGACACATAAGGCACAGGCGTGGCATTTGAAATGCAGACAGGGCCAGCCGGAGGAGGAGAGCGCTTGAAAGGAGGATGTGGCGGCTACCAGCAAGTAACCGCTCTACTTGCTAGTAGCGAAGTAATTAAGATATTATAAAAGTGCGATTTTTAAAGAAACCAAGCCACAGAAAAAGGTAAGAGCACTATATATTGAATAATCGCACAATAAGGATTTTAATAAGCCCAAAAATGAAAAATTACTTTTGGGGGGTGACAGAAGCCCTTTAAAGATAAAAGATTGGTTGAGGTCACAAGTTACTTTGAAAGATATGAGGGGCACAGATCCTCCAACAATTGATAGTACGCCACTAGTGTTGAGCGAACAGTTCGAGCATAGTTCACATTTTCAAAAAAGTTCGGGTTCGGGTTCGTTGTTCGGCGATTTCTTCCCGCTATCTGAAGGGCTGCCCAGCAGCCAATCAGCTAGCGTTTTACTTCTTGCCCTAAGAGCCCATCACAGCTATGCCTACTAATAGCATGGCTGTGATTGGCCAAGTGCAGCATGTGACCCAGCCTCTATTTAAGCTGGAGTCACGTAGCGCCGCACGTCACACTGCTCTGATTAGTGTAGGGAGAGGACGCAGCTTCTGTGAGGGCGAGATTAGGCAGGGAAAAGTCAGCAACAGCACCTAATGAACTGATCGATCTACAGCTGTGAATGATTCAACTTCTGCTAGTTACTTGCTCACTGGTTTTTAGGCTGCACAGAGCGTTTTTCTGTCACATTTTTCTGGGGTGATCGGCGGCCATTTTGTGTCTTGTGGTGCACCAGAACAAGCTGCCACCAAGTCCATCAATACTAGTTTTTTTTCGTTTGCTATATCCTACATCAGGGGCTTGGCTGTGCTTATTGTCACCACTAGAAACTCAGGATAGCAATTTCTATATTTTATTAAGGGGTTAAATACAATTGCCAAAACACCAATCCCCTAAATCTGGTGTTACAGCTTTGGGTAGCCAAGTGTGATACTGTCTGCTGTCTGGCAAAGGATAGATCATTTTCTGTGGTGAAATTCAATAGCCAAAATAGCAATACTCTGAATCTGGTGTCCCAGCACTGGCTGGCAAAGTATAATAGTGTCTGCCAAAACATATATTTTGTTCTGGGGTGAAATTCAATTGGCAAAATAGCAATACCCTGAATCTGGTGTCCCAGCTGTTGCAGGTCAAGTGTTAATCTGTCCGTAAAAGGATATATTTTATTCTGGGGTGAAATTCAATTGCCAAAATAGCAATACCCTGAATCTGGTGTTCCAGCAGTTGCAGGCCAAGTGTTAATCTGTCCGTAAAAGGGTATATCTTGTTCTCGGGTGAAATTCAATTGACAAAATAGCAATACCCTGAATCTGGTGTTCCAGTAGTGGCTGGCAAAGTATAATAATGTCCGCCAAAACATATATTTTGTTCTGGGGTGAAATTCAGTTGCCAAAATAGCAATACCCTGAATCTGGTGTCCCAGCTGTTGCAGGCCAGGTGTTAATCTGTCCGTAAAAGGGTATATTTTGTTCTGGGGTGAAATTCAATTGCCAATATAGCAATACCCTGGATCTGGTGTTCCAGCTGTTGCAGGCCAAGTGTTAATCTGTCCGTAAAAGGGTATATTACACTCAAGGTGTATTTTCAAGTGCTGAGAGGGTCAACCTCAATAACTTCACACGCTACCGTGCATCTCCCATTGTATTTCTGTCCGTTAAAGGGTATATTACACAAAGTGTTAAAATACAATTGCTGAAGGCATAATCCTATATATTTTTTCACATGCTACTGTGCATCTCCAAGTGTAAATCTGTCCATAAAAGGATACCTTTCATCCAGGGCCTAAATACTAGGCCTACAATTGATATTCCCCTAAATCAGTGGTTACTGCAGTGCCTAGACTAGTGTAATACAGTACTTAAATAAATTGGCAGATAGTGTTAGGTGCCTGTAAAAAAAGGCCTCACTCAGGCTCCCCCTGCTCCCTCTTCTGCGGCTGCCTCGGCCTCTTCCTCCGCCTCGGGAGGAATGTTGGCACCTGCCGCCCACCTAACAGAGGATGTGCCACCAACACCACCACCTCCGTCACCAAGCATCTCCACCATGTCACACGGCAGCGTTCAGCTCTCCATCTCACAAACCTTGGAGAGAAAGCATAAATTCCCACCTACCCACCCTCGAGCCCTGGGCCTGAATGCCAGCATTTCTAAACTACTGGCCTTTGAAATGCTGTCATTCAGGCTGGTGGACACAGACAGCTTCAAACAGCTGATGGCGATGGCTGTCCCACAGTATGTTGTTCCCAGCCGCCACTACTTCTCCAAGAGAGCTCCAAGAGAGCCGTGCCTTCTCTGCACAACCAAGTATCCGATAAAATCAAGTGTGCACTGCGTAACGCAGATACGTGGACCAGTAAGCACGGCCAGGGACGCTATATCTCCCTATATATATATATATATATATATATATATATATATAACTGCACACTGGGTAAATGTAGTGGCGGCTAGGCCCCAGGTGGAGAGTTCTTTGGGGCACGTCCTTCCGCCGCCAAGGATCGCAGCGCATCATTATTTGCCTCCTGTAGCCTCCTCCTCCTACTCGGCTTCCTCCTCCTCTGCTTTTACCTGCTCATCCAGTCAGCCACACACCTTCACCACCAACTTCAGCACAGCCCGGGGTAAACGTCAGCAGGCCGTTCTAAAACTCATATGTTTGGGGGACAGGCACCACACCGCGCAGGAGTTCTGGTGGGGTATAGAACAACAGACCGACGAGTGGTTGCTGCCGATGGGCTTCAAGCCCGGCCTGATGGTGTGCGATAATGGGCGAAATCTCGTCGCAGCTCTGGGACTAGCCGGTTTGACGCACATCCCTTGCCTGGCGCATGTGCTGAATTTGGTGGTGCAGAAGTTCATTCACAACTACCCCGACATGTCAGAGCTGCTGCATAAAGTGCGGGCCGTCTGTGCGCGCTTCCGGCGTTCACATCCTGCCGCTGCTCGCCTGTCTGTGCTACAGCGTAACTTCGGCCTTCCCGCTCACCGCCTCATATGCAACGTGCCCACCAGATAGAACTCCACCTTGCACATGCTGGAGAGACAGTGCGAGCAGCAGCAGGCCATAGTGGAGTTTCAGCTGCAGCACGCACGCGTCAGTCGCACTGCGGAACAGCACCACTTCACCACCAATGACTAGGCCTCCATGCGAGACCTGTGTGCCCTGTTGCGCTGTTTTGAGTACTCCACCAACATGGCTAGTGGCGATGACGCCGTTATCAGCGTTACAATACCATTTCTATGTCTCCTTGAGAAAACACTTAGGGCGATGATGGAAGAGGAGGTGGCCCAGGAGGAGGAGGAGGAGGATGAGGGGTCATTTTTAGCACTTTCAGGCCAGTCTGTTAGAAGTGCCTCAGAGGGAGGTTTTTTGCAACAGCAGAGGCCAGGTACAAATGTGGCCAGCCAGGGCCCACTACTGGAGGACGAGGAGGATGAGGAGGAGGTGGAGGAGGATGAGGATGAAGCAGGTTCACAGCGGGGTGGCACCCAACACAGCTCAGGCCCATCACTGGTGCGTGGCTGGGGGGATACGGAGGACGATGACGATACGCCTCCCACAGAGGACAGCTTGTCCTTACCTCTGGGCAGCCTGTCACACATGAGCGACTACATGCTGCGGTGCCTGCGCAACGACAGACAGAGTTGCCCACATTTTAACGCGTGCGGACTACTGGGTTGCTGCGGAAAAGTTTTGTCACCACGCCACAGCTAACTGCACCTCCACCTGATATGGAACGTGTTAGCAGGAGGCAGCATTTCACTAACATGGTTGAACAGTACGTGTGCACACCCCTCCATGTACTGACTGATGGTTCGGCCCCATTTAACTTCTGGGTCTCCAAATTGTCCACATGGCCAGAGCTAGCCTTTTATGCCTTGGAGGTGCTGGCCTGCCCGGCGGCCAGCGTTTTGTCTGAACGTGCATTCAGCACGGCAGGGGGCGTCATTACTGACAAACGCAGCCGCCTGTCCACAGCCAACGTGGACAAGCTGACGTTCATAAAAATGAACCAGGCATGGATCCCACAGGACCTATCCATCCCTTGTGCAGAATAGACATTCATAACTGCCTCCCCCTCAACCATATATTCTTGTACTCCGGGGAACTTCTTTATTGAATCCTCTTTTTTTAATTTTACCATTATATTGCGGTGCAACCAAAAGTTGAATGAACCTCTCCTCCGTCTAGGTTCCAGTGGTGGGTGACATGAAGCCTGATTCTCTGCTATGCGACCTCTCTCCTCCGTCTGGGTGCCAGGGGCCTAATAATCTAAAAGTGGCCTTCTCCATTGGTGGGTGACATGACGCCTGATTCTCTGCTATGCGACCTCTCTCCTCCGTCTGGGTGCCAGGGGCCTAATTATCTAAAAGTGGCCTTCTCCATTGGTGGGTGACATGATGCCAGATTCTCTGCTATGTGACCTCTGTCCTCTGTCTGGGTGCTGGGGCCTAAATAAATGAAAGTCGCCTTCTCCATTGGTGGGTGACTTTAACCACTTGAGCCCCCCTAGCTTAAACACCCTTAATAACCAGGCCACTTTTTACAATTCTGCACTACACTACTTTCACTGTTTATTGCTCCGTCATACAACTTACCACCCAAATTAATTTTACCTCCTTTTCTTCTCACTAATAGAGCTTTCATTTGGTGGTATTTCATTGCTGCTGACATTTTTACTTTTTTTGCTATTAATCAAAAATGACCGAAATTTTTGCAAAAAAATGACATTTTTCACTTTCTGTTGTAATTTTTTTTTTAAAAAAATACATTTCTATATAAATTTTTCGCAAAATTTATTGTTCTACATGTCTTTAATAAAAAAAAAATCCAATAAGTGTATATTTATTGGTTTGGGTAAAAGTTATAGCGTTTACAAACTATGGTGCAAAAAAGTGAATTTCAGCATTTTGAAGCAGCTCTGACTTCTGAGCACCTGTCATGTTTCTTCAGGTGCTAGAATGCCAGGAAAGTATAATTACCCCCCAAATGACATCATTTTAGAAAGAAGACACTCCAAAGTATTCGCGGAGGGGCATGGTGAGTTCATGTATCATTTCATTTTTTTTCACAAGTTAGCGAAAAATGACACTTTCAGAGGAAAAAAATAAAAATAATAAAGTTTCCATTTCTGCTAACTTCTGGCAAAAAAAAATTAAATCTCCCACGGACTCACTATGCCCCTCAGTGAATACCTTGGGGTGTCTACTTTCCGAAATGGGGTCATTTGTGGGGTGTGTTTACTGTTCTGGCATTTTGGGCAGGGCTAAATTGTGAGCAGCCATGTAAAAGCTAAAGGTACTCGTTGGAATTTGGGCCCCTTTGCGCACCTAGGCTGCAAAAAAGTGTCACTCATGTGCTATCACCGTACTCAGGAGAAGTAGGGCAATGTGTTTTGGGGTGTATTTTTACATATACCCATGTTAAGTGAGAGAAATATCTCTGTAAACTGACAACTTTGTATAAAAAAATTAAAAAAGTTGTCGTTTACAGAGATATTTCTCATACCCAGCATGGTATATGTAAAAATACACCCCACAACTCATTGCCCTACTTCTCCTGAGTACGGCAATACCACATGTGTGACACTTTTTTGCAGCCAAGATGCGCAAAGGGGCCCAAATTCCAATGAGTACCTTTAGGATTTCACAGGGCATTTTTACACATTTGGATTCCAGACTTCTCCTCACGCTTTAGAGGCCCCTAAAAGGCCAGGGCAGTATAAATACCCCACAAGTGACCCCATTTTAGAAAGAAGACACCCCAAGGTATTCCGTGAGGGGTATGGTGAGTTCATGTAAAATTTTATTTTTTGTCACAAGTTAGTGAAATATGAGACTTTGTAAAAAAAACAAAAATATATATATATATATATCAATTTCCGCTAACTTGTGCCAAAAAAATAAACTTGCCATGCCCCTCACGGAATACCTTGGGGTGTCTTCTTTCCAAAATGGGGTCACATGTGGGGTATTCATACTGCCCTGGCATTTTAGGGGCCCTAAAGCATGAGAATCCAAAATGCGCAAAAATGCCCTGTGAAATCCTAAAGGTACTCATTGGTTTTAGGGCCCCTTTGTGCATCTTGGCTGCAAAAAAGTGTCACTCATGTGGTATCGCCGTACTCAGGAGAAGTAGGGCAATGTGTTTTGGGGTGTATTTTTACATATACCCATGCTGGGTGTGAGAAATGTCTCTGTAAATGACAACTTTTTCAAATTTTTTATACAAAGTTGTCAATTTACAGAGATATTTCTCTCACCCAGCATGGGTATATGTAAAAATACAGCCTTTTTACAGCCTTTTTAGTGCCCAAAAGTTCGGGTCCCCATTGACTTCAATGGGGTTCGGGTTCGGGATGAAGTTCGGGTTGAGTTAGGATCCCGAACCTGAACATTTTCGGGAAGTTCGGCTGAACTTCTCGAACCCGAACATCCAGGTGTTCGCTCAACTCTAGTCCTAAACTACTGTTCGGCCAAACGGGGGGACATTGAAGGAGGGGAATGTCATATGTGTTTTGGAAGGCAGATTTTGCAGGACTGGTTTTGTTTATAACATGTCCCATTTCAAGCCCCCTGTTGCACCCCTAGAATAGAAATTCCAAAAAAGTGACTCCATCTAAGAAAGTACACCCCTCAAGGTATTCAAAACTGGGTTTACAAACTTTGTTAACCCTTTAGGTGTTCCGCAAGAGTTAATAGCAGATGGAGAAACAATATTTGTATTTTGATTTTTTGGAAAATTTTCCATTTTAATCCATTTTTCCCACTAACAAAGTAAGGGTTAACTGCCAAACAAAACTCTATATGGGTTGCCCTGATTCTGTAGTTTGCAGAAACACCCGATATGTGGTCCTAAACTACTGTTTTGCCAAACGGGAGGACATAGAAGGAGGGGAAAGCCATATGGGTTTTGGAAGACAGATTTTGCAGGACTGGCTTTGTTTATACCATGTCCCATTTCAAGCCCCCCGTTGCACCCCTAGAATAGAAATTCCAAAAAAATTACCCCATCTAGGAAACTACAGGATAAGGTGGTTGCTGTTTTGGGACTATTTTAGAGTAAATATGATTTTTGGTTGCTCTATATTACACTTTTTTGCGGCAAGGTAAAAAAAAATTTAAATTCTAAAATGTTTTTTACATTCGCCATTAAGTTTTGTAGAACACCTAAAGGGTTAACAAAGCTTGTAAAGTAATTTTTTAATACCTTGAGGGGTGTAGTTTCTTAGATGGGGTCACTTTTTTGGAGTTTCTAGTCTAGGCTACATCAGGGGGGCTTCTAATGGAACATGGTGTAAATAAACCAGTCCATTAAAATCTGCCTTCCAGAAACCATATGGGGTTCTATTCCCTGCCATGTGGCTATATAGCCATTTACGACGACATATGGGATGTTTCTGCAAACTACAGAATCAGGGCAATAAATATTTAGTTTTGTTTGGCTGTTAACCCTTGCTTTATTACCGGAAAAAAAGGATTCAAATGGAAATTTTTCCCAAAAAATGGGTGTTTTTGCACCGATTTTATTTTATATTTTTAACGCTGTTCATCTGAGGGGTTAGGTTAAATGTTATTTTTATAGGGCAGATTCTTACGGACGCGGAGATACCTAATATATCTAATTTTATAAATTTATTTAGATTTTACACTATATTATCATTTGAGGAACAAAAAAAATTATTTTAGCATCTCCATAGCCTAGGAGCTACAGTTTTTTTTTTTTATGTTGGGCGACTATCTAATGTAGGGGCTCATTTTTTGCAGGATGAGATGGTGGTTTTATTGGCTCTATTTGGGGGTGCATATGACTTTTTGATCGCTCGCTATTACACTTTTTGTGATGTTAGGTTACCAAAAATGGCTTTTTTTTTACACGTGTTTTTTTATTTTTTAATGCTGTTCATCCGGGGGGGTTGGGTTAAATGTTATTTTTATAGGGCAGATTCTTACGGATGCGGAGATACATAATATGTCTACTTTTTTAAATTAATCAAACAAAAAAAGAGAAGAAACCCGGAGGTATCTCATGCCCTAACTACAATTTGTACACTCAGTGGTGGGGCCTTTGTTATTGAGATGCCTATAATATGTATATCTGCATATACTCTGTACAAACACAGAAAAAGAGAGAGAGAACATAAAACAACATGCAGTGGTATTTAGAAAAGTATCAAAAAGATTTTATTGAACATATATTAAAAATTATAAATCATAGAAGGAGATAGCAAGAAAGCATAGACGCCACCCTGGACCCTATGGAAAAACGTACAAGAACATATATGTATCTAGCATCGTTAGAAGGTAATATAACAGAAAGTCAAACGCTATACTGTTTTATAAGTATGGTATATCAAAGCCTCGCTGTAGCCTTCAAAAAGTCCACAAAAAAGGAACAATAATAAGGACAAGTGTCTTTGTATATAGATAATGTTGGTGGTACAAGGCAAACAGAAAATTACATGAATCGTGCTAGAACAGAACCCGAAGGGGTACTTACCAGTAAGAAAATGGAAGGGAGGGACCAGGATGACAGCGAGGCTTTGATATACCATACTTATAAAAC
This sequence comes from Bufotes viridis, assembly GCA_033119425.1. Lineage (NCBI taxonomy): Eukaryota > Metazoa > Chordata > Amphibia > Anura > Bufonidae > Bufotes > Bufotes viridis. The sequence goes on from CM065591.1 coordinate 447,488,609, forward strand.
AGTATAGCGTTTGACTTTCTGTTATATTACCTTCTAACGATGCTAGATACATATATGTTCTTGTACGTTTTTCCATAGGGTCCAGGGTGGCGTCTATGCTTTCTTGCTACCTCCTTCTATGAGTTATAATTTTTAATATATGTTCAATAAAATCTTTTGATACTTTTCTAAATACCACTGCATGTTGCTTTTGTTCTCTCTCTCTTTTCTGTTTTTTAAATTTATTTAGATTTTACATTATATTATTATTTGAGGAACAAAAAAATTATTTTAGGATCTCCATAGCCTGGGAGCTACCATTGTTTTTTTTCTTGGGCGACTATCTAATGTAGGGGCTCATTTTTTGCGGGATGAGATGGCGGTTTGATTGGCACTATTTGGGGGTGCATATGACTTTTTAATGGCTTGTTATTACACTTTTTGGGATCCAAAGTGACAATAAAAATGGCTTTTTTACATAGTTTTTATTAGATTTTTTTGACGGCGTTTATCGAGGGGCTAGTTTATGGGGTATTTTAATAGAGAAGATTTTTACGGAAGCGGCGATGCCCAATATGTATGGTTCTCAGACTTTGGAGACACTAACCCTGGGTTCACACCTGAGCGTTTTACAGTGCATTCCTATGCGCTGTAAAACGCTCAAACGGGCGGAAACCCATGTTTCCCTATGGGCAAGGTTCTCACCTGAGCGTTTTACAGCGCGTACGAACGCGCTGTAAAACGCCCTACGCCCAAAGAAGTACAGGAGCTTCTTTGGGGCGTATTGTCGCGCGTATTGTGATTGACGCCACAGTGGTCAATCATGCGAACGCGTTTCCTATTTCCACAAACGCGCTGTAATACGCGCGACAAAAATGCGCGTAAAGCGCGCATATCAAATACGCTCAAGTGTGAACCCAGGGTTAGCAGGCATCCTCAAACTGCAGCCCTCCAGATGTTGTAAAACTACAATTCCCACCATGCCCTGCTGATAGCTGTTGTCTGGGCATGCTGGGAGTTGTAGTTTTACAACATCTGGAGGGCCGCAGTTTGAGGATGCCTGCACTAAAACAAAAAAATTTGTTTCCGTGTCTCCAAAGTCTGAGAACCATAGTTTTTTATGTTCTCTAGGGAACTGTCGGGGATTATAAAAATGTAGTACTCCATGGAAGTTTGATACTCCCTGAAACAATCGACAACGCAGAGGCCCGGATAATCGGGGGAAGTGTCACATTGAGTGGTGGTGTCCTTCCGTATCTCCCTCTTGACACACTCTGCATCTTTTTTGGGTTCGTCCCCTCTTTACAGTATGGGGGACCACACCTGGAAAATGTTGGCCAGGGATGATCCGGGCGCCTCCAATTCCCGAGGTACTCCAGCCTGCTCTTTCCCGATCTGAAAAAATCAGGTCCTGGAGGACTGCCTGATAGCCTTGGAGGAATGTCCCTGTGCTGCCAGCGCTTCGGGATAGTACAAAAGGGTTGTACAAGGCAACCTGTACCAAGTAGACCGCAATTTTTTGTACCATGCCCAGGTTTTGCGCATGGCATTATATGGCTTGAGGACTTGATCAGAGAGATCAACTCCTCCCATATATCAATTGTAGTCGACGATACAATCGGGCTTGAGGACCGTTGCCGTGGTACCTCGCACAGAGATGGGGGTGGTGCTGTTACCATGGATTGTGGACAGTATAAGGACTTCCCTCTTGTCCTTATACCTGACCAGAAACAGGTTTTATACTAGTAAGGGCACGGGTCTCACCCCTGGGGATAGGTAACTGGAGGGGTAGGCAGGGAGGCCGCGCTGATTTTTCCGCACGGTCCCACAAGCGGACATGGATCTGGCGGCAAGGGACCTAAACAAGGGAATGCTAGTATAGAAGTTATCCATGTACAAGTGGTAACCCTTATCTAGCAGTGGTTGCATAAGGTCCCACACAAGTTTTCCGCTAACACCCAGAGTGGGGGGACATTCTGGGGTTCAATACAGGAATCTCGCCCTCATACACACAAAATTTGTAAGTGTACCCTGAGGTACTCTCACAAATTTTGTACATTTTCACGCCATACCTCGCCCGCTTAGTGGGAATGTATTGGCGGAAACTGAGTCTCCCTTAAAATCAACAAGATATTCCCTTCCATGTACGTAGGCCTGCTCAAATTTGGCCCCGAGTGATCGATGACCGGCTGTATCTTATACAGACGGTCATAGGCAGGATCACCTTGGGGGACATGCTGCATTATTTGCATAATGCAGGCATTTCTGGATGCCCTCAAACCGGGTGTGTCATGGCCATACTGTAGAGTGGGGTCTGGTAGAGGACGTCCCCACTCCAGTATTGCCTGGCACTAGACCCATGTGCAGCATGAGGCCCCAAAACGTCCTCATCTCGGCTGCACTGACCTGCGTCCAGCCACCGGGTCTAGCCAAAAAAGAGCCCGGGTGCAGAGCAACGAACTGTTGGGCGTACAGGTTCGTCTGCTCCACCATCAGATTCACAAATGATTCACTGAAAAAAAAACTAAAACAGTCCATTTCAGTGAAGCCCACTGTGGGAATCTGGATTCCTGGATTGCCAACAAAATCCGGAATCTTGGGCTCAAAATCCACTGGGGGACACCAGCTAAGTTCACCGGTAGAGGGCTCCGGTGGCCTTATTTGGTGGGCCGGGAAACCAGTATGAGCCCCAGGGCTGCTCGTACTGGTGTGGGCCACAGGGTCCCTAGCATGTGGTGCCCCTGGCTCCGCCTGGTGGTGTCTCATCGTCACCTTGGGGGCTCATCGTCATCAGATGATGATGAGGAGGATGCAGATGACAAGAGAAATGTGGGGTCATCCTCACTGGGGCTCTCGGAGTCGGAGAGCATATGGGCGTATACCTCCTCCACCGAGAATGTCTGGCGGGCCATGGGTGTGTGTGTGCATGTGTGTGCAAGTAAAACTTTATTGTATGTGCGTGTGTGTGGGGGGGGCACGGGTGTTCACGTACTAAAAAGCTAAAGTAAAAAATAAAATAAAAATATGGACAAGAAAACAAGAAAGTTCAAACTTGCTGATCAGTGGTGGGGCGGGCAATGCGCTAACAGTGGCCGGACGCTAAGAGTGGGGCAACCGGCAGCACTCCTGGGTGGGTCTAGGGTCTCAGAGTGCAGGAGCAGCAGCACGAAGAGGAGGGGAGAGAGGAGCGTCGGGAGTTTGAATCTCCCGCCTCTCTCCCTGCACCCAGGACAGCACCGCCGCCCTCAAATGCTCGGGACTGTAATGGTGGTGTGTAATCACACCACCGATCACCGTCCTTTTCCGGTTTATCGGGTCACCGGAGACCTGAATAGACTGGAACGCAGCAAACCGCAGGTCTGAATTGACCTGCGGGTTGCTGCGATCGCCGATTCAGGGGGTGGGGGTCATGACCCCTCTGGGCGTTGTGACAGGATGCCCGCTGAATGATTTCAGTGGACATCCTGTTCCTATTAACCCCGCCATGCTGCAATCTAGTTTTAAAGTTATGACATACCAGTACGTCATGGGTCCTTAAGGACTCAAGAAACATGCCGTACCAATACGTCCTAAGTCCTTAATGGGTTAAATCCTATAGAGCTTCATGAACATTTAGCAGAGGACTGTGATTGCTGCAATTCCTTTTTAAAGAACGTTACTCTCTGTGACTGGATGCACCATAGTATATAACAATAGAGTAATGTTAAAGGGGTCTATATGATGCCATGTTGCTTTGATATGCCGATTAGCGGGCATCCACCTGCCAGGATCCCCACCAATCTTAGGAATGAAGGGGTTACAGCTCTGGTTCAGTACTGTGTCCCCTTCAAAGTTTTCCTGAAGTTGTAGGGACAAAATGCACAAATACAATGGATGTTACTCTAGGACCCAAAACTAATAGGGGGCCACAAAGGTGAAGTAAATCTGTTCCTTCTGTATTTATGGAGAAACACAAGCCCGTAAGAGCTGCTTCAGGTGTCTCCATGTGAGAGAATCATAGAAGGAGGTAGCAAGAAAGCATAGACGCCACCCTGGACCCTATGGAAAAACGTACAAGAACATATATGTATCTAGCATCGTTAGAAGGTAATATAACAGAAAGTCAAACGCTATACTGTTTTATAAGTATGGTATATCAAAGCCTCGCTGTAGCCTTCAAAAAGTCCACAAAAAGGAACAATAGTAAGGACAAGTGTCTTTGTATATAGATAATGTTGGTGGTACAAGGCAAACAGAAAATTACATGAATCGTGCTAGAACAGAACCCGAAGGGGTACTTACCAGTAAGAAAATGGAAGGGAGGGACCAGGATGACAGCGAGGCTTTGATATACCATACTTATAAAACAGTATAGCGTTTGACTTTCTGTTATATTACCTTCTAACGATGCTAGATACATATATGTTCTTGTACGTTTTCCATAGGGTCCAGGGTGGCGTCTATGCTTTCTTGCTACCTCCTTCTATGAGTTATAATTTTTAATATATGTTCAATAAAATCTTTTGATACTTTTCTAAATACCACTGCATGTTGCTTTTGTTCTTCTCTCTTTTTCTGTTTTTTAAATTTATTTAGATTTTACATTATATTATTATTTGAGGAACAAAAAAATTATTTTAGGATCTCCATAGCCTGGGAGCTACCATTGTTTTTTTTCTTGGGCGACTATCTAATGTAGGGGCTCATTTTTTGCGGGATGAGATGGCGGTTTGATTGGCACTATTTGGGGGTGCATATGACTTTTTAATGGCTTGTTATTACACTTTTTGGGATCCAAAGTGACAATAAAAATGGCTTTTTTACATAGTTTTTATTAGATTTTTTTGACGGCGTTTATCGAGGGGCTAGTTTATGGGGTATTTTAATAGAGAAGATTTTTACGGAAGCGGCGATGCCCAATATGTATGGTTCTCAGACTTTGGAGACACTAACCCTGGGTTCACACCTGAGCGTTTTACAGTGCATTCCTATGCGCTGTAAAACGCTCAACGGGCGGAAACCCATGTTTCCCTATGGGCAAGGTTCTCACCTGAGCGTTTTACAGCGCGTACGAACGCGCTGTAAACGCCCTACGCCCAAAGAAGTACAGGAGCTTCTTTGGGGCGTATTGTCGCGCGTATTGTGATTGACGCCACAGTGGTCAATCATGCGAAGCGCGTAAAGCGCGCTTCCTATTTCCACAAACGCGCTGTAATACGCGCGACAAAAATGCGCGTAAAGCGCATATCAAATACGCTCAAGTGTGAACCCAGGGTTAGCAGGCATCCTCAAACTGCAGCCCTCAGATGTTGTAAAACTACAATTCCCACCATGCCCTGCTGATAGCTGTTGTCTGGGCATGCTGGGAGTTGTAGTTTTACAACATCTGGAGGGCCGCAGTTTGAGGATGCCTGCACTAAAACAAAAAATTTGTTTCCGTGTCTCCAAAGTCTGAGAACCATAGTTTTTATGTTCTCTAGGGAACTGTCGGGGATTATAAAAATGTAGTACTCCATGGAAGTTTGATACTCCCTGAAACAATCGACAACGCAGAGGCCCGGATAATCGGGGGAAGTGTCACATTGAGTGGTGGTGTCCTTCCGTATCTCCCTCTTGACACACTCTGCATCTTTTTTGGGTTCGTCCCCTCTTTACAGTATGGGGGACCACACCTGGAAAATGTTGGCCAGGGATGATCCGGGCGCCTCCAATTCCCGAGGTACTCCAGCCTGCTCTTTCCCGATCTGAAAAAATCAGGTCCTGGAGGACTGCCTGATAGACTTGGAGGAATGTCCCTGTGCTGCCAGCGCTTCGGGATAGTACAAAAGGGTTGTACAAGGCAACCTGTACCAAGTAGACCGCAATTTTTTTGTACCATGCCCAGGTTTTGCGCATGGCATTATATGGCTTGAGGACTTGATCAGAGAGATCAACTCCTCCCATATATCAATTGTAGTCGACGATACAATCGGGCTTGAGGACCGTTGCCGTGGTACCTCGCACAGAGATGGGGGTGGTGCTGTTACCATGGATTGTGGACAGTATAAGGACTTCCCTCTTGTCCTTATACCTGACCAGAAACAGGTTTTATACTAGTAAGGGCACGGGTCTCACCCCTGGGGATAGGTAACTGGAGGGGGTAGGCAGGGAGGCCGCGCTGATTTTTCCGCACGGTCCCACAAGCGGACATGGATCTGGCGGCAAGGGACCTAAACAAGGGAATGCTAGTATAGAAGTTATCCATGTACAAGTGGTAACCCTTATCTAGCAGTGGTTGCATAAGGTCCCACACAAGTTTTCCGCTAACACCCAGAGTGGGGGGGACATTCTGGGGGTTCAATACAGGAATCTCGCCCCTCGTACACACAAAATTTGTAAGTGTACCCTGAGGTACTCTCACAAATTTTGTACATTTTCACGCCATACCTCGCCCGCTTAGTGGGAATGTATTGGCGGAAACTGAGTCTCCCCTTAAAATCAACAAGATATTCCCTTCCATGTACGTAGGCCTGCTCAAATTTGGCCCCGAAGTGATCGATGACCGGCTGTATCTTATACAGACGGTCATAGGCAGGATCACCTTGGGGGGGGGGGACATGCTGCATTATTTGCATAATGCAGGCATTTCCGGATGCCCTCAAACCGGGGGTGTGTCATGGCCATACTGTAGAGTGGGGTCTGGTAGAGGACGTCCCCACTCCAGTATTGCCTGGCACTAGACCCATGTGCAGCATGAGGCCCCAAAACGTCCTCATCTCGGCTGCACTGACCTGCGTCCAGCCACCGGGTCTAGCCAAAAAAGAGCCCGGGTGCAGAGCAACGAACTGTTGGGCGTACAGGTTCGTCTGCTCCACCATCAGATTCACAAATGATTCACTGAAAAAAAAACTAAAACAGTCCATTTCAGTGAAGCCCACTGTGGGAATCTGGATTCCTGGATTGCCAACAAAATCCGGAATCTTGGGCTCAAAATCCACTGGGGGACACCAGCTAAGTTCACCAGTAGAGGGCTCCGGTGGCCTTATTTGGTGGGCCGGGAAACCAGTATGAGCCCCAGGGCTGCTCAGTACTGGTGTGGGCCACAGGGTCCCTAGCATGTGGTGCCCCTGGCTCCGCCTGGTGGTGTCTCATCGTCACCTTGGGGGCTCATCGTCATCAGATGATGATGAGGAGGATGCAGATGACAAGAGAAATGTGGGGTCATCCTCACTGGGGCTCTCGGAGTCGGAGAGCATATGGGCGTATACCTCCTCCACCGAGAATGTCTGGCGGGCCATGGGTGTGTGTGTGCATGTGTGTGCAAGTAAAACTTTATTGTATGTGCGTGTGTGTGGGGGGGGCACGGGTGTTCACGTACTAAAAAGCTAAAGTAAAAAATAAAATAAAAATATGGACAAGAAAACAAGAAAGTTCAAACTTGCTGATCAGTGGTGGGGCGGGCAATGCGCTAACAGTGGCCGGACGCTAAGAGTGGGGCAACCGGCAGCACTCCTGGGTGGGTCTAGGGTCTCAGAGTGCAGGAGCAGCAGCACGAAGAGGAGGGGAGAGAGGAGCGTCGGGAGTTTGAATCTCCCGCCTCTCTCCCTGCACCCAGGACAGCACCGCCGCCCCCAAATGCTCGGACTGTAATTGGTGGTGTGTAATCACACCACCGATCACCGTCCTTTTCCGGTTTATCGGGCCACCGGAGACCTGAATAGACCGGAAACGCAGCAAACCGCAGGTCTGAATTGACCTGCGGGTTGCTGCGATCGCCGATTCAGGGGGGGTGGGGGGTCATGACCCCTCTGGGCGTTGTGACAGGATGCCCGCTGAATGATTTCAGTGGACATCCTGTTCCTATTAACCCCCGCCATGCTGCAATCTAGTTTTAAAGTTATGACATACCAGTACGTCATGGGTCCTTAAGGACTCAAGAAACATGCCGTACCAATACGTCCTAAGTCCTTAATGGGTTAAATCCTATAGAGCTTCATGAACATTTAGCAGAGGACTGTGATTGCTGCAATTCCTTTTTAAAGAACGTTACTCTCTGTGACTGGATGCACCATAGTATATAACAATAGAGTAATGTTAAAGGGGTCTATATGATGCCATGTTGCTTTGATATGCCGATTAGCGGGCATCCACCTGCCAGGATCCCCACCAATCTTAGGAATGAAGGGGTTACAGCTCTGGTTCAGTACTGTGTCCCCTTCAAAGTTTTCCTGAAGTTGTAGGGACAAAATGCACAAATACAATGGATGTTACTCTAGGACCCAAAACTAATAGGGGGCCACAAAGGTGAAGTAAATCTGTTCCTTCTGTATTTATGGAGAAACACAAGCCCGTAAGAGCTGCTTCAGGTGTCTCCATGTGAGAGAATCATAGAAGGAGGTAGCAAGAAAGCATAGACGCCACCCTGGACCCTATGGAAAAACGTACAAGAACATATATGTATCTAGCATCGTTAGAAGGTAATATAACAGAAAGTCAAACGCTATACTGTTTTATAAGTATGGTATATCAAAGCCTCGCTGTAGCCTTCAAAAAGTCCACAAAAAAGGAACAATAGTAAGGACAAGTGTCTTTGTATATAGATAATGTTGGTGGTACAAGGCAAACAGAAAATTACATGAATCGTGCTAGAACAGAACCCGAAGGGGTACTTACCAGTAAGAAAATGGAAGGGAGGGACCAGGATGACAGCGAGGCTTTGATATACCATACTTATAAAACAGTATAGCGTTTGACTTTCTGTTATATTACCTTCTAACGATGCTAGATACATATATGTTCTTGTACGTTTTTCCATAGGGTCCAGGGTGGCGTCTATGCTTTCTTGCTACCTCCTTCTATGAGTTATAATTTTTAATATATGTTCAATAAAATCTTTTTGATACTTTTCTAAATACCACTGCATGTTGCTTTTGTTCTCTCTCTCTTTTTCTGTTTTTTAAATTTATTTAGATTTTACATTATATTATTATTTGAGGAACAAAAAAAATTATTTTAGGATCTCCATAGCCTGGGAGCTACCATTGTTTTTTTTCTTGGGCGACTATCTAATGTAGGGGCTCATTTTTTGCGGGATGAGATGGCGGTTTGATTGGCACTATTTGGGGGTGCATATGACTTTTTAATGGCTTGTTATTACACTTTTTGGGATCCAAAGTGACAATAAAAATGGCTTTTTTTTACATAGTTTTTATTAGATTTTTTTGACGGCGTTTATCGAGGGGCTAGTTTATGGGGTATTTTAATAGAGAAGATTTTTACGGAAGCGGCGATGCCCAATATGTATGGTTCTCAGACTTTGGAGACACTAACCCTGGGTTCACACCTGAGCGTTTTACAGTGCATTCCTATGCGCTGTAAAACGCTCAAACGGGCGGAAACCCATGTTTCCCTATGGGCAAGGTTCTCACCTGAGCGTTTTACAGCGCGTACGAACGCGCTGTAAAACGCCCTACGCCCAAAGAAGTACAGGAGCTTCTTTGGGGCGTATTGTCGCGCGTATTGTGATTGACGCCACAGTGGTCAATCATGCGAACGCGTTTCCTATTTCCACAAACGCGCTGTAATACGCGCAACAAAAATCCGCGTAAAGCGCGCATATCAAATACGCTCAAGTGTGAACCCAGGGTTAGCAGGCATCCTCAAACTGCGGCCCTCCAGATGTTGTAAAACTACAATTCCCACCATGCCCTGCTGATAGCTGTTGTCTGGGCATGCTGGGAGTTGTAGTTTTACAACATCTGGAGGGCCGCAGTTTGAGGATGCCTGCACTAAAACAAAAAATTTGTTTCCGTGTCTCCAAAGTCTGAGAACCATAGTTTTTATGTTCTCTAGGGAACTGTCGGGGATTATAAAAATGTAGTACTCCATGGAAGTTTGATACTCCCTGAAACAATCGACAACGCAGAGGCCCGGATAATCGGGGGAAGTGTCACATTGAGTGGTGGTGTCCTTCCGTATCTCCCTCTTGACACACTCTGCATCTTTTTTGGGTTCGTCCCCTCTTTACAGTATGGGGGACCACACCTGGAAAATGTTGGCCAGGGATGATCCGGGCGCCTCCAATTCCCGAGGTACTCCAGCCTGCTCTTTCCCGATCTGAAAAAATCAGGTCCTGGAGGACTGCCTGATAGCCTTGGAGGAATGTCCCTGTGCTGCCAGCGCTTCGGGATAGTACAAAAGGGTTGTACAAGGCAACCTGTACCAAGTAGACCGCAATTTTTTTGTACCATGCCCAGGTTTTGCACATGGCATTATATGGCTTGAGCACTTGATCAGAGAGATCAACTCCTCCCATATACCAATTGTAGCCGACGATACAATCGGGCTTGAGGACCGTTGCCGTGGTACCTCGCACAGAGACGGGGGTGGTGCTGTTACCATGGATTGTGGACAGTATAAGGACTTCCCTCTTGTCCTTATACCTGACCAGAAACAGGTTTTATACTAGTAAGGGCACGGGTCTCACCCCTGGGGATAGGTAACTGGAGGGGGTAGGCAGGGAGGCCGCGCTGATTTTTCCGCACGGTCCCACAAGCGGACATGGATCTGGCGGCAAGGGACCTAAACAAGGGAATGCTAGTATAGAAGTTATCCATGTACAAGTGGTAACCCTTATCTAGCAGTGGTTGCATAAGGTCCCACACAAGTTTTCCGCTAACACCCAGAGTGGGGGGGACATTCTGGGGGTTCAATACAGGAATCTCGCCCCTAGTACACACAAAATTTGTAAGTGTACCCTGAGGTACTCTCACAAATTTTGTACATTTTCACGCCATACCTCGCCCGCTTAGTGGGAATGTATTGGTGGAAACTGAGTCTCCCCTTAAAATCAACAAGATATTCCCTTCCATGTACGTAGGCCTGCTCAAATTTGGCCCCGAAGTGATCGATGACCGGCTGTATCTTATACAGACGGTCATAGGCAGGATCACCTTGGGGGGGACATGCTGCATTATTTGCATAATGCAGGCATTTCCGGATGGCCTCAAACCGGGGGCGTGTCATGGCCATACTGTAGAGTGGGGTCTGGTAGAGGACGTCCCCACTCCAGTATTGCCTGGCACTAGACCCATGTGCAGCATGAGGCCCCAAAACGTCCTCATCTCGGCTGCACTGACCGGCGTCCAGCCACCGGGTCTAGCCAAAAAAGAGCCCGGGTGCAGAGCAACGAACTGTTGGGCGTACAGGTTCGTCTGCTCCACCATCAGATTCACAAATGATTCACTGAAAAAAAAACTAAAACAGTCCATTTCAGTGAAGCCCACTGTGGGAATCTCGATTCCTGGATTGCCAACAAAATCCGGAATCTTGGGCTCAAAATCCACTGGGGGACACCAGCTAAGTTCACCGGTAGAGGGCTCCGGTGGCCTTATTTGGTGGGCCGGGAAGCCAGTATGAGCCCCAGGGCTGAGACACTCAGGTGTCTCCATGTGAGAGAAACCTTGGGGGTCATTTATGATACTGAAATAGGCCTATTTTTGCCTATATTTGCAACTTTTCACTGCTCACGCCAGGTCTAAAAAAGGGGGCGTGACATGGGCGATGAAGTGGATGGGCCTGTTTCAGGCTTAGAAAAAGGTCTAAATGTAAGGCACCTCTTCATAACTTCAGCGGAACCACCTCCAGCTTAGGGGTTTATTAAGGGTATATAAAACTCCGGTCTTAATAGATGTGCCCCCTTATCTCTAAACTACTAAGGGGTCATAAACACGTATTTAAGCCACATTATTATCAGTATGATAAGAACTAAGCTATAATGACTGTTTATAATGTCAAAGAGCAGAGATAAGATTCCAAAGTCACTTCCACGTCATCCTGCAGAGGAAGAGGAGGAGTGAGCCCTCTAATCCACAATCTCTTCCTCTTCCTCCTCAATGATAACGTTGCGCCTTTTGGAAGCCAGCAGGCGCAGCTTCAGCCTACTACTACTACTTCTGGCGCTGCTACTACCCACATTCTGGCTTTGGGTCATTTATTTGGAATCCTTCTGTAGCCCTAACATTTTGGGGCCTCGCAGATAATGTTGTGCATTACCCTGTGTATTGGTGTAGTAATAAAATATATGCTGGTTTGAATATATTGAACAACTCCTCCAAAAAATGTGTAACTATGTGGAGATAGAATTAGAAATAAACAGAATTGGATGATTGAGGCCTGACACTTAATATCACGTTATCACTCACAAATAATTTGGTACACTAATTGCGGAGTCAGTGGCTCACCGTCCATTATACCATGAAATAGGTGCTCTCTCCCTGGGCAACACCCTAGCCCAAATATAGTTTTAAAAAAATTGTGGAGGAAGATAGATTGGAAGGGCATTAATCTACCTAGAGAAACTAGATTCATAAAATAATAATTTGATAATATTATTCAAATTATACAGTTTTATTATAACACATAATTACAAAGGTTAAAAAATAATAATGATTAAAAAGTATAAAAATCCATAAATAGATCCAGGCATATATTGGCTAGCTGTAGTACCACTTGAGTAATAGTCCACCTATTGGCATATGGAGAGGGGATCATTATTACACCTACTTAATAGGTGATGATCCTATTTTGGACCTTTTACCCCCTCACTAGACGGTGAAAATATATATCAATAATTGTAGCATATAAAAATACATAAAAAATATTAAACGTAAAATATATATATATATATATATATATATATATATATATATAGAAAGAAACGAATCCACGGCACATCCGAAATGGTGAAAAAAAGAAAAGTTTATTCACCGAGTGGTAGCGACGCTTCAGTGCTCTCTATGGCACCTTTTCAAGCAGTGCCATAGAGAGCACTGAAACGTCGCTACCACTCGGTGAATAAACTTTTCTTTTTTTCACCATTTCGGATGTGCCGTGGATTCGTTTCTTTCTACATTTTTGGAAGTAAGCGGGATACTTCTACAGCTACTGGCACTCCATTATATATCTCATTACGTAAGCTGTGCGGTCCTTCACTATTGTTTTTTATATATATATATATATATATATTGGCAGCAATAATATTCCTTCACAGTAATAATGATATCATAATTCATAAAGTCTCAACATATATACTTGTGTAAATTGTTATCAGAATGTGCAGGCCCCTGTGTGATATTACTCTGGAGTAGATCTCAATTGTATATAGTCTATTGTAAGTTAAAAGTACCGTCTGCATACAATAAGATATTAATGGCTCATTTGGCAAGTTACAATAATAGATATTTATGTATACTCTGTTGCCAGTTTTACAATCAGCTGCTGATAACTCAATGAATGAGTCGCAGTAACTTTGATACAAATTAGTAGATGTTATAAGTCTCTCCTGTAATCAGCATAGTTCCGTTATTGCAGGGTGTAGTCACTGAATAGTTAATGCTGTTAAGCCGCTCTGTTTATAGTGTTGGATATTACTTAATAAATATTGTGCCATACTGGCTACTTTACCAGTCCGGTATATGGTTATTTTCTCATTCCGAACTTCACATATGTTGAGTCGCGCGGTGTCTGCCACTCCGTGCTTCTCTTGTGTACTCCATGTGTGAGTATGTCCGGCTGGTTCCCTTGCCGCCTATGGTTTGTTTCGCTCTTCTGGCGTTCCACGTGGCATCCCACGTGGTATTTGGGAAGCCGATTCCTTTATAGAGTATCTTTGAAATCTCCAAATGGTATATAAAGTATCGAGGGCTCGATTATATTATAAGATAATATTTTGACATTCTGATGGAATGAAGTCAGAAAATTACACGGTTACGCATTTTATTGAGTGTCGCTGTGTAATTAATTTGTAATTTTGATATTACTGCCTTTGTCTATGCAGGCTACACATCTGCGTGAATTTGAGGCCGTAGATACAAGCAGATGTGTAGCCTTTTAGAGTAGCGAGGGCATTCTTAAATCTAACTGTAACATTTCACTGCGGGACTGTTGTGGTTAATTACCAGCTGCGTGATCTGCAGCAAGAGTGATTCATTATATAACAGAAGATATGGTGGCTCACCTGTCAATTAGTATGAAAAGAGGGGCTCAAGGTTTACTCTGACACACCCAGTCAGTGAAAAAATAGTAGAATAAGTGAGTGTAAACCGGCAATCTGTGACTGAAGTCAAGCATAGAGAGAACAGTTAAAATGATAGCGTATTTATTAATCAATAAAATCATAGAAAATTGCTCTAAAAATTAGATAAAAGTAGACAAAAAAATAATAATTGATGAAGAAATCAACAAGACTTAGAAACGTGTCTGGTGAAACTATTTGCTGTACCCGCATATCCTTATGTAGTGTCCCATTCGGTAATGGTGGACACTACTAAGGGGTCACAAGGGTCACGTTGTTCCCCCTCATGTGTGGAGATTGGTATTTTGTCATTTTATGCACTGTTTTACCCTGCAAATGTCATGTGTTTCTGTGTACAGGCCTGCTAGGGGTGTAGTTTAGCCTCCCAGACAGTAGAGGGAGCTAGGGAGCCCCTAGTTTATATAGCTAGGCCCAGGCAGGGCATAGCGGGTCCTGGCCCTGAAGCCTGAGAGAGTGCAGTGCAGGCCCTGAGCCTGTGAGGGCAAGATCAGCTCCTGTGCAGTCAGTCTAAGAATGGAGCTAGCCCAGTCCAGGCCGAGTGCCAGAGGAACCACCTTCCAGGAGAGAGTCCTGAGTATTCCTTCCAGGAGAGAGTCCTGAGTCCAGGAGAAGATTCCCTCCTGAGTCCTGCCAGCTGCAGAGAGAAACCCAGCAGTGCCATTACCCAGTCCAGCTAGAGTCAAGCTTAGAGGCAGAGAGAGAAAGTGAGTGCAAGAGGATATTACAAATCAGAGGAGGTACTTCAGTTTTCCCCGAGAATAAAGCCAGCAATTAGGCCTACGGGCCTTGGAAGTTTTACCAGTCAGGATCCTGAGGGATGCAGCATGTACTGTGAGTCTATTTAACCCTTTATGTAACCTTGCCACGCTATACCTGCCATTATACTGTGAAGCCTGCTGTATACCAATTGTCTTCTGTGGAACTACAAGGAGTGTGTATGAAGTTGCCATTATTCAGTAAAGAAGAGTTCTGTTTCAACTCAAGTGTCTGCATCTCCATTATTCCCACTGTCAATCGGTGTGCCACCGTTACCAGCACTGGCGTCACGAACTGTATGGGACCTGGCCATAAATCATAACACCAAGGGCACCTCATCTAACACCCGGCCTGTGTCCACCAAATGAGAGTGTGCCCCAGAGGACCCACGTGTCTGCCTCTCCATCACTGGCATCCCTCTCTCCCTTACCCCGGGATGCTACATATCACCACCCTCTAAGTATGGGAAACTGATATGAAAATATATTGTGATGCTTAACCACATTTATTCAATTATAATAAGAACCTCCCAGGCATTGTTGAACTATTGGCACTTCTTTGACTTGTCATCACCAGTTATACGGAATACAATCCACACATGTTCATTGCATAGTATAATACAGTGCATCTGAACAGCTGATGATGAATCCTATGGGACTAGATAACTGATGAACTCTATGGGATTACACAATTATTATTAATTTATACAGTGGACTTTACCAACTGATGGAGTTATGACATTGTGACCTTCTTCGATTACGTGATCACATAACCACTATATATCTATTAGTCTGGTCAAAGCTTATGAGAGGAACTTTTTGCTGGAGCAGTGATAATATAGAATGAATATCAATACCATCCTGTATATTTGAACACGTTTGTTTTCATCATTTTTTATTTATTAATTAATTTTATTTTTTGTCTACTTTTATCTAATTTTTAGAGGAATTTTCTATGATTTTATTGATTAATAAATACGCTACGCTATCATTTTAACTGTTCTCTGAGTGACTTAAGATACAGAGTGTCGGTTTACACTCACTTATTCTAAGAGTGGTCAGTTGCCTAGTGCTCTTATCATGAACAAGAGAGAAGAGAGCACAATTTACTAACAGCAGTCGCCACTGAAATAGTTATTATCCTGGTAGTGGTTTAGGACGTTTGGGCATATATTCTAACACTAATAAGGTGTCCACGCCCGCTTACCAGTATTATTGCACCATTCTTGGCTCATTCTAGTCTGAGGGATAGTTGCTTAGAGGGTTGTTTATTTTCAACCTCAAGGCTTTTAAAAAAAATAGATCCCCGGTTTGAGTTAATATATGAGCAAGATTATTTGGTGTGAATAAATAATTGGGTTTTATATTCAACTATTCTTATATTGATTACTGTCTAATAAACAATTTTTGTTTTGTGTTTTGAGCATCTCCCCTTTTTGTAATTATTATTAAAGTACTAAGGGGTTGAAAACCTGCTTTGTTTGAGTCTTTGTCTATGCAACACTATATTCACTATATGTAGATATGTGCTTAGATGCCAAGTTACAACAAATCTCTGTCTCACTAAGGACTTTTACAACGATATAATTATGCTGTACTTTCTTGTAGAGGTTTTACATGCAATAAATAACATGTATAACCGTGCAGTTTTATTAGACATGATTTAATATAGTTAAACAGCACTTCTCACTGTATTCTATTCCATACAAGAGAACCGTAGTCAAGATTTTGCATCTAGCTCTACTCTGTTCCAAGGGCATAGGAGATTGAATTACTATCCGGCACTAAGTACGGGCTAGATAGCAAAGCCAACAGTACAGTAACTCAAATTTAAGTAAACCTGGCTATCTCCCCAAAACACTACACAGGAAAGTGATACTGCTCTCTGCCGTTTTCTCAGCTGGATCTTTCAAACTATGAGCCACTTTTTTTCATCTCTTTTTTTTTTTTATAAATCTTTAAACCAGTTATAAGAACAGCTTCCAAATCTTAACATGAAGCTGCTTTATTTTGTTTTTCTATTCTGTCATTTTGGCACTTTTTTTTGCCAATCCTAACCTCCTGTTGGATACATTTCTATTACTCATGCCAACTACAAGAAGGAAATATGATAAAGGTCCAACTTTGATTTCACTGGTGAAGAAGACTGCTTTTCACTGAACGCATTGGAAAGAGATTTCTAACCTAACCTTGGAGGAAGAAAACGCAATGGAAACCTGTTACGTACTGTAATGTTATTAGACAGCTTTAGGTTCAGGGCAGTGTATATTAGTTAAATTTGGAGAATTGCCTGTCCAGATGTTCTGCTTAAGTATCTGGCTCCCAGCTTTCTTTTCTCACCACTTGCCTTGGGTTTGTTTAACGCTCATTAAGATTTACTTTCCTATCCTCTTAAAGTAACTTGTAAACTACAGTCATCAAATTATCTAATGAGGCCAATCAATTTAACAGCCTTGCAACACCAGCTATCAGAATAATCGCAAATATTAATGGGCTTACAAATAATATAATGGTATTTGATATAAGTCACATGATAGTCGTATCCATTTGGAAGTGGACTACCAAATTTTTCAGTCTTGGAAAGTTAATAGGCTCATTTTTTATTAAAACCATCATCGTGTAAGGTAAATGTTAATATAGTTACACTTTCTTTCCAGATTTATATACTTAGATATACTATTGCACAGCTGCAGTGGTTTTATGGGTAAGCCTGATTCTTGTTGTGTTATTATTCACTTAGTCATTTTCCTAACATCACTCAATGCAAAAAAATTAGATAAAAAAAAGAAAAGAAGACAGTTAATAGTGAAAATGTAATTATTAGTTTATTGTAAACCTTTTATGAAGTGTTGTGAGTGACCTTAAAGTGAATATCCGCCTTTAAACAAGCAGAGACACTCTTCTTGGCAGATGGATTTTTTTGTTGTTACAGTGGTGTCTCCTGGGCAGGCAAGGGTGCCATGGTACTAACTAGAGATGAGCGAATTAAGGTTGACAAAAAATTCAATTTGCACTGAATCCGAATTTCCTCACGCTTCGTGCTAATGCATTTTTTCCTAAAATGGCTGCTGCACATGTTAGGACATGGAGCAAGGAATTCTGGGAAGGAGGGATCGCCCACAATGCCATGCATGCAGCCAATCAGCAGCCAGCCAGCCAGCCCTGTGATGTCACAGCCCTATAAATTGCCTCAGCCATCTCGGATTCAGACATTTTCCAGTGTACTTAGTGCAGGGAGAGATGTTAGCAGGCGCTAGGGACAGTGCTAGGAAAGACTGAAATTTTTTTGCTCAATAGAAGTTTAGGAAAAGAGCATTAGAAGTGTAGGGAAAGGATAGGGGGGAATTATACACAGTACTGAAGCAGAACAGGGTTCAGTAGGGGAGTTTACAGCCTGGGTAACAATCCCATTACACCTTGCTGCACTGACTTTGTATCCAAATTGCCATTATACAGCTCTGTAATTCCAGCAAACCTCTCTTGTTATTAGGATGTAAGTGCTGTTTGATACAGCCATTAACAGGGTATCTTACAAGGAAATATTAAAGCCCTTTTTGTCATGCATAAGTGGCAAAAAAAATATGTTTGACGTTCAGAGGTGCAGTTATATGTTCTAAAGCCTTTTTGGCGTGTATTAGTGGCAAAAAAATATATATATTATTTGACATTCAGCGGTGTAGTTATATGTTCTAAAGTCTTTTGTGGCGTGTATAAGTGGAAAAAAGGGCTTATTAGCCATTTTGTGGTGAAGTAAGAAAATTACAGCCCTTTTTGGCGTGTATAACTGACAAAAAATGTATATATTTGCCATTCAGCGGTGCAGTTATATGTTCTAAAGCCCTTTTTGGCGTGTATTAGTGTCAACAAAATATATATTATTTGCCGTTTAGCGGTGCAGTTATATGTTCTAAAGCCCTTTTTATCGTGTATTAGTGGCAAAAAAAATATATATATATGCCATTCAGCAGTGCAGTTATATGTTCTAAAGCCCTTTTTGTTGTGTATTAGTGGCAAAAAATATATATTATTTGCCATTGAGCGGTGCAGTTATATGTTCTAAAGCCCTTTTTGGCGTGCATTAGTAGTAAAAAAATATATATTATTTGACATTCAGCGGTGCAGTTATATGTTCTAAAGCCCTTTTTGGCGTGTATTAGTGGCAAAAAAAAAAACATTTTATTTGACGTTCAGCGGTGCAGTTATATGTTCTAAAGACCTTTTTGGTGTGCAATAGTGGAAAAAAAAGGGCCTATTAGCCGTTGTGTAGTGAAATGAGAAAATTACTTTTTGGAGTGTTTTAATTTCCTTTTTATTTATTTATTTGATATAACAGTATGTCAGACAGAAAATTGCCAGGCCCTGTACAGGGGAGTGGCAGAGGCCTAAATGTTTCTGGCGCAGGCACAGGTCACAGCAGAGTAAGGGGGCATGGCAGCTGGAGTCGCAGTGAGAGGCCTGAGCTCCAGGTGTCATCTAGCGGTCATGTCTTGACCAGCAACCCAGCAGTTCTTGAATGGTTGACTTGGTCATTCACTTCATCCCAAATCACATCAGGCATCAGGCCCTGTGCCCTCACCTGTCCTCAACCTGCCTGTCCTTTTCTGTTCCCTTAACCAGAGAAGTATTACATGCTGTGGGCTCAGCTCCACTAGAAAGCGAGGACGAGCTACTAGAGGACAGTCAGCATCTACTGGCCAGCCAAGATAGGGAGGAGACATCCGCCGCTTCCTTTGGTGGGAGGGCAAGTAGTGATGAGGAGAGTGGTGTGGGAGCTGGTGTTGTGAGCAGTCAGGCTCCTGACCCAGAGACCATTAAGGAGGACGTCAGTGACATGGAGACAGTACTCGATTATGATGATGTAGCTGATCACACTTGGGAGCCGGATGAATTAAGGGCTTCACTATCATCGGGAGAAGAGGTTGGCAGCTTGCCCGTAAGCGGCGGCAGAGCCAGCAAGTAGCTAGCATGGCCGGGAGTCAGCACGGTGGCAGCAGTAGGAGGTCGGGAGCCAAACGTGCCCGGGGTAGACCACCCGCTTCGCAGGAGCTTACCTGCTCGGAAAGTAGTGGTGCAGGGGTTCACGGAGGCAGCATCAGTAGCAGTCCGTCAGTGAGGAGTGTTGGAGGTAAAATCACCTACTCGGCGTTGTGGCAGTTTTTTGTTAAGCAGCTGAAGGAGGTGAACATGGCCATTTGCCAAATCTGTGGGCAGAAGATGAAGCTTGGCCAGGGTGCCACGGCCCTGCGTCAACATATGCAGCATCACCATAAAGTGGCATGGGAGAACCGTGGCTCCGATGTGGTGGTCCAGCCTGCCGCAGGAACCGCTGCATTGCCCAGTGGCACGCACCCGATTTCAGGCAGTCAAGGCGCCACCAACTCGCCCGAACTGAGCTGTCTGTCCTTCCCATCATTTGCTGGTCCTGATGCTCCTACTCCTCCTCCTACTCCTCGTCAGTCATTTCATCAGCAATCGATCACCGAAGCGATTGCCAAGAGACAGCAGTATGTGTGCACTCATCCAACAGCGCAGAAGCTGAATTTGCTCCTGGCCAAGGTGCTGGTCCTGCAGTCCCTTCCTTTCCAAATGATGGACTCTGCACCTTTCAGAGAACTGATGGCTTATGCCTAGCCGAGATGGAGAGTCCGAAGCCGTCAATTCTTTGCCAAAAAGGCAGTACCAGCCCTGCACACGTATGTTAAACAGAAGGTGGGCCAGTCCTGTCGGTGTCTGCCAAAGTGCACGGCAGCTCCGACGTATGGAGCTGTAACTACGGTCAGGGACAATACATGTCCTTTACGGCCCACTGTGTAAATGTGGTTACTGCACAGCCACACCAGCAACTTGGCCAGGTGACGCCGCTTCCGCCTCCACGTTCTCACAACGTTGGTCCTGCCACAATGTCCTCCACTTGCCTCCTCATTCTCCACCGTTTCCTCAGCCTCCACCGCAGGGACAATTTACAGTGCCCTTCAGCATACCAAATGTGCAGGGCACGGCAGTGTCACGCTGTTATGCACCTCATTTGCCTGGGCAAACGGAGTCACACGGGGAGGAGCTGCTCCGTGTCCTTCATCAAGAAATCGAATCCTGGCTTTGACAACTCAAAATCTGAACCATGGTGACCGACAATGGGAAGAACATGGTGTCGGCGCTGCGTCAAGGAAGGCTGAGCCATGCGTCCTGCATGGCACACGTGTTCAATTTGGTTGTCAAGCGGTTCCTGAAGTCTTCCACCCATTTGTAAGACATCCTAAAAATGGTCAAGAAACTTTGCATGCACTTCAGCCACTTGTACACCGCAAAGCACACCCTCCTTGAGCTGCAGCGGCAGAATGGCATCCGCCAACATAGGCGGATATGCGAAGTTTCCACCCGTTAGAATTCCACCCTCCATATGTTGGACCGACTATACGAACAGAGAAAGGCCATAAACGATTTCTTGATGATCCATGCGGACAGTGTAACTTCGATGTCAGCCAGTGGCTGTTCATGCGTGACACCTGCCGTTTGCTCAGGCCCTTTGAGGAGGCCACGTTATTTGTCAGACGCCAGGACTACGGGATGAACAACGTCATTCCACTGCTTCATGTCCTGGAACAGATGCTAGTAAATATGGCTGGTCAGGGGACTGAAGACATGGTGCCTAGATCTCACAACCACATGAACCCTGTGGGGGCTGAACTGGAGGATAAGGAGGGAGGACATTGGAGCAAAAGAAATGTGTGGCGAAATGGGTGGTTTTCCTACACAGGTGACCGGAGAGGAGGAGCAGGAGCAGCCAGAGGAGCTAGGCAGAGGACCCAGACACACTGTGGCAGTATGCAGTGGAGATAGAGGCAGAGAACCAGACACACTGTGGCAGTATGCAGTGGAGATGAAGGCAGGGAGTCCCTCAGAATCACTTGCACAATGGCCCGATGCAAGCTCACTTGCTTACGTAGTGACAGCAGAATTGTCACCATTCGGCAGAGGAATGACCCTCGCTACCGGTCCAAAATGGGGGTCATTTTTATACCTGCTGAGAGGGAGGACAAACTGAACTACTATAGAGACATCCTATGTAGTCAGTTGGCTGTTGCCTATCTGCTCCATTGTCCATCCTCTCGCAGGTCTGACTGGGGGGCCCTCTGCGCTCACGTTTCACTGCCATGGATGCTGGGGAGGGGTGGCAGGAGCAGTACCAGCTACATCAGCAGCAGCCTGAGTGTAGAGTCGCTGATGAGCAGCTTTCTTCACCCACCTAGTGAAGAAACTACTCACCAGCAGAAGCAGCATCTAGACCTGGAGCAGGACCTGAACCAGCAGGTGGTGGCATACTTGAACAGCACCCTGCCACCCCACATTGATCCGCTGGATTACTGGGCAGCCAAACTGGATTTGTGGCCGCAACTGGCATTGTTTGCCCTGGAAAAGCTGTTATGCCCGTCCAGTGATGTGGCATCAGAGCAGGTGTTTAGTGCGGCTGGGGCCATAGTTAACCCAAGAAGAATGAGCTGCAGGGGATATATTCGAATTTGCGATATTTCGCGAATGTTTGGGCGAATATTCGCCATATATTCGAAAATTCGCAAATTTGTAATCATCAGTCATTATTTTCTGATTGCGAAAATTCGCATAAAAATTCGCATAACATTTGCAGAAAAATGCGCATAAATTGGCATTTAAGATACCTTTTAAATACCAGTTTATGCGAATTTTTATGCAAATGTTATGCAAATTTTTATGCAAATTTACGCAAATTTTTATGCGGATTTTCGCAATCTGAAAATAATGCCATTATTTTCTTGCTTGCGAAAATTTGCATATAAAAAATCGCATAAAAACGAATATTCGAAATTGCGAATATATTTTGCGATATTCTAAATATTCGCGAATTCTCGAAGTGCCGATATTTGCGATTAAAATTCGCAATTCGAAAATTCGTGATCAACACTACTGTCCACCCAAAATGTGGAGAGACTGACCTTTGTCAAGATGAATAAGGCGTGGATCAGCCAGGATTTCCACCCACCAATGCCTAACGCATCAGACTAGATCATCCACTAGATCAACACTGAAAAAATAGACCAATTATCTCTGGTTACCTGCCTCAGCTTCTATTCTGATGCTGCCACCCACCTGATGCCACACATCTGATGCCAAGTGCTCCATCTTTCACCCACCATCTTCAACTGTTACTGGTATTGCCACCCACCTCCCCACTCTGTCACTGGGTAACTCTGTGATGCTGCTGACAGCCCCACACTATGTCACCTTGCCACTCTGTGGCCTACTGATGCTGCTGCCACCTCCACACTGTCATTGTGCCACCCTGTAGCCTCCTCCTCATGTTGCTGCTGCCAACTCCACACTGTCATTGTTCCACTCTGTGGCCTCCTCCTGATGCTGCTGCTGCCACCTCCACCCTCTGTCTCTGGCCTCCTGATGCTGCTGCCACCTCCACAATGTCATTATGCCACTCTGTGGCCTCCTGATGCTGCTTCTGCCACCTCCACCCTCTGTCTCTGGCCTCCTGATGCTGCTGCCACCTCCACAATGTCATTATGCCACTCTGTGGCCTCCTGATGCTGCTTCTGCCACCTCCACACTGTCGTTGTGCCACCCTGTGGCCTCCTCCTGATGATGCTGCTGCCGCCACCACCACACTCTGTCATTGTGCCAGTTTGTGGCCTCCTGATGCTGCTGCCACCTCCACACTGTCATTGTGCCACCCTGTGGCATCCTCCTGATTCTGCTGGCACCTCCACACTGTCATTGTGACACTCTGTGGCCTTCTCCTGATACTGCTGTTGTCGCCACGCTCTGTCATTGTGCCCCTCTGTGGCCTCCTGATGCTGCTGCTGCCACCTCCACACTGTCATTGTGCCAACCTATGGCCTCCTCCTAATGCTGATGCTGCTGCCACCTCTGCACTCTGTTATTGTGCCACTTTGTGGGCTCCTGATGCTGTTGCTGCCACCTCCACACTGTCATTGTGCCACCCTGTGGCATCCTCCTGATGCTTCTGCTGGCACCTCCACACTCTGTCATTGTGCCACCCTGTAGCCTCCTCCGGATGTTACTGCTGCTACCACCTCCACACTCTTTCATTGTGCCACTCTGTAGCCTTCTGATGCTGCTGCCACCTCGACACTGTGATTGTGCCACCTTGTGGCCTACTTCTGATAATGCTGCCGCCACCTCCACACTGTCATTGTGCCACTCTGTTGCCTCCTCCTGATGCTACTGCTGCTGTCGCCACCTCCACACTCTGTCATTGAGCCACTCTGTGGCCTCCTGATGTTGCTGTTTCCACCTCCACACTGTCGTTGTGCCACTCTGTGGCCTCCTGATGCTGCTGCTGCCACCATACTGTCATTGTGCCACCCTGTGGCCTCCTCCTGCTGCTGCTGCCACCTCCACACTCTGTCATTGTGACACTCTGTGGCCTCCTAATGCTGCTGCTGCCACTTCCACATTGTCATTGTGCCACCCTTTGGCCTCCTCCTGATGCTGCTATTGCCACTTTCACACTCTGTCATTGTGCCACTCTGTGGCCTCCTGATGATGCTGCTTCTACCTCCACACTGTCATTGTGCCATCCTGTGGCCTCCTTCTGATGCTGCTGTCGCCACCTTCATGCTTTGTCATTGTGCCATTCTGTAGCCTCCTGATGATGCTGCTTCCACCTACACAATCTGTCATTGTGCCACCCTGTGGTCTCCTCCTGCTGCTGCCACCTCCACACTGTCATTGTGCCACTCTGTGGCCTCCTGATGCTGCCGCCACCTCCACACTGTCATTGTGCCACTCTGTGGCCTCCTGATACTGCTGCGGCCACCTCCGCACAGTTATTGTGCCACCCTGTAGCCTCGTCCTGAAGCTGCTGCTGCCACCTCCACACTCTGTCATTGTGCCACTCTGTGGCCTCTTGATGCTGCTGCCCCCTCCATACTGTCATTGTTCCATTCTGTGGCATCCGCCTGATGCTGCTGCCGCCACCTCCATACTCTGCCATTGTGCCACTCTGTGGCCTCTTGATGCTGCTGCCCCCTCCATACTGTCATTGTTCCATTCTGTGGCATCCGCCTGATGCTGCTGCCGCCACCTCCATACTCTGCCATTGTGCCACTCTGTGTCCTCCTGATGCAGCTGCCACCCCCCCACACTAAATCATTGTGCCACTCTGTGGCCTCCTTCTGATGCTGCTGCTGCTGCCACCTCCACGCTAAATAATTATGCCACTCTGTGGCTTCCTGATGTTGCTGCTTCCACCTCCACACTGTCATTGTGCCACTCTTTGGCCTCCTCCTGAAGCTGCTGCTGTTGCCACCTCCATACTCTGCCATTGTGCCTCTCTGTGACCTCCTGATGCTGCTGCCCCCTACACTCTGTCATTGTGCCACCCTGTGGCCTCCTTCTGATGCTGCTGTTGCCACCTCCACGCTTTGTCATTGTGCCACTCTGTGGCCTCCTGATAATGCTGCTGCCACCTCCACACTGTCATTGTGCCACCCTGTGGCCTCCTTCTCATGCTGCTGCTACCTCCTCCACACTGTCTTTGTGACACTCTTTGGCCTCCTGATGCTGCTGCCATCTCCACAATGGCATTGTGCCACTCTGTGGCCTTCTGATGCTGCTGCTGCCTCCTCCACACTCAGCCATTGTGCCATTCTGTGGCCTCCTACTGATGCTGCTGCCGCCCCCTCCACATTTTATCATTGTGCCACTCTGTGGCCTCCTTCTGATGCTGCTGCTGCCACCACATCCACACTCTGTTATTGTGCCACTCTGTGGCCTTCTGATGTTGCTGCTTCCACGTCCACACTGTCATTGTGCCACTCTTTGGCCTCCTCCTGATGCTGCTGTCACCACCTCCACACTCTCTCATTGTGCCACTCTGTGGCCTCCTGATGCTGCTGCCACCTCCACACTGTCATTGTGCCACTCTGTGGCCTCCTTATGCTGCTTCTGCCACCTCCACACTGTCCTTATGCTGCTTCTGCCACCTTCATTCTGCCACCCTGTAGCCGCTTCCTGCTGCTGCTGCTGTCGCCACCTCCTCACTCTCTCATTGTGCCACTCTGTGACCTCCTGATACTGCTGCAATGTCCATACTGTCATGCCACTCTGTGGCCTCCTGATTCCGCTGCTGCCCCCTCCACACTGTCATTGTGCCACCCTGTGGCCTCCTTCTGATGCTGCTGTCGCCACCTCCCCGCTCTGTCATTGTGGCACTCTGTGGCTTCCTGATGCTGCTGCTTCCACCTTCACACTGTCATTGTGCCACTCTGTGGCCTCCTCCTCATGCTGCTTCTGTTGCCACCTCCACATTGTCATTGTGCCACTCTGTTGCCACCTCCTGATGCTGCTGCTGTCGCCACTTCCATACTCTCTCATTGTCCAACTCTGTTGCCTCCTGATGCTGCTGCTGCCTCCTCCAAACTCTATCCTTGTGCCACCCTGTGGACTTCTGCTAAAGCTGCTGGCTGCTGCTGCCACCTCCACACTGTCATTGTGCCACCCTGTGGCCTCTTCCTGATGCTGCTTTCACCTCCACACTGTCTTCGTGCCACCCTGTGGCCTCCTCCTGATGCTTCTGCCGCCACCTCGACACTCTGTCATAGTGCCTCTCTGTGGCCTCCTGATGCTGCTGCTTCCACCTTTAAACTCTATCATTGTGCCACTCTGTGGCCTCCTGATGCTGCTGCCACCTCCACATTGTCATTTTTCCACTCTGTGGCCTCCTCCTGATGCTGCTACCACCTCCAGACTCTGTCATTCGGCCACTCTGTGTTCTCCTCATGCTTCTTCCACCTCACCACTATGTCATAGGGCCACTCTGTGGACTTCTCATGCAGTTCCCACTATCCCCATTTCATGACTGTGCCACTATTTTGTCTTTCGGCCTGGCTGACATCATCATTTATTTGACCTTTCTTCTTCTCTTTTAGAAGCAAGGAAAAATGAGACGCACAACTGTCTATGTAACAGCCTTAAGGCCTGCATGACATGGTCCCTATTTTGCATCAGAATTAGCTTATTATTTGGTAGCCAAAAGCAGGAGTGGGTACAAAACACTGAAGTCATGCAAATATTCCATTTACATGTCATCTTTGTTTTGGATGCACTACTGTTTTTTTGGCTTTAGCAATACTGATGGATTACTGACCAAATGCTGAAAAATTCGGCGAACTGGCCGAATTGAATTTGTGAGAAATTCGCTCATCTCTAGTACTCACCCCTCTTGCCTGAGGGCAGTGGCCAGGACCCGCTCACTCCCTGCTACTGAACATTGGCGGTCCCACCACCAGACTCTTCAGTTTCCCTTACAGGCCGTGGCATGTGCTTCAGGCCTGCCTTTAGGGCGTATGCACTCTGCCCAGCTTATAAATGGCCAACACATGTGCACTCTAGTTGCCTCTAGCCAATTGCTGGTCATCCCTATGTGTTTAATGTGTCTTTCCCATTGTGAGGGTGCCAGAGCTTTATGTTTCCCAGTCTCTTGTAACCAGTAAAGATGTATTCTCTGACTATCTGTGGACTCCAGTCTGACTACCAACTCTGACTTCCAGCTGCCTGCCCTGACCTTGCCTATTTCTCAGATTGCTCTCCTGTGCCTGTTTTGACCTTGAACTTGTCTCACAAATACCCTTGTACACTCTAGACTATGCATTGCCTGTGTCTCTGACCCCTGGGGGCCAGCCACCAAGCACATTGGGGCTATCTCAAAAGGTAGCAGCCTGATAGCTCCACCGCAGTGAAATCTAGATCCCTGCCAGGATAATGCGCTTAGAGTTATCCCTAAGCCAAACCACTTGGTTGGTACAGTGGGTCCACACCCACTGCTCATAACCGTTTTTGTGTGGTATTTCTTTTGAAGACTATTAGCTTAAGTTCATTCACCACAAATGCAGGTAGGTTAATCTGCAGCTATCCTTGTTTATTTCTATTGAGTCCAAAACTCTGTGCTGATTCATTTCTAAATACATCTTTATAGCAGGTGAAGCTCCCTTTACGGATATAGAGCTCATAATCTACTGCATAAGTATTATTCACACATCCATATTAAAAATTATCCATGATGCATCCACGACATATGGACATTTTTGTTTAACATGGCAGCAAGGTCTGTGTGTCCATGAAAAACATAGTCTAATTACTTTGAAAAGACAATTGTCTCCGTTGATCTCCAGGTCCATGTTCTCCGTGTTCATGCTGGTGTGAACAGAACAACTTATTTCTATGGATTAGTGTGCTGTCCATGTGCAATCCATTGTATGATAGGAATGGGTCCCAGAGGAAGGACTCGCACCTATCTCGAGAATGGGGTCCCATCTTGCGCCAACAGAAGTGGAGAGGTGGGCGTATGTTATCCATTGTATTTCCAACAATTACACAGAAGGTTTTTTCAAATCTCCTTCATATATATTTCAACTTTCCTTTCTCTTTTTCCCCTTGTCCACTATGCAGGAGATTTTTTCCTACTGTGCGCCAATTGCACAAGAAGGTTTTTATATCTCCTTTATGATTTCTACTTTTGTTTCATATGTTATGTACATATACACACAAGGTCTTTAGCTGGAGGAGGACACACAGTGCAGCTCTCAGAATAGAAAATGATCCCGTTCCTTTTTTTGGATAAAAAGTTGGGATCAATGGTTGGGTTGAAAGGGATTTTTTACCTTGCTATTAGATGTATATTAGATATATATTCTATTTCTATCCGGCACTGCCACTTGTATGGATTATACACGGTTTAGAGACAATACAGTTCATTTCCTCAGAAGACACATACTCCAGAGGACTCTTAATTAAAGTATGCGAACTCATCCCACCAGACATTGACACTACAAAAGATGACAGACAGTTATCACTTGGAAATACAATGGATAACAGGAACCTCATGTACATGACAGCAAGCTGTAACGAGTTTAACTTGTTAGCATCTAGACTACCATTGTAATATGTAAAATAACCCTTTCATGTATTGTATATGGCAAATACCAGAATTGTTTACCGAATTCCCAATATTAATATATCACCCACTGCAGTAATTTTGGTGTTCCCACCCCCAATGTCCTATAAATACATGTACTATTGAATAAAAACTTCAGATCTTAACTATTCAAGATTGAGTTCTGGGTGGCTAATTTATCCCAGCTGGAGGAGAGAGTATTCACTGAAAGGGATAATTCACCGGTGGAGGTCTGATGCCTCAGTGTATGACCATCTTATAACCACCTTTGATTGTGTCTTTCTCAATTCGCTACTGTAGGACTTCCGAAAATAGCTAAGTAAGCAAGCTTAACTATTTTAAAAAGTCCAATAGAGGTGAATGGGAAGAGTTAGGCAAACATGGCCACCTCTCCATTCTTTGATGGCACATGCCGGGACACCATTCTCATGATAGAAGCAGGGCCCAGAAGTCAGAAACACGCCTATCAAACATTTATAGCTTATCCCATAGATATGCCCTAAATGTCCTGATAGGACAATCCATTTAAAAGGGTTTGACAAGACTTTAATACTGATGACCTATCCTCAGCATAGGTCATCGATATTTAATTGGTGGGGCTCGACACCAGGGACCCCCACCAATTAGCTGTTTGAGAAAGCTTGGGTCCTCCTGTGAGTGCCACAGCCTTCTATGTGTTTACCAAGCACAGCATTGTACATTGTATAGCGGTTGTGCTTGGTATCACAGCTCAGCCCGATTCACTTCTATGGGGCTAAGCTGCGCCTAGGCCACCTGACCAATGAACATGGCATCACTGGCCCTTGGGAAAGCTGATAGAAGGCAGCAGCGCTACTGTTAGTGCCACTGCCTACTCAAACAACTGATTGGTGGAAGTCCTGGGTGTCGTATCTGATCAGCCTTTTTTTGAGAAGGCACCAACACTCTTGTGAGGGCCACAGCTTTCTCCATGCTTACTAAGCAGTGTTGTACATTGTATAGCGGCTGTGTTTGGTATTGCGCTCAGCTCCATTTACTTCTATGGGGTTGAGCTGCGTCTAGGCCACATGACCAATGAACGTGTCGTCAGTGGCCAAGGGAAAGCATAGAGAAGTCCACAGCACTACTCAGAGTGCTGATTGCTTCTCAAAGAGCTGATCAGCGGGGGTCTCAGGTGTGGGACTCCCACCAATCAGATGCTGTTGACCTATCCAGAGGATAGGTCATCAGTATTAAAGTCTAGGAAAACCCCTTTAATTATTGCTTGGAGCATCTGCTACTCAATGTATGCACCTGGATGGCAGAAGAATGTGCCCTCCTGCATTGACTGGATTAGTTGAATGCTGCAGCGGGGGCGGCAGTATTTTGTGCTGCACTGTGTATCTGGTTCTGCTGGGGCAGTATTTTGTGCTGCGCCACAGTATTGCTGGATCTGCCTACCTATGTTGGCCCTGCCTACTTATATTGGCCTAGGCTTCTGTCACCTGCCTACAACAGGGGGCCACTTTTAGTTTTTTTTCAGTACTACTTTAAGTTCTCAGTCCACCCTTGAATACTGCCTTAAAAGAGAGGTTGTACATCACTTTACAACCTCACTGCAGAGCTGATATGGGTCCAATAGGACTGGTCCACAGACTTCAAGCTCCCAGAAATCACATACCCGCTGGTACTGGAGCAGGAATTGGCATTGCTGTTTCCTTATCTCTTTACACAGGCTCATCGAGCGCTGTATGTAGAACCAAGGGGTTCTATGGGGAACCCTGCAGTCAATGACAGCCATCCAAACCCCACCCCTGGCTCCCGCAGCTGCACCATTACCATGCAGCTGCAATCTCTGCACAGACTTTTTAAAACGTGCAGAGATGCCACAATGATGTGACTGGGGGCCAGAAGCCTTTAGATCCAACTAATGGCTGTGAAGTCCAGTACCCATATACAAGCATTAGGCTAGTTTCACATCTGCGGCTGTCTTCTCTGGCAGGCTGTCCCAACTCAGAACAGCCTGCCAGAGTTCTCCGGATGTGGCATTGCCAAATACTGCCCCCTTTCCACAAGACCCCATAGACTATAAAGGGGTCCAGTAGAAATCCAGCTGCTACCTAGAAAATATGCTGGGAACCGGTCGGACAAAAACCACTGCACGCAACGTTTTTTGTCTGGATGAATCCCGGCATTTAATGCTGAAATAGCCTACCGAAGACGGCAGCTGCAGGTGTGAAACTAGCAATAACTGCACAGACTGGTGCATTCACACCCTCCTTTTTGGCTGCTCTACCTTCTGAAAAGGGTTGTACCATAAACTACTTTTCATTCTAAAGTATATTTTCGTCTGTTACTCTGGCTCGCATTCCTCCTTGGATTGCTTTTCTTTTTTCACATTTACCCCATTTCTAGTTTCCTCTTATTCCCTATGCTTGTATCCTACTTCTTAACTTTTTTACGTGTCTGCTGTCCCATCATGCCTTAGGGAAGTGTAACTCCTGACATCAGCAGATCATGTGACACTAATCATGTCCCTTGTAACCAGTAATGCTTGTACATTACTCTAATTCAGGCTCCAATACAGGACATAACCCACAGCAACTGAATATCAAAACAGATTTGCCACTGGGTGCAATGGTAGGCTAACTTTAGAATAAGGCAGTTTTGATAAATTATGGTATTTGGGGAAAGTGATAAAGCAGTGATATGCAGTATACCAGACCAACAGAAGAAATGTCTCTGTGCAAGCAGGACTACTGACACGAGAAAAATCTACAATTTCTCAATTTCAGCAATGCAATTTTTATAGCACACAATCAGCGCAACACAGTCAGGCACTTTGGGAACGTTTTGAACAGTTCTTTGGCCCATTAAAACAGATGGGGCTAATTCACATAAGGGACTCCACTATGGCGCACAATTTTGTTACTGAAATCCAGTTCGTACACAGTTCATTCAAGGCGCTGTAATGCGAGGTAACACACTTTTCGTGGCTAGGTATATCACAGGCTTAAGTTCAGTTAAATTAGTGAGAATACGGCTGATTGGTATCTAGCTCCTTGCCTTATTCTAATCCCAGTAACGGTGGTTTCTGATCCTTCCTTCTACATAAGGTGCCTAAAAAGCCTAGCATAATGGCTATTGTCCTTCCTTTGTCTTTCTGCAGTTAAAAAGCAATTTCTCACTTGTCATCCCGGAAGAGTGGACAGTAGAAGGAGGTCTCACATCAGCCTTGTTCCTTGGCTTATAACTTGGGATAAGAACACTTGGCTACTCTGGACCGTGAAGCGCAAGAGAGAGAGCTGAGTGGAGGGGGGCCTCTCTCTTTCCCCCTGCTCCTCATTCCAGTACAACTCACATCTCTACAACTAACTGACTAGGCCTGACCTGAGCTATATATAGACTATAATCACTATCTAGTGGTGGATATATGTACTGCAAGGTTGCACCTAACAGGCTGTTACCAGGGATTTCACAGGATAAACCACATATAAAATGTATAAATGGCATGAAATGCAATATGACATAAGATACAACAACTTTGCAGTGCCCACGTATACGAGTGGGACGCTACAGATATCTGTAGGGCAAGATACATTTATATTAGTGGCAAAACCCCTTTAATCTCTTAAGGACACAGGGCATAAGGTTCTTATCTGCAGTCCATATCTGGGATCGTTCCTGGAGCTCTCCTTTGGGTCCCAACATTGGTTTGAAGGACTGTAGATGCTGCTCACATTCCTGCGTCTCAACTAATTTAGCACCAACTAACATCACCGGAAAGAGCTCAAGCCAGGGATTAGGTTTTGCCCTTCCCTGGAGATAGTAGCCGAAGGAAAGGATTTATAGGTCATCAATATTAGATTGGTGAAGTCCAACATTAGGCACCCCTGCCAGGCACTGGAACTAATACTTTGAATGGAACCAGAAGCACACCTATGTTTAAAATGTAGTGGTCATACCTAGTTAAATTCACTTGAATGGGAACTGAGCTACAGTAACCCTACACAGCCTCACACCTATGTTCATACTGTAGTGATCATACATAGTTACATTCACTTGAATGGAAACTGAGCAGCAGTAACCCTACACGGCCTCTACACTTTAAATGGAGCACTCCTTCCACCTCTGTTCAGGCTGTTAGTTCCACAGCTAGAAGATACAGGACATAGTTGATTTTGGGGATCAGGTGTTGGACCCCACTGATCTTATATTCATGACCTATCCTGTGGACTGATAAAGGGGTTGCCGCTAATGATGAGCATGCACCAAAGTGTTCGGGTACTCGGTCCGAACACATTGCAATGTTCATGCACTCGGCTGAGCACCCGAGTATAATGGAAGTTAATGGGAGACAACCAGGCATCCCCTGCTCGGATGAGGGGAGGGTGCCTGGTCCATTGGAAAAGGTCAGAAAGTGACAGAAACACCACCGAAATAGATCTGGGACAGCATGGGGACCATGTCTGGGTGCATCTTGGATTCCAATGTCGCAGCTGGGAACCATATTGTCCCAGTTGTCCGCCACTTTTACATAGCAACAAAATCCCGCCCCCTCAAAAAAAAAAAAAATTTTAGAGGTAAAATTGTTAGGAAACATTCTTTCCTGTATATTCAATTGTATATACAGTGAAAATGCTGCCAAAAATTACAAGGAAGAAGCACTCCGATACAGCCACGTATATCACATAAAGGAGGGCTACATTACTATGATGCTACAATTGTTCTGGTACATTGCTACACACATAAAGCCCATGCAAGTGAAAGAGCTAGCTAGCAAAAATTACAAGGAACCGGCACTCCAATTACACATAAAGGAGGGCATCATACACATCCTTGAAAAATTATGATTGATGGCCTGCTGGTGACCCTCTAAAACCTTTGGAGCAAGAGCCTGCTGGTTATCCTCTAAAACATTATAGTTGAGGGCCTGAAGGTGAGCGGACCCTATAAAAAATTGTAGTGAGGGCCTGAAGGTGAGCGAATCACATAAAACATTGCAATGATGGCCTACAGGTGAGCAGACCGTATAAAATATTAGAGGTGAGGGCCTGAAGCCGAGCAAACCCCATACAACATTGCAGTGATGGTCTATAGCTGAGCAGACCGTATAAAACATTAGAGGTGAGGGCCTGAAGCCAAACGAACCCCATAAAACAATGCAGTGAGGGCCTACAGGTGAGCAGACCGTATAAAGCATTGGAGGTAAGGGACTGAAGGTGAGCGAACCCCATTAAACATTGTAGTGATGGCCTAAAGGTGAGCAGACCGTATAAAACATTAGAGGTGAGGGCCTGAAGCCAAGTCGACAAGTAAGTGGACAAGCGGATACGCTTATTTATTATAATGCCACCAACAGCACTAAATACACCCTCAGACAATACGCTGGCGGCAGGGCAGGCCAGCACCTCCAAGGCGTAGAGCGCAAGTTCGTGCCACGTGTCCAGCTTGGACACCCAGTAGTTGTAAGGCACTGAGGGATCATTTAGGACGCTGACACGGTCGCGATTCAGGGTGGTTGCTGGCGGGGTGTCATGAAAGTGTCCCATGCCTTAAAAAGTGTTGCCCTGCCTCTGTTGGAACTACTGTGTGTTCCCCTTTTCTCCCTTCCTCGGTTGCCTAAGGAACTATGGACTCTGGCGGCCGCATTGTCAGATGGAATATTTTGGAGCAATCTATCAACAAGTACCTTCTGGTATTGCACAGTTTTACTTGTCCTCTCCACCACAGGAATGAGAAATGAGATGTTTTCTTTGTAGCGGGGGTTGAGAAGGGTGAACACCCAGTAATTTGTGTTACCTAAAATGCGTATAATGCGAGAATTGCGGGAAATGCAGCCTAACATGAAGTCAGCCATGTGTGCCAGAGCACCAACGGGCAAGACGTCGATGTCAACTTCAGGATGACTCTCCATATCCTCATCGTCCTCCTCCATGAGTACTAGCCTCTGTAGCAGAGGCAAGTGTCTCCAGCTCCTCCTCCTCTTCATGGCCCAATTCGAACTGGGTGAGAATACGATTTGGGTGATGTCTGGCTATCACCCTGTATCATCTCCTCCCCCATTACCTCGTCGGCCACATTCAAAGCATCCTCCTTAATTGTGAGCAGCGATCGTTTGAGTAGACACAGCAGTGGGATGGTTACACTGATAATAGCATTATCGCCACTAACCATGTGTGGATTCATCAAAGTTTTTTA
This sequence comes from Bufotes viridis, assembly GCA_033119425.1. NCBI lineage: Eukaryota > Metazoa > Chordata > Amphibia > Anura > Bufonidae > Bufotes > Bufotes viridis. Next base: position 447,523,515 of record CM065591.1, read on the forward strand.
AAACCTCACATAGGTCTGACATCAATGCCTACTCCTCGCTTGTGAATAGTGGTAGTTGACTGCCTTCTGCTGCTCACAAAGCCTGGCCAACATGTAGAACGTAGAGTTCCACCGCGTGCTCACATCGCATAACAGTCAGTAAGCTGGAAGCCGCAATCGCTGCTGTAGCGTTGACAGACCGGCTGAAGCTGTGGACGACTTTCGTAAATGGCCACACAAGCGGCGCGCCTTCTCTAGCAGCTCCTGCAAATTGGGGTAGGTTTTGATAAACCACTGAACCACTACGTTTAAGACGTGGGCTAGGCATGGAATGTGTGTCAGGTTGCCAAGCTCCAAAGCCGTCACCAAGTTACGGCCATTGTCAGACACAACCATGCCTGTTTGTAGGTTGAGTGGCGAGAGTCACAGCTCGGTCTGGTCCCTTATACCCTGCCACAGCTCTGCAGCGGTGTGCTGTTTGTCCCCTAGTCAGATCAGCTTCAGCACGGTCTGTTGACGCTTACCCACTGCAATGCTAAACTGCTTCCAGCTAGCGCCTGATGGCTGACTGCTGTTGGAGATGGAAGTGAAGGAGGAGGCGGCGGAGGAGGAGAAGTGGGGGTTGGAGCCAGTAACATAGCTGCTGGCAGAGACCCTGATGGACGTAGGGCCCGCAATCCTGGGCGTGGGTAGCACCTGTGCCATCCCAGGGTACGACTCACTACCGGCCTCCACAACATTCACCCAGTGTGCAGTCAGGGAAATGTAGCATCCCTAGCCACCAGAAGAGATGTTGCAAACATAAAATTTTCCGTTCGCGAGCGGCGAATGCAAATTTCCGCAAATGTTCGCGAATGGGCGAACCGTGCGAACCGCCATAGACTTCAATAGGCAGGCGAATTTTAAAACCCACAGGGACTCTTTCTGGCCACAATAGTGATGGAAAAGTTGTTTCAAGGGGACTAACCCCTGGACTGTGGCATGCCGGACGGGGATCCATGGCAAAACTCCCATGGAAAATTACGTAGTTGACGCAGAGTCGGGTTTTAATCCATAAAGGGCATAAATCATCTAACATTCCTAAAATGTTTGGAATAACGTGCTTTAAAACATCCTGTGTGTGTATACTATCAGGTATGATGTTGTATCGATCAGGTAGTGTAAGGGTTACGCCCGCTTCACAGTGACAGACCAAACTCTGACAGACCAAACTCCCCGTTTAACGCACCACAAACAACCGCAAACAGTCCATTTGCACAACCGCAAACTCCCCATTTGCACAAGGTTGGATACCAAGCTAGCCATGTCCCGTTCCTTGTCCTTACTGACGTCATTGAAGGTCTCTTCCTCCAGTTGCCAAGTACAACACCAAGGGTCCCCGAAAGGTGACAACAAGCCCCCTGGGATGCCTGCTGTGGTTGGTCTTCCACCTCCTCAAAGCCACCTTCCTCCTCTGACTCCTCTTCTTCAGACTCCTCTCTCTGCGCTGCCGCAGGTCCAGCAATCGACGACGACAAGGCTGCTTCTGGTGGTGATGGTGACCATAGCTCTTCCTCTTCATGCTCATCTACGACCTGATCCAGCACTCTTCGCAGGGCACGCTCCAGAAAAAACGCATATGGGATGAGGTCGATGATGTTGCCTTGGGTTTGACTGACCAGGTTTGTCACCTCCGCAAAAGGACGCATGACCCTACAGCCATTGTACATGAGCGTTCAGTAACGCAGCCAAAAAATACCCAGCTCTGCAGAGGCTGTCCACTTTTATTTTAAATTAAAAAAATCTGTTCTTACCAGTTTAATCCCTGTTACGTCCCCCATCAGGGGACGTGTATCGAATAGATTTTAGGAACCGGGAGATGAATAAAAGATAATTGGTCGGTCCTCTTACTTCCAATTTGGGGCACTGGGCGTGCGCCGTGCAATGTACTGTGCCACCTTATATGAGTGTTGGGCAGTGGGCACAGTACAGTCTGTGGGCCTGACACACACTGGCAGGCAAATGCAATTATATTAAAGGGTAAAATTTAAATGACTTTTTTATCTGCAAGGTACTGTGCCACCCTATATGAGTGGTGGGCAGTGGGCACAGTACAGTCAGTGGGCCTGACACACACTGGTAGGCAAATGCAATTATATTAAAGGGTAAAAATTAAATGACTTTTTTTATCTGCAAGGTACTGTGCCACCCTATATGAGTGGTGGGCAGTGGGCACAGTACAGTCAGTGGGCCTGACACACACTGGCAGGCAAATGCAATTATCTTAAAGGGTAAAAATTAAATGACTTTTTTATCTGCAAGGTACTGTGCCACCCTATTTGAGTGGTGTGCACACAGTACAGTCTGTGGGCCTGCGGCCTCTCACACACGGGCAGGCAACTGCAATGTATATATAAAAAAATAAAATAAAAGCAGCCTGATGTACCAGCCCTAAAAAGGGCTTTTTGGGGTGCTGTCAGGACGCTGTCCTTACAGCAGATGAGTCTTTGAGGACTGGTGTGGACACAGAACACTGGCCTAGCTAATGCTTTCCCTAGAATCCCTATATTAATTCAGCAGCAGCAGCACTCTCCCTGCTCTAACTAACACTGCAGCTTCAGAATGAATCTAAGATGGATGTGAACAACGCATATGTTCACCCGCCACGGCGAACGCGAACAAGCGATGTTTGCCGGGAACTGTTTGCCGGCGAATAGTTTGGGACATCTCTAGCCACCAGCATTTGTCCATGTGTCCGTGGTGAGGTTGACCTTCCTAGTAAGTGCGCTGGTCAGGGCACGGGTGATGTTTTGGCACACCGTGAAAAATAGTGGCGGCTGGGGACTACGTACCGAGGGACGCCCGCCGACATCAGGCTGCGGAAGGCCTCAGTGTCCTCAAGCCTAAATGGCAACATTTCAAAGGCCATTAATTTTGAGAGTTGCGCATTTAGTGCTATGGCCTGTGGGTGGGTGGGTATTTGCACTTGCGTTCAAATGCCTGTGCTATCGACATTTAGACGCTGCGCTGGGACAGGGAAGTGGGTGTTGTTGCTGACAGTCCATGCGAAGGTCCAGGTTCAGGGTGAGGAGCATCCGAGCCTGCACCTTCGACAGGGGATTGGCCAGCAGTGTGTAACACAGGGGGAAAGGAGGCAGTGATGGGACCCGCAGACCAGGAGTGTGGACCCAGGCATTCAGCCCACTAATTAGGGTGCTTGGATGCCATGGGGCGGATCATGTTGGTGGTGATGAGGTTGCTAGCGTTCACACCCCGGCTCATTTTGGTACTGCACAGGTTGCAAACTACCACTCTTTTGTCGTCTGCGCTTTCCTCAAAAAAGCGCCATACTGCAGAACACCTACACTTTGGCAAGGTAGCTTTACGCATGGGGGTGCTCGGTGTAATGCTTGCGGGCCTGTTGGGTGTGGGCTGACGTCTCCCTTTTGCAACCCCAATGCCTCTTCCAGACTGTTGGGTGCTGCGTATTCCTCCCCCTCTGTACTGCTGTCTTCGCTCGGCATTTCACCTTCCCATGTTGGGTCAGTGACCTCTTTGTCCACCACCTCCTCTTCCACTTCCTCACTCTGCTCATCCTCCTGACTTGACCTAACCACCACCTCAGTGATTGGTAACTCTGTCTCATCATCATCCACATCGTGAACGAATGATTGCCATTCACCACTGTCATCTTCTTGAGACTGTAAAGGCTCAAGAGGTAGGGAATCAGGGCACAATATCTCAGTTACCTCTTCAAGCGTGCTTGGCGAGAGAGCCAAACCAAGTACTGGCGTGAATATCCGAGTGTGGAATCACTTGTTTGGCCAGACGTGACATGGTGGGAGGAAGGAGGATCAGAGTGACCAGACTGTTGGCTACAGAGACTGGACTTCGTGGAAGAGAGCGTGGTCCTTAACCGACTGGAAGCATTATCTTCTGCAATCCAACCGACCACCTGTTCGCACTGGTCCGACTTGGACAGTGTTGTCCTGTGCCGCCCAGCTAAGTTGGACATGAAGCTGGGTAAGGAGGATTGGCACAGTTTCATTGCGCCCAGGGCCACTGCCTCTGCTTGCACCATCAGCATCACAAAAATACAGATTTTAGCCACTACACTAGACCACAGATAATGAAATATTTACAATACACACTGTATTAGCTTGCTGTAATGTACTAGATACAGAAAAATACAGATTTCAGCACTACACTAGACCAGAGATAATGTAATTTTGACAATACACACTCTATTGGCTTCCAGTAAGGTACTGAATGCAGAAAAATAAAGATTTTCGGCACTACACTAGCCCAGAGATAATGTAATTTTTACAATACACACTGTATTGGCATGTTGTAATATACTGGATACAGAAAAATACAGATTTTTGCCACTACACTAACCCAGAGATAATGGAATTTTTACAATACACACTGTATTAGCTTGCTGTAATGTACTGAATACAGAAAAATACAGATTTTCAGCACAAAACTAGGCCAGAGATAATGTAATTTTGACGATACACACTCTATTGGCTTCCAGTAAGGTACTGGATACAGAAAATAAAGACTTTCAGCACTACACTAGCCCAGGGATAGTGACATTTTTACAATACACACTGTATTGGTTTGCTGTAATGTACTGGATACAGAAAAATACACATTTTCGGCACTACATTAGCCCAGAGATAATGTAATTTTTACAATACACACTGTATTGGCTTCCAGTAAGGTACTGGATACAGAAAAATACTGATTTTTGGCACTACACTAGGCCAGAAGTAATATAATTTTGATAATGTATTTAGATGCAGTTCTATACTGGATACAAATTTGTCCTAAAAAAAATGTATTCTCTGCGGGAATACTGTATATACAGTTGCGGCCTAAACGCACACACAGATGTGCCCAAAACTAGTTAACTATGACCAAATTATAAATCACTCTCTACTGGAGTAATTAATATACCGGTGGCGGATTGAACGCACACACAGATATGGCACAAGTAAGGATAGTTTACCCATAAAAAATAATTCCTCTGATGGTGCAGTGTATATCTCAGTACCAGGCACACTGTAGTGAATAAGCCCCTTTTTATAATGCCTGCCCAACACACTGCTTTATGATGGTGCAGTGTATATCTCAGTACCAGGCACACCGTAGTGGATAAGCCCCTTTTTATAATGTCTGCCCAACACACTGCTTTATGATGGTGCAGTGTATATCTCAGTACCAGGCACACTGTAGTGAATAAGCCCCTTTTTATAATGTCTGCCCAACACACTGCTTTATGATGGTGCAATGTATATCTCAGTACCAGGCACACTGTAGTGAATAAGCCCCTTTTTATAATATCTGCCCAACTTTATGCTGTATGATGGCATATTGTATATGTCACTAATCTGAAATATTTCTGTCTTTTAGAAGTTAAAAAAGCGATTTTCAAGCCATGCACTATCTGTCCCTTCCTGGTGATGCCTGTCCCTGATGGTACAAACTCCTAAAAAAAAAAAAATGGGTCTGTTAGGTCTTTCAATGGAGGTTTTTGGAGTAAAATCAGTAAGTTTAAAGTAAAACGCTATCTGTCCCTGCCTACTGTCTGCTCTCCCTGACGCTGAATGAGCCGAGCGCCGGACCTTAGCTCCTATATGAAATGGTATCACATGTTCCGGCCAGCCAGTCAGTGAAAGGCTTACAGCTAACATAGTATTAAAAGTTTAAATTACCCCCTTTTCCAATTTTAGATATAAAATATATAAACAATAAAAAACATTAGGTACCACCACGCCCGAAAAAGTAAAAAAACATTAAAATATAAAAAAATATATCCCATGTGGTGAAACGCCATAACAGAAGAAAAATAAAAATTCGCCATTTTTTTCTCACTTTGCCACGCCCAAAAAAAAAATAGGAGTGTTCTATTATGGGTTGGATGTTCCATAAAATGCGCAATGCACGTGGCTTTTTTGGTGTTTTATTATCTTCGCGTGGTATCGAATGGTATCAAGTATCGCAATACATTTTTATGGTATCGAAATTGAATCAAAATTTTGGTATTGTGACAACCCTAGTAGTGATAAGCCACCAGTGTTCGGGGTGAGACAACCCCTGGAATGTCATTAACCCAGAAAAGCCCTTTACCTATTATGGCTTGCCATATTGGCTTTACATGCATTCCGTTGTGCTCTTGCAAGCATGGTGTAGTACTACATGTTTAAGTAAATAATTTCTGTCTGCAATAAAAAAAAAAAATCTGTGCACAGGGACAAAAATATAAGTATATGGGAAATGTATTGTAAAGTGAATAAAGGTTCACGGCTTTTCCCGTCAATGCAGGCCAAATCTGATCATGACACTATAATTTCCAAACTACTACTTTAGCCGCTAGAACATTACCAGTGATATGACTTCCCTCCCTTTTCATGCAGGCTGCTTTTCACATTTTTAAAGGAAGACCATGTCAAATAGTACAGTTACAACTCTCCCCAAAGAAACCTGATCTTCTGCTTCAGACTTCAGGCTGCAAACATTGCAGTTTCTTCAAGATTTTAATCTAAGTCATTTTACAACTGGGTTTCGCCTGCCAGCACCTCCCTTAATTCAAGCCCTGAGCAAAGTTACTAAATAATAAAACTGAGAACCTGCATACCAAAAAAGGCTTCAATAGCAATAATAATAATAATGTGATTAAAGGGCATCCGTCAGCAGATTTGTACCTATGACACTGGCTGACCTGTTACATGTGCACTTGGCAGCTGAAGGCATCTGTGTTGGCCCCATGTTCATATGTGCCCGCATTGCTGAGAAAAATGAAATTTAAATATATGCAAATGAGCCTCTAGTTGCAACGGGGGTGTTGTCGTTACTCCTAGTGGCTCTGCTTTCTCTGCAACTGTCGTGGCCTGTGCACTTTGATTGACAGAGCCAGGCACTGTAAACGTCATCACACCTGCCTGGCCCTGTCAATCAAAGTGTAGTGGGCATAGAAGTTGGAGAGAAAGCAGAGCCACTAGGTGTAACGACAATGCCCCCATTGTTCCTAAAGGCTCATTTACATATATTAAAACTTAATTTTACTCATCAATGCGGACACATATGAACATGGGACCAAAACAGATGCCTTCAGCTGCCAAACTCACATGTAACAGGTCAGCCAGTTTCATATGTACAAATCTGCCGATTTAAGATGCCCTTTAAGTTAATTTTAAAGAGAAACTAATATATATACTTCATCTAAAGTGTATGGGGGTCTTCTGGCTGAGGTGTCTGGCAGAAGATTTCTCTCCTCTTCAGAACACATGCACTCTCAGCCACACTGAATGCACATGGGAGTATCAGGAGAGATAACTGTCAAATAAACAAGTGTTCTGCTTTTTAGCTCTAACTTTCTTAGAATTCCAATATCCCAGCTCCGTGAATAGTCTTCAATATTAATAATTGATAGGAATTAGGCCCAGGACACAATCAGCAGGCGGAACCGTAAACGGGCAAGCAGGTCGGATCGGTCAGAAATGGGTTAATGGCCACAGGTTGATGCATGTAGAAGATAAAACGTGGTCAAGAAAATTTGGAGAAAGGACACAAGCATGCCTTTGCTACAAATAGGATATTGCTTAGACACCAACATGGTGTCATAACCTGAAATATATGAGTAAGATGAAGCTGTTCATTGACTGCTGCATCAGGTCCCTCCTGTGTACCCCACCTATCGGACTGAAAAAGCCAGAAGTGCAAGCTCCTGATGCAGCAGATGGCAGCAGAGAACACCACCTGAAAGAAATAAGCAGACCATAGGACTGCTTCAGCAAACAAACACAGTAGATTGATAATCCGCAGATGAGAAGGACAAATGGTTAGTAGAAAAACCTATTTTGGCGAAATGTATGTTACTGGAAATCTGACATGCTAATCAAATAGCCATTAAAAGAACTGTTAGTGTACAGTCATGGCTAAAAGTACCCTACCTGGGTTGAGCGCACACCTGGAAGTTCAGGTTCGCCCGAACTTTGCCGCAAAGTTCGGGTTCGGGACTCGAACTTGACCCCGAACCCCATTGAAGTCAATGGTGACCTGAACTTTGGGGCAAAAAAAGGGCTCTAAAAAAGTCATGGAAAGGGCTAGATGGCTGCAAAAAGAAGCAAAATGGGAATAAGAACAGGACAATTGACCTGCAAACAAAAGTGGATCGGGAAATAACTTAAAATAGAATAAAATATATTTTAAAAACATCTTCAACTAGGAGAGGAGGAGGTCCATATGGTGTAGGACAGGGGTCAGAAACCTTCGGCACCCCAGCTGTTGTGAAACTACAATATCCAGCATGCTCAATTCATTTCTATGTGAGTTCCGAGAAGAGCAGAGCAATAATGCATGCTGGGAGTTGTAGTTTCACAACAGCTGGAGTTCCGAACGTTGCCTACCCCTGGTGTAGGAGGTTGAGGAAGCGGTGGAAGTGGCGGTGTAGGTGGAAGCGGTGGTGGAGGAGGTAGTTGCCAACACTATGTATAGTTTTTAGTATTATTTTTTATTTTTATTTGGTTAGACCCCAAAACATTGGGAAATATAGAAAAAAAAACAAAGAGAAAGTGCGCTGGAGTATAACAAAGGCTGGGTGATGGCAGACCCATCAGTCAGTACATGTAGGCGTGTGCACCGATACTGTTCCACCATGTTGCTGAAATGTTGCCTCCTGCCAAGACGTTCCGTATCAGCTGGTGGTCCTGGTTCTTGTGGCATGCTGACAAAGCTTTTCCACATTTCAGCCATGCTAACCCTGCCTTCTGAGGTGCTGGCGGTGCCCCAGCTGCGTTGGCGACTTCTTCCTCCTCCTCTGCCTTCAACTTGTGCTTCCACTGAGGCCCCAGTGTCAGGTGGGAATGCCATCAGCAGCGCATCTACCAGCATGCGCTTGTAGTCGCGCATCTTCCAATCACGCTCCAGTGACAGAATTAAGGATGGCACGTTGTCCTTGTAACGGGGATCCAGCAAGGTTGCCAACCAGTAATCATCACTGGTTAGAATGTGGGCAACTCAGCGGTTATTGCGCAGGCACTGCAGCATTTAGTCGCTCATGTGTGCCAGGCTGTCCAGAGGCAACGACAAACTGTCCTCTGTGGGAGGTGTATCTTCTGTGTCCTCCGTATCCCCCCAGCCATGCTGCAGTGATGGCCCTGGGCTGCTTGTGGTGCCACCCTGCTGTGAACACGGTTCCTCTTCCTCCTCGTCCTCCTAATCCTCCAGAACTGTGCCCTGGCTGGACAATTGTTTACCTGGCCTATGTTGGTGCAGGAACCCACCCTCGGAGCCACTTGTGAATGATTGGCCTTCCTCTTGTGCCACATCCATCATCGCCCAAAACTTTTTTTTAAGGAGACATAGAAGTGGGATAGTAATGCTGATCATGGCGTCATCGGCACTGGCCATGTTGGTGGAGTACTTGAAACAGTGGAACATGGCACACAGGTTGGTAGTGAAGTGGTGCTGTTCCGCAGAGCAACTCAGCGTGTGCGTCTGCTGCTGCTCGCACAGTCTCTCCAGCATGTGCAAGGTGGAGTTCCACCTTGTGGGCACGTCGCATATGAGGCGGTGAGCGGGAAGTCTGAAGTTACGCTGCAATGCAGACAGGCGAGCAGCAGCAGGGTGAGAACGCCGAAAACGCACACAAACGGCCCGCACATTCTGCAGCAGCTCTGACATATCGGGGTAGTTTTTCAGGAATTTCTGCACCACCAAATTCAGCACATGTGCCAGGCAAAGGATGTGCGTCAAACCGGCTAGGCCCAGAGCTTCTACAAGATTTCGCCCATTATCTCACACCACCAGGCCAGGCTTGAGGCTCAGTGGCATTAACCACTCATCGGTCAGTCGTTTCCCCCTGGCTGTGCTGAAGTTGGTGGTGAAGGTGTTACGCTGAGCGGATGTGGAGGCGGTAGAGGAGGAGGAGGCAACAGGAGACAAAGAGAAATGCCCTGCAATCCTTGGTGGCGGAAGGACATGCGCCAAACTGCTATCCGCCTCAGGCCCAGCCGCCACTGCATTTACAGAGGGTGCTGTTAGGGAGACATAACATCCCTGCCCGTGCTTACTGGTCCACATATCAGTTGTGACCTTGCCACAGATGGCATTGCGCAGTGCACACCTGATTTTGTCCGCCACTTGGTTGTTCAGGGAAGGGATGATTCGCCTTGAAAAGTAGTGGCGGCTGGGAACCACATACTGTGGAACAGCCACCGCCATAAGGTTTTTAAAAGTGTCCGTGTCCACCAGACGGAATGACTGCATTTCAAAGGCCAGGAATTTTGAAATGCTGGCATTCAGGGCTTCTCTCCAGTGTTTGGAAGATGGACAGCTGAACGCTGCCATGGGACATTGTGGAGATGCTTGGTGACGGAGCTGGTGGCGTTGCTGCCACATCCTCTGTTTGTGGGTTGCCAAGTGCCACTGTCACTCCAAAGGTGGTGGAAGAAGCCGAGACTGCAGCAGAAGAGGGAGCAGGAGGAGCCTGAGACCTTTCTTGGTTTTTGAGGTGTTTACTCCACTGCAGCTCATGCTTTGCACTTAGATGCCTGGTCATAAAGGGTAAGCTCAGGTTTAGAATGTTTATGCCTCGCTTCAGGCTCTGATTGCACAGCGTGCAAACCACTTATGTCATCAGAACATTGTCTGAAGAACTGCCACGCCAGGGAACTCCTTGGAGCTGGCTTTGGTGTGCTCGGTCCCTGGGTGCGGTGACCAGTAGCAAGCGTACTGTCTAGGGGACAGCCGTTTGGCTTTTGCACCCTGCTCCCTCTTTTGCTGTGCTGGTGGCTCTGTGCTACCTCCACCTCTTCCGCCGAACTGCACACGTCACTCTCATGACCCCGATTACACCATCCGCCACATCATCTTCCACCCACTCTTCACCCCTGCCCTCCTTTTCGTTTTGCACACTGTAGAAAGTCACAGCACTTGGCACCTGTATTTTATCATCATCAGAGACGTGCTGCGGTGGTCTTCCCATGTCCTCATCCTGAAACATAAGTGGTTGGGCATCGGTGAACTCAATCTCTTCCGCTTCTGGGGCAGGGCTATGTCGATGACCCACAAAAACCCTGCCGGCATAGTCATCAAAAAGCATAAGAGACTGCTGCATGACTTGGGTCTCAGACTGCTGCCTGAAGGGGGTTAGGTGAAAGACAGATGCCCATGGTCTGCAGATGCCAACTCTGATCTTTCAGCAGTGGACCAGGTTGGAGACAATGTAAAGGAACTGGAGGCACTGTCAGCCACCCAATCTACTATCGCCTGTACGTTTTCTGACCTCACCATTCGTAGAGCGGCATTCGGGCCTACAAAATAATGCTGAATGTTCAGTCGCCTACTCGCACCTGAGGAAGGTGTTTCATTTGTGCGTGTAGCTGGCACAGATCGTCCACGTCCTCTCCTTGCAACATTAGCTCCACCACCACCAGCAGCACCACGACCAGGACCATGTCCCTTATTTGACGCTGTCCTCATTCTCTGCGTTCACCCACCAAACTAACAGACGTATTTACAAAATGTATTTCCCAGTCAGGTATGCAGTGCAGGGGTACTTTGAAAGAAAAAAGGTGCATAGATCACACAACAATCTAAACGCCGCCGAATTTACAGTATATATTTCCCTGTCAGGTATGCAGTGCAGGGGTACTTTGAAAGAAAAACGGGGTACAGATCACCCAGCAATATAAACGCCGCCGAATTTACAGAATATATTTCACAGTCAGGTATGCAGTGCAGGGGTAGTTTGAAAGAAAAAAGGGGTATAGATCACCCAACAATGTAAATGCCGAATTTACAGAATATATTTCACAGTCAGGTATGCAGTGCAGGGTAGTTTGAAAGAAAAAAGGGGTATAGATCACCCAACAATGTAAATGCCGAATTTACAGAATATATTTCACAGTCAGGTATGCAGTGCAGGGGTAGTTTGAAAGAAAAAAGGGGTACGAATCACCCAGCAATCTAAACGCCGAATTTACAGAATATATTTTCCTGTCAGGTATGCAGTGCAGCAGGAACACGCCCTCTAAGCCACTTGTTAATGACTGTCCTGATAACAGTGGAAATGTCCACCCACAATCTAAGAGCTGGATTTACTTATTTTCTTTCACTATCAAAAATGCAGTGCAGGCCGCAAAGGTACTTTTCAACTTAAGAAAAGTGAATTTTTTAAAACAGAATGTCCCAGTTGTATTTACTGATTTTCTTTCACTATGTCACAGTTGTATTTACTGATTATATTTCAGTATCAGAAATGCAGTGCAGGCTGTAAAGGTACTTTCTAGTAAAAAAAAATGGTGATTTTTTTCAACCACAATGTCTCAGATGGATCTAATGATTATAAAAAGTTATTTTTTTAAACCAGAATGTCACAGTTGCATTTACTGATGATATTTTACTATCAGACATGCAGTGCAGCCCGCAAAGGTACTTTCTGGCAAAAAAAAGATAATTTTTTTCAACCACAATGAAAAAGATAGATTTACTGATTTTCTTTCACTACCACAAATGCAGTGCAGGCCGCAAGTGTACTTTCTCGCAAAAAAAAGGGGATTTTTTTTCACCCACAATGAAACAGATGGATTTACTGATTTTCTTTCACTATCAGAAATGCAGCACAGACTGCAAACGTACATTTTAGCAAAAAAAAAATGTATTTGTCCCCGCCAGAATCTAACATATGGATTTACTAAATTGATTACACTGTCACATATGCAGCACAGGGGTACTTTACAGAAAAAAATGTGAATAAAATATGTCAGCCCCTGTGTCCCTGAACTCACAGACTGATTACCTATATTATTTTCCCTTCCCCTGGCACATATGCAGTGCAGGTGCACTTAAAAAATGGGTATGTGTCGCCCACTGAACTACAAGAACAGGATTAAATTATTGTCCCTGGCACATATGCAGGTGCAAGTGCACTGCACTTGCACAAAATGGTCGCCGACGCCCACCTAACAGACGGATTAAAACTTATTTTTCTGTGTCACTGGGCTCAAGGCAGGGTACAAAAATGTTGCATTGCACCCACACAAAAAAAATCGCTGTAGATCGCAGACTTAACCCTGGGTTCAGACCTGAGCGTTCTTGAAAAGCGTGTTTTACGCACGTTTTTGTTGTGCGTATTACAGCGCGTTTTTGCAAATAGGAAACGCACGTTCGTACGCGCATTCTTGTGATTGACTACTGTGGTGTCAATCACAAAACTGCGCGACAAACGCCCCAAAAAAAGCTCAAGTACTTGTTTATGTGTCGGGCGTTTTACAGCGCGTTCAAACGCGCTGTAAAACGCTCAAATGAGAACCAGGGCCATAGGGAAGCATTGGTTTTCATGTGTTGAGCGTTTTCCAGCTCTGATATCAGATTCTTTCCTAATCTCTCCCTCACAGTAGCAGCATCCTATCCCTACACTAGTAAAAGCTGACGTGACGTGCTGCGCTATGTGACTCCAGCTTATATAGAGACTGGGTCACATGCTGCCATTAGTAGGCATGGCTGTGATAGCTTCTAAGGGCACACATCTTAAACGCTTGTTTCGGGTCCGGGTACAAAAAACCCTTTACAGTTTGGGTTCATTCAACACTATTCCTAACTAATGACAATCCATTTGTGCATAATCAGTGCTTGAAGTTTATCATAATTTCTGTGTTTTTGTTTGTTTACCTGCTTTTTTAGGATTGATGAAAGGTTCTCAATGAGAGTGAGATGTGGGGAGTTTTTTGACCATGGACCAAAACTTCAAGGTTTTGTTCCCCGAGCTACTTAGTTATCAGTTTTGCCTAGTGACATGGTGCTCCGTCATGCTGGAAAAAGCATTATTCATCACAAAATTGCTCCTGGATTGTTGGGAGAAGTTCCTGTTAGAAGATGTTTTAATCTCATTCTTTATTCATGGCAGTGTTCTTAGATAAAATTGTGAGTGAGCCCACTCCATACGATGAGAAGCAACCCCGGACATAAATGGTCACAGGATGCTTTACTGTTGGCATGACACAGGACTCATGTTAGCGCTCACCTTGTTATTCCAGATGTCCCAAACAGTCTGAAGGGAGCTTTATCCAAGCAAATAACTTTACCCCCAGTCCTCTGAAGTCTGTCCTTGATGATTATCTTGGAAATAATTAGCTTTTTTGCGGAATTTTTCGACACCAAGTCATCCTCCAAAAACCTTTGCGTCACTGTGCCTCTCAAATTGCAGAAGTCTTAAAAAAGAATGGTGAACACTGGTAACATTGAGTCTCTGCATAAATGGGTCCATTTACACGTCCGCAATTCTGTTCCGCATTTTGCGGAAGGTAATTGCGGACCCATTCATTTCTATGGGACACACTATGTCCTGCCCGCATCCACATTCCTGAAAAAAAATAGAACATGTCCTATTCTTGTCCGCAATTGCGGACAAGAAAAGGCATTTTCTATTATAGTGCTGGCAATGTGCAGTCCGCAAAATGCGGAACGCACATTGCCGGTGTCCGTGTTTTGCGGATTCGCAAAACACACACGGATGTGTGAATGGACCCTAAACTTGATGTATGTGTAATAAAAGTAAATAATAATAATAAAATGAAATGCTTATAATTGTACTTTAGTATGCCATAGAAACAAAAGATCTAAAAACATTGAAGCAGCAAACTTTGTAAATAGTCTCAAATCTTTTGGCCATGACTAATCAGAGTGCTAAATCAGATTAGTAACAAGGCCACTTTTTTCTATAATAATTTTTTATATATGAGACCCAAAAGGGCACTTGTAGAAGAAAAAAAATTTCCAACCTGACTAATGACATTTTGTAGCAGGACACGAGAAATATGTAGACATATGAGCAAGACTATTGTAATTGTATCTGAGCACTGAGATCAATTTGTAAAAAATGTAAGTTCATGGTTACTATCAAGTGAATGATTTTCTAGTTTTGGAATGATACTCATGCACTGAGTAAAACAACGAGAATAAAAGAATTATAATTTATGACCCTGATAATAACTGACAAGTCTTAGGTTTTATTAAGTACTCTGAGTACTTCCAAGTACTTAGCCTTATTATTGCCTGCCAGCAAGTTCTGGCCAATGTGATCATTCATTGCATGCAATGTATCAAAGATGTAGCTATGGGGAGTTTGGTGGGGAATGTGCCCCGGAGGATAGGTGCATTGGGGAAGGGGGGAAGTTATTTCTTCTTGGCCAGGGTATTTAGATGCTTGTCTAGGGCTGAAAACTGATGTTTTTTTTTTTCATATGTGAAGGTACAGCTCGGCGATGTATGTTTGCAGATGGATGTTAATTGATAAAAATGTATGTTGACAAGGGGAATGGTAATGCCCAGCTGTCAGTTTATTCACACATTTCCAGGAGGAATAACAGTTGGATGACATAATGGAGATTTCAAATAAAGAAATTTCACTGTATGGAAAATGCTAGTTTTTACTAAAACAGACATCTTTAACCCCTTAACCCAAAGACAACTGGGGTTAACAGTCATCTGTTTAAATATGGCACCTGCTCACGAGCGAACCCCATTCAGGTAAAAGGAATAGATTTTCAGTAGCGGAAATGTCTGAAACAAAATCTGCAGTGTGTGAAGACACCCTAAGGCCTTATTCACACGTCCGCAATGTAGTCCGCATGTATTCCGCAATTTTGCGGAATACATGCGGACCCATTGACTGTGAATTTTGCGGAGCGCGCCGCCGATTTTCCGGTCCGCGGCTCCGCAAAAAAAATAGAGCATGTCCTATTCTTGTCCGCAATTGCGGACAAGAAGAGGCATTTTCTATGGAGTCCGGGCAATGTGCGGTCCGCAAAAATGCGGAATGCACATTGCCGGTGTGTCCGTGTTTTGCGGATCCGTGGATCTGCAAAACACTTGCGGATGTGTGAATAAGGCCTTACACTGACAGGTTTCTGGTATAGACTAAAAGGCAGATACTGATAGAAGACCTGGGGACCCTAGTTAAGCCCCAGTTGCCATGATAACCCACTGGCCCTGCATTCACTCCTTGGGGGCAAGAAAGGCTATTTTGGGGACCAGCAGTTGTGAACAGGACTGTATAAAATAGCCAATATACGGTACATATTTTTTTGTATTTTCGTATATATTTGTGGCCCAGCTATGGTAACAGGTTTTAACAGAAGCTTCCCCAATGGACTGATTTTCAATCCGGTTATTTCATGCTAATTTAAAACAAATAGGCCCAGATTTACTTCTACTACTTTAATTTCTACATTTTTTTCCAACATGCTCAATAAGATACGGTGCTTAACAGAAAGGGGATGGAGCTTTGCAGGGAAAGGAGGCCGGGTGCAATGCGTGACGTGAACGCATTGCACCCGCACTGAATACGGACCCATTCGTGAACGCATTGCACCTGCACTGAATACGGACCCATTCACTTCTATGGGTATGTGTACATTAGCGGTGATTTTCACGCATCACTTGTGCATTGCGTGAAAATCGCAGCATGTTCTATATTCTGCGATTTTCACGCAACATAGACCCCATAGAAATGAATGGGGCTGCGTGGAAATCGCATAGCATCCGCAAACAAGTGCGGATGCAATGCAATTTTCACGCATGGTTGCTAGAAGAAGATGTAAGTAAATTGATAAAAGTCAATTGCCAAAGGACCTTTGATGACGTAATCTCGCTCAACATGTGGTGATCAATTGGATGAGGCAAGTTCATTTTTATTTTTTAACCCCTTAAGCCACATTTAAGTAAGCATTCTGTATTAAGAATGCTATTATTTTCCTTTTAACCATTTTAAGGGTAAATAATAAAATCTACACAACACCTAACCCAAACCCGAAATTCAGTTTTTTCTCACACGCGTGCAAAACGCATTGAACTTGTGCAGAAAAAACTGAACAACGCAATCGTAATTGCAGTCCAATCTGACTGAAATTGCATGCACACTCACTCAATCCGGAAAGCCTGTGTGAAAGAGGCCTAAGTGGCGCCTTTTGCACCACAATTGCACCACAATTCTGGCATAAAATATGTCCCAAAGTAAGCCAACAGAAAGTTTCTTAGCGTCAGAGAAAAGTTTCTAACCCTGCATCACATTTATCATCCCTCCCGAGCCCCTGTGATAAATCTGGTGCAGGTCTACAATCCGTATTTCAAGCAGCACTCCTGATCACCCGGTCACACCTGATGCATCAGCCCGCCTTCCGTCCTAGACTCGTTCGGACTTAGATCCAGCAAAAAATATACATCGCAGGCAGCATCCACGGTGAGTGTCCTTTATTAAGGATCGCAATCCCAAGCGTTGGTGCACGTACAAAAGCAGCTACGTTTCGGCTATATACTAGCCTTTGTCAAGCTCGACAAACGCTTGACAAAGGCTAGTATATAGCCGAAACGTAGCTGCTTTTGTATGTGCACCAACGCTTGGGATTGCGATCCTTAATAAAGGACACTCACCGTGGATGCTGCCTGCGATGTATATTTTTTTCTGGTGCAGGTCTAGTCAGCCATCTATAGGATTAGGGCTCATTCAGACAACCATTTTTATTATGCAGAACGAATGCAGACCCATTAATTTTAGTGGCACCACGGTGTGCTGTCCGCATCTGTACCCACAGCCCCACAAAAAAGATAGAACATGTCCGCAATTGCAGACAAGAATAGGCATTTCTATCATAGGGCTGGCAGTGTGCATTCCGCAAAATGCGAAATGCACACGGCCGCTATTCATGTTTAACGGATCCACAATTTGCAGACCGCAAAACACATACGGTCATTGGAATAAGCCCTTAAGTGGTTAATGTTTTATAAAGTTGTTTGACTTTAATTGGTAAAACATTTTCTTGCCAGAGAAATGCGCAGAGGTGGGGGCGGCTCTAATGCATAGTTTAATTAGGCCCCCTTCTGGTGCTGATTTACCATAAAACACCACTAACTACTTGGAGCTGGAGGACTTGGTGTTTATTTGCCCTCTTCTCCATGATCCTTGCATCTTGTAGTGTGCAGCACAAACAGATAAGATTAGATTAAGCACCAAGTGTGTATTATATATGTAGTTTTAATAAATCAATATATTAAATGAATCATAACAACCACAAATGTGACTACTGCCTTTTATAAGACAATATGTCCAACTTAGAAACTGATTTCTCCCCTGCCAAGTTGTCCTTATGTGCCCTTGTGCATGCATTTTATTCCAGTGGGATCTCTCTTCAGCTGATAATGAATTACGAGGTGACGTACAGCTTTAAAGATAAACATAAGAGTAATCTGTGTGTTACATTGTGTCAGATTGCTCTTCATCAGTATTATTTCAGTGCTGAAACGGCATAGCTCAGAAATTACTGTTATTAGAAAATCTGTCATCAGCACAAAATGGCCATATGCAATATACAGGTCCAAGATTCTTCTAATTGTGGTGTTTAAAGGATAAGTCCACTATTAATCTGCATTTATGTAACATGATTTCACTTCAAGCATAAATTTAGCTAACACAAATGTCCAAAACTTTCTTTTATACTCTATTCTTCTTGCGGTCTAATCCTTTGCTTTTCATTGTTTTTAACCCTGAAGTAAGTTTCTGCAGATGCAAAGAAAAGGGCACTGACGAACAAGGCAACTGCCATAGTGCCCGTGGAGTGAGGCGGTCAACTCAGAACACTTTTCATGAGTATTTATAAATCCACCAGTGGGTGTGTAACCACTGTGTCAACCAACAGATTTGGCTGTGGGCTACAGATGAGCGAACCAATTTGTAATGAACCGGGTTCCTTCTTTCAGAATAACCTGAAACTTTTCAGTACAGATAGAAATTTTGAAAAATTTGATTTGCCAACTTCTCCGAAGTTAGCCAAGAAATTAGATTTGAAATCAAATCATTGGCGAGCACTCCATCTGGTAAGTGAAAGTCATAAACATTTATTGCAATACTCTAATATGTCTTGTGCATTCACACAATAAAAACTGGTATATACGAACAACAGATAAATACAAATGAATAAAAAGTTCATACATTCATTGCAGTCGCAGCGATAAAGTCCTGGTAGATATCCACTTGGATATATTGGGTTCTAATTTGTTACTATATGACCCTAAAACCGTAGTTCTTGGACTACTGTCCTGGCGTCAGAGTCTCTCCCATATCATACCGCCAGGATTGTGTTGATTCAATTGTCAATTATCATTTGAATCAACACAATGATTGATTCAATTGATAAGAGGCTGTTGCTGGTATGGGGTTTGGCTGGTTAGGTGGGGGATAATATGCATATTATTGCTGTTCTGGCACAATTACATAATGCTGTCAGTGTTATAGAATACATTCCAGAACTGTAAGGGTTACATAGCATTATAAATCAATATAATACTATGTGACCCGGTCAGTCCTGGGAGGTCAGAATAGGTGCTCTCGCTGACAAAGTTCAATGTGTGGAACTCGCTTGTGTGAAAGGGGCCTAAAATCAGCATATACATGTCTTACAATACGCAGGGTAGCGGACAAAATTATCTGTAAGTGATAACATGACATATTATGGCTAAATCTATGTATTTCTATCTCCAAACAGTTACAATTTAATTATTTTTGGGTTAAATTTCTTAAAACCTGCTTATACGTGTCTTACGGTATGCAGGGTAGTGGAGGACAACATCTGTAAGTGATAACGGGGCATACTGTAGTAGGCCGAAATCAGTGTTGTTTCATTACCAGGCCCTTCAGATTTGGAAACCATTCCGTACTTTCTGTGATTGTGTATATTTAGGCCCAAAAATGTCAGGGGTACAGAAGGGTTCCAAAGAAGGGTTTCTCTAAGTTGCAGCAGTATGACATGGTGGAGACTTTGGAGTCTACATGGGTGAGTATAGTAAAGACAGTGGTCACAGCGTTCTTCCTGCTCCTCCTTCTTGCAGCCCCAGAAAAGGCTTTCAGTAGAGTCCACTCAGTCTTCAGTGCCCCTTTCTTTTTCCTAAGAAGTGGCAAGATAACCCCACCACACCTTACAGCAGATAGGCAAGATATCTCGCTGTTGATGACTTGTCTGCAGTCAGCATTTGTACTGCCCTGCGGAGGAGGTTAAGGAGGAGGCTTCAGACGGGGGCAAATGCAGAACAGGGGAGAAGGGCTAAAGAACCCACCCCGATAGAAGCAGCAAGGAGGGTGAGGACTTTGATGACAATTGTGTACGGGACAGGACCTTGAAGCCAGATCAGGGTGCTGAGAAGGAGGAGGCAACAACAGAGGAGGAGGGTGGTGGCAACATACCTCCAAAGGAACAGCCAGGGCCATGTCTGCTCAAGGATGATGCTGACACTGTGGGTGGGTTAGGCCCAAAACGTGCAAAAGCTAAGCCAAGCTCGGCTGCCTCTAGCTCTATGCGAGTATCTCCAGTCTGGTACTCTGCCGGAAGACAGCTCTACTAAATGAGAGAGAGAGATAGAGAGAGAGAGAGTTGCCACCACCCTGAAACTGAGATGTAGCACGTTGGCCAAGACCATGGACAGGTTCCACTCCTCGCCATGGTCGACCACAGAAGTTGAGTGCACATGCTCAGCGTCATATCCAGAGGTTATCTTTTCAAAATAGACGTATGAGCAGGGGTGCACCTAGCCTTTCTGCTGCCTGAGGCGAAAACTGAAATAGCGCCCCAACCCCCCTCCCAATTTCTTAACCTAACCCCTTTCCTTCAGCCCTACTGTTAAAGACATACTTGGAAAACATTACATACAGCGCTACAAAACATACAGGTTTATACAGTGCCACATACTGTGCCCACTGTGCTACCCAATACTATACAGCACAAACAGATAATCCCCCTTCTGCTGCCCTTCTGGCTCTTGCCCCTACGAGGTGCTGCCTGAGGCAATTGCCTCACCTCATTGGTAATGCACCCCTGCATATGAGTGCTGCCAGCATTGCTGCAGAGGTTAAAGTGCTCAGACCATACTCCGCACACTGCATCAAATTGGTCTACATGGCTGTCGCCCCAGAAGGAAGCTTCTTCTAAAGGTGATGCACAAGAAAGCCCGCAAACAGTTTGCTGAAGACATAAGGACATAGATTACTGAAACCATATCCTGTGGTCTGATAAAACCAAGATAAACTTATTTGGTTCAGATGATGTCAAGTGTGTGTGGTGGCAACCAGGTAAAGAGTACATAGACAAGTGTGTCTTACCTACAGTCAAGCATGGTGGTGGGAGTGTCATGGTTTGGGGTTTCATGAGTCCTAGTGGCTGTGGGGAGCTACAGTTCATTGAGGGAACCATGAATTCCAACATGTACTGTGACATACTGAAGCAAAGCATGATCCCCTCCCTTTGGAAACTGGGCAACAGGGCAGTATTCCAACATAACGACTCCAAACACACCTCCAAGACAATCACTGCCTTGATAAAGAAACTGAGGGTAAAGGTGCTGGACTGGCCAATCATATCTCCAGACCTAAACCCTATTGAGCCTCTGTGGGGCATCCTCAAATGGAAGGTGGAGGAGCACAAAGTCTAACATCCACAAACTCTGTGATGCCATTGTAGAGGAGTGGAAGAGGATTCCAGTGGCAACCTGTGAAGCTCTAGCGAACTCCATGCCCAAGAGTGTTAAGGCAGTGCTGGAATATAAATGGTGGCTACACAAAATATTGACACTTTTGGCCCAATTTGGCCATTTCAGGGGTGTACTCGTATAGTGAGGCAGTGACAGGCCTCATATATGAAGGACGGTATGTTACGCCGAGAATGGTGCAAGAAACCTATTAAGGAGATACATATTGTGGTTTGCTGTGGTGCACCTGAGACGTGCCACCAAGGTACCCGGCCTTGTTGGAGTGGAAGCCAGGAGCTAGAGTGTCCACTAAGATAGATAGTGGACACTGTTGTTATCTAGTATAGCTGGTAACAGTTAATTCGGGCCTGGCTTTTACTAGGAGTAAGAAAAGAGCTGGGTGGGTGCTTACTCCCTGTGATCCACTCCATAAGTTTATACGTGGCTCATGTCTACGATTGTGTTTTAAAAGCGAGCAGCAGGGTATGTCTGTGGAGTGAGAGGCTGCAGATCAAACACTGCAAGGCACGTGTGAAGGAACCACTGGCCTGTGGACTAATTACCTGACCCGGCTATAGGAGCCCACAGCATTACTATATATATTTTACACACATTTATTTTAATGATATACTGTATCCAAAAAAATCCAATTACGAATTTACTTTTTTTTCTTCATTTATTCTTCGGTCATTTATTTTTGTTTAGAGTTACCTTATCCCAAGTTTAATCCTTTGTTAATAAACCCATCAAGCCAAGAATCAGTCAAGTATACTCATTTGTTTCAAACCCAAACATTTTGACGTTGAAGGTTAATCCAGTCTACCAAATGAGTACTACTAATGTCATACAGCATCTTAATAATAACTACAAATCAAACAGCAAAACCAAGATAAATGATAATTAAGTGTTTTGTATTCCAGGAATTAAACTCTGTTTGTTAGTAGATTAGATTATGTAAATATTTTATTTTACAACTAGTAACATTGTAAATTACATTTGTTTCTAATCAGCCTTCAGAGTTCAGACAATCCATTCTGGCTGCTATTTGGTTAACTATACCAGGCAATGGCCAAACTGCTAAGACCTTTTTTTTTTTTTTTTTTTTTTAGCTTTCTTGTAATTTTTGGATTTCTTTATCTTTAAAACAGATTTAATCAGGAAAGCAGCTATATCTTATTCTTTAAAGGGGGCCATGCACATTCAATAGTTGCTGGCTAAAAAATTGTTCGGCTAACAGCTATCGCTCCCGACTCCCACCCACATGCACGTTTGGTTTGCCCGAATGTGTATGTGTATTTAGTGGGGAGATGGGAGAAATACCTGGCAGCTGCTTATCTCCCAGAAGGACAAAAGGATCAGGCAAAAATATTTTTACTTTACCTGATCCTTTTTTTGTTTTTTACACTATTTCAGGTTAAATTGATTATAACAGGAAGCACAAGGAAATTCGGCTTCGAGGCGAATCGAATTTATCCTGAAATTTGCATCGAATTTCACTTTGTGGGATTCGATTTGCTCATCTCTAGTCATCAAAGTGCGCATGCGCAGGCGAGATCTCATACAGTAAACTGGATTATGCAAGAGGCTTACAGGGTGGGCCAAGCAACAGGCTGGGGAGAGGTTATGTGAGAAGAAGGAAGAGTGGCCTGGGCACTTACAGCCCTAATGCCGCCCCTGGGCACTTGCGAGCCCTCATTTACATATGAATAAAACTGTGTTTTTTTCCTTTGGTGAACATCAAAACAAGAGGAGACCGGTACCATTTGACTTATGTATAGTTATGCTACAGTACTATGTAAGTAGTTTATAATGGCATACTGTGGTGACAGACTCTGTCACTCTCCCTGTCCCTAACTAATATGCACCTGCATTATTAAAGGCATAAAATCAAGTATGCAACAATCTCCATACATAAAAAATAATAGAAATAGAAAATAGAAATAAAAACTCCAAATTACAAATGCTTTCCTCCAATTTATTTTTGCCTTGCCAGCAGATAAAAAAAACATATGGGGCCACCATTATGCTTACTATGTTCGTCATTTAAAATGCACCATGTACATGGTAGAACTCTGTGTGCTGCCAAATGGTGCCTTTATGGGACACCGTATTATAGAAATGTTCTATATTAAAGAAAATGCTTCTAGGACAAAATACCTCCATTATATAGCATCCCGTAGGGCATATAACAAGTTTTTTTTATTGTTAATACTCAAACGGAATCTGATGGAGAAAAAGTTGTATGTTTCCATGAGACATACAGAGATACAATAGGGCCCTATAGATTGCTATGAGTCACGGAGTTTAGATGAAGCTGTAATAAGGCTGAACTTGATTTAACCAATAGGTCATTTTCTAATATATCATTCCCAAGATTGACTTGCTATATAATTGAGGACAGGCTGTAAGACTAAGTTCACATCTGAGGCAAGATTCCCATATTCTCTTCCAGATTAGGGACAGAATACCGAAATCACCAATAGTGATGAGCGAATAGAAGTCAAACGAATTGGCTTAGATCCGAATTTCAGGAAAAATTCAATTTGCCACGAACCCGAGTTTCCTCAAGCTTTATGGAAATAAATAAATTTTCCCTGAAATGGCGGGAAAAAAAAAATACATACTAACCTCATCCATTTGCTCGTGAAGAGGCTGCTGCCACAATCTTGTTTGAAGATACCACTTGAAAGTTCGCTCGTGGAGACGTATGACCTCACCACGTTAGCTGGCATGCTGATGTCATCATTTCACCCCGCAAGATTTTGCATGGCGTCTTTAATCAAGAAGGCTGCGGCAGCCTCTACGCATTCAGATGGTAAGGTGAGTATTTTTTTTTACCAGATTAACCCCTGAAAGCCCTCAATGTTATCGAGATGAATGCGGAATTGGAGGGGATCAATGATTGGAGGTGGCTCGAATGCCGTTCCCCCTCATTGTGTCCGCTACATACTAAGAAATGCGCTTCGTGACAAAATAATTTATCACAAAGTAAATTTCTTTGTGAAATTCGGCGAAGCAGCCAAATTGAATTTTTGATAACTTCGCTCAACACTAATCACCAATTCCGGCATATGCAGGATGCGGCAGATACTTATGGATCCAATTCACTACAATGAGGTCTGTCAGGTTTCCGGCATAAATCTCAGCAGCAGTACTTAGCACTTTTTTGTAGCTAGAATCTCACCGGAGGCTCCTGCTGGGACTTCCACCACAAATGAGAACCTAGCCTAAAAGGCTTCTAAAGGCCAGCATATACAGTACATTAGTGCATTTTCAGATAAACCCACAGTCCAATGTGTGTAAGGGGCTCCTGACTCTCCCCCGACAATAGTGTAAAAAACAAAAAAAATCATACTTACCTCCTCCATTTGCTCGCGACGCGCTGCCTCGCGACGGGCCGCTATCCTGATTGAAGATCTAGCCGAAATCCCGGGCGTTGTGAAGTAATCTTGCGCCACTTGAGATTTCGCTCCAGATCTTCAAGCAAGATGGTGGCGGCCGGCCCGTCGCGAGCAAATGGAGGCTGTAGGTGTTTAATGTTAATTTCACACAATTTTTACACTCAGGTGCCACGATCATCTGAGGGGTACAATGACGGGGGGGGGGGGGGCGGTGCTATCGCAGCTCCCTGTCATTGCACCCGCTACTTACAAAAAAATGCTTACAAAAAGTAATTCATCACAAAGTGAATTCTTTTGTAAAATTCAGCTAATCAGCCCAATCAAACTTTTTATAAATTCACTCATCTCTAGTGATGACCATTGTGGGCAGCAGCATCGTTCCATACACTGCGCATGTGCCGGCGGGATCGTGTCCAGTACACTGCTTGATGCAGGAGGCTTACAGGGCGGGCCAAGCAACAGGATGGGGAGGGGTTATGTGAGAAGGAGGCAGAGCGGCATGGGCACTTACAGCCCGAACGCTGCCCCTGGGCACTTGCGATTCCTCATTTACATATAAATAAAACAGCGTTTTCTCCTTTGGTGAACATTAAAACAAAAGGAGACAGGTACCATTTGACTCATTTATAGTTATGCTATAGTACCATGTAAGCATTGTATAATGGCATACTGTGGTGACAGGCTCCTTTTAAAGAAGTTTTCAGAGACTTTTGGACTGACGACCTTTTGTACGGCGCTGTGCTTGGTAAGCTGCAAGAAGGCCGCAACGCTTACAGGATCGTCGGTGTCTTCTTAAACAGCTGATCGGCTGGAGTCCCAAGTGTTGCACCCCCACCAATCAGATAATGATGACCTATCCAGAGGATAGGTCATCAGTAGTAAAGACTTAGAAAACTCCTATTGTCACAGCACGGCTCTAAGCGGTGTCACTGTGAGGATTGCCACTCCCATCCTTCACTTGCTCTTCCTGTGCTCACTGCACATATACTTTACACTTTTATTGCAACATTTCTTTCCCTATCACATTAATGTTTCCATTGCCAAGACTTAAAGGGTATCTGTCCGCAGATTTGTACCTATGACACTGGCTGACCTGTTGCATGTGCACTTGGCAGCTGAAGGCATCTGTGTTGGTCCCATGTTCATATGTGCCCGCATTGCTGAGAAAAGGAAAGTTTTAATATATGCAAATTCTCTAGGAGCAACAGGGGCGTTACCGTCACACCTACAGGCTCTGCTCTCTCCGCAACTGCCACAACCTCTACACATCACACTGACAGGAACAGGTGTGATGATGTTTTCACTGCCTGGCCCTGTCAATCAAAGTGCAGATGGTGCAGCAGAAGCAGAAAGAGCAAAGCCTGTAGGAGTAATGGCAACGCCCCTGTTGCTCCTAGAGGCACATTTGCATATATGAAAATTTCATTTTTCTCAGCAATGCGGGCATATATGAACATGGGGCCAACACAGGGAATTTCAGCTGCCAAGAGCACATATTACAGGTCAGCCAGTGTCATAGGTACACATCTGCTGACAGATGCCCTTTAAAATGTTTTTGCTAATAGTTTTAGAAAATGGTGCTATATATGATTATTAACCCTTTCTACCCCGGGCCAGTTTTCACCTTCCTGCCCAGGCCATTTTTTGCAAATACGACATGTGTCACTTTATGTGGTAATAACTTTAAAACGCTTTTACTTATGCAGGCCATTCTGAGATTTTTTTTCATCACATATTGTACTTTATGACAGTGGTAAAATTTAGTCAAAAAATTTAATTTTTATTTATAAAAAAAATAACAAATTTACCCAAAATTTTGAAACATTTGCAAATTTCCAAATATCAATTTTTCTACTTTTATAATAGATGGTAATAACTCCAAAAATATTTCTTACTTTACATTCCCCATATGTCCACTTCATGTTTGGATCATTTTGTGAATGCCATTTTATTTTTTGAGGACGTTAGAAGGCTTAGAAGTTTAGATGCAAAACCCACTTTTTAAGGACCAGTTCAGGTCTGAAGTCACTTTGTGAGGCTTACATAATAGAAACCACCCAAAAATGATCCCATTTTAGAAACTACACCCCTCAAGGTATTCAAAACTGATTTTACAAACTTTGTTAACCCTTTAGATGTTCCACAAGAATTTATGTAAAATGGAGATAACATTTCAGAATTTCACTTTTTGGGCAGATTTTCCATTTTAATAAATTTTTTCCTCTAACAAAGCAAGGGTTAGCAGCCAAACAAAACTCAATATTTATTGCCCTGATTCTGTAGTTTACAGAAACACCCCATATGTGGTCGTAAACTGCTATACTGGCACACAGAAGAAGGAAAGGAACGCCATTTTGTTTTTGGAGGGCAGATTTCACTGGGATAATTTCAAGTTGCCACGTCACATTTAAAGACCCCCTGATGCACCCCTAGAGTAGAAACTCCAAAAAAATTACCCTATTTTGGAAATTACAGGATAGGGTGGCAGTTTTGTTAGTACTATTTTACCCTGGGAACACACCTGAGCGTTTTTCAGCGCGTTCATACGCGCTGAAAAACGCTCAACATGTGAAAAGCCATGCATCCCTATGTGCATGGTTCACATGTCGGCGTTTTACAGCGCGGACGAACGCGCTGTAAAACGCCCTGCCTGGTCGTGTCGGCTGCCGTGACTATCGCTCGGCAGCACGCGCGATCCAACCCATAGGCTATTATGGGAGCGCGCATATGACGTGCGCTCCCATAAAACAGCCACTTGGCGGCTGAAGCGCGCGTCATATGCGCGTCATAGGCGCGCCCTGGGAACACGCGAAGTGTGTTCCCAGCCTTAGGGTACATATGATTTTTGGTTGCTCTATATTGCACTTTTTGTGAGGCAAGGTAACAAAAAATTGCTGTTTTGGCACCGTTTTTATTTTTTGCTATTTACAGTGTTCATATGACAGGTTATGTGGTATTTTTATAGAGCAGGTTGTTACGGACACGACAATACCAAATATGACTTGGTTATTTGTTTCAGTTTTACATAAAACATTTTGTGTGTCCATATTCTGAAAGCCATAGTTTTTTTTTTATTTTGGGCGACTGTCTTATGTAGGGACTTTTTTTTTTTGGTATGAGATGATGGTTTAATTGGTACTATTTTAGGGTGCATATGACTTTTTGATCAATTGGTATTACACTTTTTGTGATGTAAGGTGACAAAAAATGGCTTTTTTCACACACTTTTTTTTGGTGTTCATCTGAGTGGTTAGCTCATGTGATATTTTTATATAGCAGGTTGTTACGGATGCGGCAATACCTAATATGTCTACCTTTTTAATTTTCATTTCACTTTAGCACAATAATAGCAGTTTTGAAGCAAAAAAAAATCATATTTTAGTGTCTCCATTGTCTGAGAGTGATAGTTTTTTTTATTTTTTGACAATTTGTCTTGGGTAGGGTCTAAGTTTTTGCAGGATGAGATGACAGTTTGATTGGTATGATTTTTGGGTTCATATGACTTTTTGATCACTTGGAATTGCACTTTTTGTGATGTAAGGTGACAAAAAATGGCTGGATCTCATAGGCTGTCTTGGGAGGCAGCCACAAGAATGATAAATGAGGCGTAATATGCACCAGTTTGATAGCCCCGCCCACTTTTACATTTATAACAATTTCTGGCGTGATGCATTCTTTATGGTGAAAATTCTGGAGAAAACAGTTGATATATTTGGTGCAAATCAAAACGCCATTCTTTTTGGTGCATTTTACGCCATAATTCTGGTGCCACATACTTAGTAAATCTCCCCTACTATGTCTAGCTATATATACAGACATACAGGGGGTAATTTACTAAAGACCACGTTTCAAAGGCTAGTCTTAGTAAAACCCCACTAGAGAAAGATCCAACCTATTTGTTAAGAGGCGCACATCTCTTTAAAAATTTGTAGCAAAGTTTTCTGTCCGTGACAACTGAAATCTACTCCAGAAATATTCTGGTGCACAAGTTGGTAAATAAGTTGGGCCACGGAGGTCCTGCCCACAGTGCACATCCTCCTGCTTTTGTTCCACACACTTTTTATAAGGGTGTCGGAGAATGCAAAAATTAGAAAATTTTGAGGTAAACGGAACGTGCAACAAAATGCGCTTCTTTTCATAGAGCTATAATATATGATCCCCACAGTATCTTTATGCTTCTTTCACACGTCAGTGTCCGTGATGACATCCGTGACAAGATGGTTGGCGGTTCATCAGTGAAAATGTCCCTAAGAAACCGTGTCTGGTCCGTGTGTCCATTTATTTCCCTCCATGTGTGAACCATCTTCCTGGGGCACTCCTAGACTGAAAATTGGTTTCTTCAATATAAGATCAGTGGGGTCCAACACCGCCGATCAGCTGATTGAAGAGAAGAACACGCTCCGTGTGAGGGCTGCCTTCCCTTCACATTTCAACGGTGAGCAGGTGTAACTACAAGAAGCTGTTCCATTCTCTTCAATAAGGCGGCTCCTTCCTATTCAAGTGTATAGGAACAAGCCGTCCTATTGAAATGAATGGGATGGCTTATAATAACACCTGCTCACCTCTGAGATGTTGACAGCGAGCAGTTAAACATTGAAGATAAGGTAGCACTTGCATGGAGCACGGCCTCCTCTTTAACCAGCTGATCGCGAAGTTGCCAGGTGTCGGACCACCGCCCATCTGATATTGATGACCTATCCTGAGGATGGGTCATTGACATTAAAATCCTGGAAAACCACTTTAAGGGTACACACCAATAAAATAATCATGCTCCACAATGCCACAATTTGCAGACATAACAGAGATGCCTTCTATTGAACTGGAACGTAATGCAATCTGACTGTGCTACTGAGGTACTGAGCCTGTATGACCACCACCACGAGGCAACTACGAGGCAAGGCGGTCTGAGTGGATATCAAAAGAAGAGCAAAGGACACCATTGCAAATATGGAACAGCAATCTAAACATGGGAACAAGTTGTTTTTTTTTTAACTCCAAAATTGGAAAAGTTATGTTTTGCCTGATTTAACAAAATGAATTCATATACATTAGTGAGACAATCCCTTTAAAGGGCCACGACCATCAAATTTTTTGTGCCAATTTGACAGCCAACATCTAAATATTCTATTTTTTAAATAGTCGATGGTTTACTGTGATCAGAGAGAGCCCCTTGTAGTGACTCAGTTACAGCATCGCACATTACTCTCAGAAATGCAATGCTTTTCTGTGGACATCTTTATCTAGGCCTATCAAATAAACAATAGAGCTGTCACACTGTTACCCCAATTCTACACCTACAAGTATCATGAGGATTACATTACATCTTTCCCCATCAGCAGCAGTAAATTCACATTGGATTACCTGTCCATGTTGGAGGTCTAATGATTTGTGTTGACAGCTACACGGGAACAATATTTTGTATGTCATTTTCAATGGCCTAGTATTGCTGAAATGAAAAACAAAAACAGACAAAAATTTAAAAAATCTTTTAATGAATATTGAGTTTGCAAAAAAACCTTTATGATGTACGTTTTCCTTTAAAAGAAAATCTTGATGTGTGTACCATTTTACCAGATAAATAACTCAAAACGAACAAAAGAAGGTTCAAATGTAAAATAAAAAAGCCTAAATCCAGTGATAACAGCGGACATCAGGTAGAGTATTATTCCCAGTTGCTGGTCCTCAGCAGCATGCCAGTAAGCGACAGGAGCGATGATGTAATGTGCTATTTTAAGTGCATTAACATACCAGGGGTTACACTCTATGAAAGTGAATTTTGTCTTGGTAAGTCAATAGAAACTGCTGGCAATTCACGGAATAATTGTTTTGAAGCAATCCCAAATGAATGCACCTTTCCAGATTAGAACATGATGTCACTGTGCAGATGAAGTCATCCCTAATGCTTTAAGCTAATGAGATGTCAAAGAGTGAAGTAATTGTCAGAATCCTGCAGTGATTCGTTATATTAACACTAGGGTTACACATGAAAGCTCAAGATTTGTGCAATATATTGTGCTACCTTTAACAGATATTCCAGAAATCTATCCATCTATCTCATATCTATCTATCTATCTATCTATCTATCTATCTATCTATCTATCTATCTCTCTCCTATCTATCTATCTCTCTCATATCTAACTATCTCTCTCCCATCTATCTATCTATCTATCTATCTATCTATCTATCTATGTATCTATCTATCTATCTCTCTATCTATCTATCTATCGCATATCTATCTATCCATCTAATATCTATCTATCTATCTATCTACTGTATTTATCTAGCTAGTAGCTACAGTATCTGTCTGTCGATCTCTGAACAGCACAGATGTTCATTTTTCATCATTATATGTAACATAGGGGGACAGTTTTACAATAAAAATCAATACAGGCACAGAAAATATCTTCTGTAAAATTACATAAAAAATACATGAAAGGGGTTACATGTGAAAGCTAAAGATATGTGCAATATATTGTGCTACCTTTAACAGATATTCCAGAAATCTATCTATCTTCTATCTACTGTATCTAACAACTATATCTGCGATCTAACATCTACCTATATAAAGCAAAAATCTGGCTGCACTACATCCAAATTGAACAAAAAAGGGTGCACTCCCAAAGGGACTAGACTATTGCCCAATACACAATGTGGCAAAAAGAAAGCACTCCAAAATCAGTAAAAAATGAAGAAAATGCTTTTATTCACCCATGTGGATTCCCAATGTTTCGGCTCAACACTAGAGCCTTCCTCAGAAAGGCTCTAGTGTTGAGCTGAAACGTTGCATATCCACATGGGTGAATAAAAGCATTTTCTTCTACTGATTTTGGAGTGCTGCCTTTTTGCTCTATCTATCTATCTATCTATCTATCTATCTTTCCATCATCTACTGTATCTATCTAGTATATATTTAATATCTATCTACCTACTATCTAATAACTATCTAATATCTACCTACTTTATTTAATATCTACCGGTATTTATCTATGGTTAACCATCTAACATATCTATCTATCTATCTATCTATCTATCTATCTAACTATCCATCCATATTACACAGTACAGATGTTCATCATTTCATTCTTATATGGAACATAGGGAGACGGTTTTACAAAAAAATCAACAAAGGGACAGAAAAATCTTCTGTAATTAGTGGATGCTACAATTCACTAAAGTAGTAATCATTCCATAGTAACGTTAAGCTTCCAGGCTTACTGAATGTGTCATGTGTTTGCCACAGCTCATGAGCCATACCAGGCTTTCATTGTCAAAATCCTTGACTCTTCGAAATTGGTGATTAGAGATGAGAGAAGCGAATCCCGCAAAGTAGAATTGGATCCGAATTTCAGGAATTATTCGATTCGCCTAGAAGCTGAATTTTCTCGTGCTTCGTGTCAGTGAATCGATTAATCCTGAAATTCAAACTTACCGCCTCCATTTGCGGGCGAAGGGCCGCCAGCCTCCATTTTGCTTGAAGATCTCACCTGAAGTCCCATGCGGTGCGAGAGTACATGACATTATACATCACAACACTGGCCGGCGTGATGACATAATCTCGAGCCGCACGTGATTTCGGCCGAGATCTTCAAGCAAGATGGTGGTGGCCGGCCCTTCGCAAGCAAATGGACGCGGTAAGTTTGATATAATGTTTTTTTAATGTTAATTTCACACTGTTTGTACACTCAGATGCCGCGATCATGTGTGAACGCCGCATCTGAGGGGTGTAATGACGGGGGAGGCGATATCGCAGCTTCCTGTGAGTGCACCCACTACTTACAAAAAATGCACCTCGTGGCGAAGTAATTTGTCACAATGCCAATTTAGTGAAATTCAGCGAATCAGCCGAATCGAATTTTTAAGAAATTCACTCATCTCTATTGCTGATGTATGTCGGACCGAGCCAGTGACCAGTGTCTATAAAAATATCCCATTATGGTGAAAGATCTTTGACCATACAAAAATTTCATTCAAAAATGGTCTTCTAGAGAGGTGGTCTTCTTCTCAAAGACCATGGTCACTATGCCTAGAAAGGAAGTCACACAGTATGGATTTGTGTTTCTGGAGAATAGCGTAATTTCACATGTATTGTCCAAAGTTTGTCATTCTTGTTTAACCATACCCTTGTATATATCTGTAATATAGGGAAATATCGGGATTAAATGGCTGATATCACTCCTCTACACTGACTGATGAGTTTTTGCACAGTTAAATAGAGGTTAATGGCCGTTTACACAGGCTGATACACAGGGCAATGATCAGAAACACACTGTTAGTTCCTGATAATTTCCTGCTTGTTCAGCAAAATTTACATGCAGCAGTCATCCCCTCTGTATGAGGATGAATGATCTTCATTACATTTGTTCATCCCCATACAGTTTCATTTTTTTTGTCAGCAGCAAATCTCTGTCTACACAGGACAATGTGCGATCAAAAAAACTGTGATTTTATGTGCCGCTTACACTATTCTGTCACCCTTAAAATGAGCGTTCCAGATGAATGGACCAAAAATCGACCCATGTAAATGGACCATTTAAAGACATGATCTCTTTATCCATACCTGATAATAAATTCTAATAATCACAATAGCCTCAAAATTAGAAAGTGTTACAGAAGTGGGTGTGGAACCCTTGACTTTGGGCTAATCCTAAGGATGATATACTGGTAGACCCCTGGAATTCAGCCATTAACCATTGTACAGAGATCTGGATTGCGCTGCAGGGGAACAACCAGGCTGCTACCTTCTGAAGGAATCTCTGTGTGATTGACAACTGACCCACAGTGCCTTAATTACCCCAGGATTGTAAGCCATTGGATGGTCAAGATGAGGGTGTGTGTAGGCAGAGGAGGACAGGGCTTTCTGACAAGTAGGCTGCAGCTTGTGTGGAAGTATAGGGCAGAATCGGTAGTGGGAGGCAAATGGTGGCTTCCAGTAATAAAAAAATATATAATACGAGTACTATATATTAGTGTCCCTCAGACGTGTCGCTGCAGCTTGATGTATTTTATGTGAATTTTTATGTGACTTTTGTAAGTACCCAACTGTTGCTGCGGTATTACGCTATTGGAAGCATCTCACTTATAGTTGCCAAGGGTGATCACAGGAGGTGTGGAGAGGTTGGAAGACTGCACACGCGGCCATAATAGCATCCAAAGATCTGAATACATGAAACCGCTTGTAAGTAGACCTTATATTGCTTGCGGTGTGGTTGCTAACGGAGCTTCACCATCGGCACATTACGATTATTTCACAGTTGCCAAGGGTGACCAGAGGAGGTGGGGAGAGGTGGAAAGACTGCACACGCGGCCATACCAACATCTAAAGGCTCAAACATTTGGAATCGCTTGTGAGTAGATCTTGTAGCTATTGTGGCGCGGTTGTAAACGGAACTTCACTATCGGCATACTACGATTATTCCACAGGTCAGGAGGAGGGAGAAAGATCGTGTGGAAACCCTTGTTAACCCGTGGGTCATCTGTATAAGCTTAAGGGAGAATATATGAGGAGTGCGCGGTCCGTATCTGTTATAAAATGGTGGCTTCCAGGTTGTGTAAATGAAACAGAAAGAGTCTACATGAATTGAATGATTTTTCCAAAAGATTTTATTGTCATCGAACAGAAAACTTTTGTGACTTGTCAAGCACGAATAACTCATAATGGTGCCATCACGTTACCGTTCAGAAGACAGCGAAGAAGGCAACGGCTACCAAAAAGGGATACTCTTTGGACCATTTTTAAAATTAAAAAAATAGGTTGTTACCACCGACTCCCATCTGTTTACCCATATCTATATATGCCACTGACATAAATAATGTTAATAGTGTTAAAGGGGTTGGATACAGTCCTAGAAAACCATACAAAACTTTTCAGGGCAATCAGGACACCTATTTTATTCAAATGTATTCGAACTGATTAGAATCTGATTACAGATTCGAACAAAACAGACCTGAAACGAATAGTGGGACACTCGCACAACTCTACGTCTATATTATAGCACAATGGCTATTTGAATAACTAAAGGGTTATTTCTTTAAAAACAATATGATGGATTATTTAAAAAATGTTATCCCATTAAACATCCCTAGTTCATATGCCCTGTGATAGCATATGGATTTCCCTATATGAGCCAAAGTAGAGACTCTCTACCAAACAGCGGCTCATGCTTTGGCTGTCCACTTATCTGAATGGTTGTCATGTTGCCATTGACTGGGCCCTACAGCAAATTTTGGAATAACCCCCCCAAACCTCCCCCCCTCCTCCCAGCAACTTCTTCTCAACCCCCTTCTCCCATGCAACCCCCACTTCTGGGGCTAGTCAATCTTGTAGACCAGACCTGGCAGCTGCTCCATCCATTTCATGCACATATACTGTATATCATGTCATTGTATATACCGCTACTGTATATAATACCATTGTATAATACTGTTGCGGGGCCACTTACAATAAAATCTTTTGGTCCTCCTCCCAGGGGGCTCCTTCTGAGTTTGGTCCCATATGAGCAGCTTCCCCTGCTTCCATTTCCTGACGCAGCCGTCTGGCTGGCTGCAGTTTCGCAGGGCAAAATCAGCTGTTTGCCTGGGATCTCAGGATATATTTATCGTACTCACTTATATATCACTACTATATTCTGCAGCGCTTTACAGACATTAGCATCAACCTGTCCCCAATGGGGCAAACAATCTAAGTTCCCTATCAGTATGTCTTGGAGTGTTGGAGAAAACCACACAAACACGGGAAGAACATACAAACTCCGTGCAGATGTTGTCCTTGGTAACCAGTGCTAACCACTGAGCCACGGCGTTGCCCACTGGATGTTCTATATCATATTGGTAAACCCCTTTAGAAACCAATATACAGAATACTCTTGAAATAAAATTTGTAAAGGTACAGCCAAATGGTCAGGTTTCCTGATGCAGTTTTGGAAGGAGTAGAATAAAATAAGGAGTGGATCATGTAAGGAGAGAAAGTATTAAGGACAAATACAACTTCTCGTCAGAACTGGGTCAAGAATCTTGACAGCGTGGCCGTACATGTATGCATATTTTATACTGTAATATTACAACAGGTTTATCCACATAGCTTAGAGCAGTGACTAGTCTTGTGATTTGCAGAAGTATTGCAGCACTAGTCATACAATACAATTGCTACACAATGCTTGTGTCTCTGATAACTCTCACAGACATTTTTCTGGGATTTCTCATTCAAATGTATATTTTCCCAGTGTAGACACCTGAGTAAGCAGACGACTCATTAATGCCAGCAGTACAAAAACGTCTTGGAAGATAGCAACGCGCTCTCATATTTTTACTTACGTGTATAGATTGGAAGACAGCCGCTCAGTTTTAAACTTCAGCTAACATTGCTTTATGCAGAAGCCCTTGAAGGGGAATCTTTTCACATAGCTGTGGTAAGTGAGTCATTGTATCGGGAGACTGAGGGCCTCATTCAGACCAAATTTTCACACAGGAAAAATAAGTGAGAGACAAACTTTTTTAATTATACCATTTCTCCAAGTGATTTGTTAAGCAATTACCTACAGATGTAGAAATGAAAATATGCTCCTAAAAAGTTCCTACAGTTGTGCCATCAGTTGTAATTGACTTTCTCATTAGACTTTTATTTCAACAAATATTTATGTCAGGGTTTAGAAAGAATAAAAAAAATATTTTGTGTAAGGGATTTATTTCGATTTTACACAACACACTGTATCTCTAATTCGTGTGCTCTCACAGGTTCACAAGAACTAAATGCCAGTTGTAATTGTTCTCTTATATTAGCATCCATATATTTTATTTCTAACGTGTGTATATATATATATTTATATATATTTTTCACTAACAGGATTGCTTCTCACGGGTGCATTTCACAGCATACTACCCCATAACAGTGACCTCCACAGCATACTACCCCATAACAGTGACCTCCACAGCATACTACCCCATAACAGTGACCTCCACTGTGCCCCATCCACCCAACAGTGACCTCCACAGTACCCTGCTCCCTTAACAGTGACCTCCACAGTACCCCACCCTCTTAATAATGACCTACACAGCGGCCTGTGACTTGTGTGAATGTGACTCTTAGATGCCGCAATCAACGCTGAATGCAGCATCTGAGGGGTTAAATGATCAGGGGACAGCTTGATCCCCATTCCCCTTCATTGCCCACGCTGCCATAAAATGGAATCCAATTCATTATGAATTAATTGGTAACAAATCAAATTTTTTGATGTTATTTGTCAAAGCAGACAAATCAAATTTTTTTAATCTTTGAGCATCTATAGTATAAACTAGACCCAAGGATTGTTTCAGTAGTTCAACAAGATGCACACGGCGATATATTAGACTGGCCTTTAATATTGAGGCATAGTAAATCTATGTATAAACTAACAGATTAATTGGGATTGGGGCAGCAGTTCAACAAGATGTACACGGCCATATATTAGACCACCCTTTAATACAGAGGCACAGTAATTCTATGTCTAACCTAACAGATTAATGGTAATTGTGGTAGCAGTTCAACAAGATGCACGCAGCAATAAATTAGACCCGCTTTTAATAGTAATGCACAGTTATTCTATGTATAAACGAACAGATTAACTGGGATTGTGGCAACAGTTCAACAAGATGGACACTGTGATTACACTCAACTTGCACTGTCCCTGCAATCTCCATATCCAATATTCTTCAACCACTGCCCCTACTGCCACCACTGTGGCTACAAGTGCCACTACTAAACCTACCACCACCAACATAACTATGCATGGGGTCCACCTGAACCTCCTCATCATGGCAATTCAAACGCTGACAGTTCTCACACAAGTCATTAACAAGGAGACCCACTAGACTTGGGGAGGAGGGGTTTGCCACTTCTTAGGAAAAAAAAGACAGCTCCTCACTAGGAAGGGGCAGCAAAGACAGAGAGGATGCAACCTAAAGGGATCTCTGGAGTTGCAAAGAGGAGAAGCAGGAGGAATACTGTGACCCTTGGCTCCAAGACATGGTATCAAACTCAGAGTGGACCTTTACATCATCCTGCTGTGACAGAGAAGGAGTGAGACACCCAGTACACAATCTCACGTGAAGAGGTGGGGGGGGGGGGGGGGTTATTGTGCCACGCTACTGTACTACTACTACTGGCTGAACAGTTGGTGCTGCTGCCACTACTGTTTGCACTACTACCCTCATTCTGACTCTCGGAGGGAGAGGCATGGGTCTTTTGGTTTGCAGACTTCCATTTACTACACATTTTGTTATGAAGCTTTTAGTACACACATCATTAAATGTTCCTAGCAAAATTGCAAGTGTTTTTTTTCTGGAATTTAAAGACAAAGGTGCAATGAAATGTCTCCCTGCTTCTACAAACACACTGCAACACTGGTATTGACAATTTGTAATAATAATAATGGTTTTGCAGAGAGAGAGCACCTAGTAAACAAATGTGTTTTTTTTAACAATATATATGCGTTGTCCAAGTGGTACTCTTTCTCATTATGTAGAGCCCATGGTACACGGCATACACAGTATTGTAGGCTAGACAGTGTCCCTACTATGCCAAGTACATGTGTGTAGTATTGTAGACCGGGTGATGCCCCTCTAGGTTTCTGGGAAAGATATTTAAATTGGGTTTCCTAAACCAATCTGACGCCAGAAGATGTTAGACATGATAATTTGCATAATATACATGTTCAATAATGCAGGTATAATGCACTGAAATGCACAATTACAAATGGTAAGTAGAAACAGTTTTTTTTTTGTTTTTTTTTAAAGAAAATGCAATTCCTCAGTGTTTGCAGCAGTATGTATGTTATTAAGGTGCTGGCAATAAGCCTTTGTAGAATAAGCCTATGTAGAAACATTTTTTACAAAAAAAAAAGTTGTCTTGTAGTGAAAAACATAAGTTTCTTGTAGAATTTTGTAATGCCACCATGCTCTATGAAGCATCTGGGACAGCCCCAGACTCTCTGTGCTAAGCCTTTCCTTACAAAACTCTAAAATCTACCCAATTATAGTTTCCTATTGTCTCTCTATAGTGTCTGTAGTAAAATTAGATTACTGGCTTGTTTCTCAATTATTTTTTTGGCAGACACTGCCACAAAACATCCTTTCAGCTGGATTTGGGGGGTACTATCTGTCTTTGGGGAGAGAGCGCCTAAGTTGGCGTGAGACCATGCATGCTCCTCTAGAATTCTGGGAAGAAAGATATGCAAATGAGCTCTAATGCCATCAGATGTAAGGCAGCTATCCTATAAGTCAATGTTCGACCCTCGGATATTAAATAAGCCAGCACCTCATCTGTAGACAGCTGTTTCAGGGTGATTGCCCCTCATCAGTGAAGAGCAAATAAAAAAAAACTTCAGATTTGTTTTGCAGATAATTTTTTTTTGTTAAATTGGTAACAAACGATTAGTTTAAAATTAATTAGTGTATGTATAATTCATATTATTCCTTCTCAGTAAGTGAAGAGTTGCATTCATGATTATTTTCCTTTACTTGATCAATGTGAAGAGATTGAGCACTACGCTGCTTTACTTCTCCCATTGGAAAATACATATCAATCTGGACCAAAGTATACAAGCAAAGTGGCCAAATGGGACTGTCTGTCTTGTTCCCTAGATTTTTCTCTCTTTCTAAGGCCCCTTTCACATATGCGTTTTTCCTTTCTGTCCTAGAGTTCCGTCCTCGGGGCTCTAGGACGGAAAGATACTGATCAGGATTTCCCTAATGCATGCTGAATGGAGAGAAATCCATTCAGGATGCATCAGGATGTCTTCCGTTCAGTACGTGAACGTTTTTTGGACGTTGACAAAACCGCAGCATGCTGCGGATTTGTCTCCGTCCAAAAACCTGGAAGACATGCCGTAATGCCGGATCCGGAATTAATGCCCATTAAAGTGCATTAATTCAGATCCAGCCTTAAGCTAAACGTAGTTTCGGCGCATCAGCGGATCCGACGTTTAGCTTTTTCTGAATGGTTAAGTCCCGGCTGCCATGGTAAAGTGTAGTGGGAAGCGGGGGAGCAGTATACTTACCATCCGTGCAGCTCCCGGGGTGCTCCAGAGTGACGTCAGGGCGCCCCATGCGCATGGATCACGTGATAAATGCGCATGGGGCGCTCTGACGTCATTCAGGAGCGCCCCGGGAGCCGCACGGATGGTAAGTATACTGCTCCCCCCTACTACTATGGCAACCAGGATAATAGCGTCCTGGCTGCCATAGTAACACTGAAAGCATTTTGAAGACTGATCAGTCTTCAAATGCTTTCAGGTCACTTGCGTTGTTACAGATCCAGTGGGCACTTCCGGCGACGGAAGTGCACGCCGGATCCTAACAACGCAAGTGTGAAAGAGGCCTAAGGCCTCTTCATATTAGAAACTTGACTATGTATGTTTTGGTGTAAAAGAGTCATGAAACCCCAGTTTTGCGACTTCATTAATGCTTTTGCAACTTTTTAAAGTTGCAACTGGCATTTTACTCCTTCCTTGCCAGGCCTATAAAGGGGAGCATGGTGAGGGTGAGGTGTTGGCTTGGCCATCCACCCTGAATTTATTAATATTATTTACCCCAGATACTGATGTAAATAATGACTAATCTTCGGCAGCACCGAGGTGTCACAGATTTCAGCCTGGCGCATGAAAAGACGTGGGGACACGTAATTTACGACAAGCCCTGTGCCTGGAAAAATGAATAGAGCCAACAAAGGAGGCAATATGGATTCACAATCAATCACAATACATTAGTAAATGCCTTGTACTAACGTTGTCTACATGATAAATGCTATTTGCTGAAGTTAAACAACCCATTTAAGTTTTACTACTTTTGCACAATAAAAACCCTGCATCGCCGCATTCCAAGACCCATTAATTTTTTTATTCTTATTACTTGTAGTTTGCATTAGTATCACTTTCAGGTACACGCAAAAAAAAGCACTTTTGTCTTTTTTATGGTGTTCACCATATGGGATATATTACATGATATTTGTGTAGTGTGGGTCATTACAGATTGTAACAGCGGCTGCTGTGCGCCGCTGTTACCCTGCTTACCGACGCGGTCCCGGGCACCGTGTTCAGCGGTGATCTGCTGCCAGTGCTTCCCCATTCACCCCTGTAGTCCTGGGCTCTGTCTGTGTAGGTACTGTTGTTCTGGGATCCACCCCACAGTTTCCTTTCAGCCCTGGCCACAGCATGCTTGCTGCTTGTTTCCTGCAGCATTTCCTTAAGGGCTGGCGCGTCACTTCCTGTGTTTTATGGGTTGGATCATGTGACCTCTTCAACCAATCCTAGCCCTCATAAACATATAAGTGGCTCAGTCCTCTTTCCAGATGCCTCAGTGTCAAGTTCCTTGTGTCCTGCTAAGGTTCCTAATATCCGCTTGTGTTCCTGGACTCTGCTACCTGTTTGATCTCTGCCTGCTTGCCTTGACTCTCCTGTTGCTGACCCCTATTGCCTGACCTGTACCTGTGCTACCTGCCCTGACCTATTGCCTGTCTGACTGCCTCTGTCTCATCCTTCGGTCCTGCACTGTTGCTACTGGTAACGACTCAGCCTGCTGACAACGCCTGTACCTCTGGTACCTTTCTCAGGTACCTTCAGGTCCGCCTGGACCAGCTGCCTCGTGTGCCTATCCTCCTCAACACCTGGTGTTCCCCTGGGGAAAGCCTATCCCCACCGTCAGGGGTACTGCAAAGATCGAGGGGTTCACTTAGACAATGCCTTTAGAGGAGGCAGGACACGTGGCACAGTGGGTTCACACCCACTGGTTCGTGACAGTACACCCGCTGGTCACCCCAAGTCTGTCGTTAAGGAATTGTTACAGGAAATGAGGAGTCAGA
Organism: Bufotes viridis; assembly: GCA_033119425.1. Classification (NCBI taxonomy): domain Eukaryota; kingdom Metazoa; phylum Chordata; class Amphibia; order Anura; family Bufonidae; genus Bufotes; species Bufotes viridis. The sequence goes on from CM065591.1 coordinate 447,565,221, forward strand.
GTGAACGTCCGGATGTAATGATGCAGTTCATGCAAAATATTGCTGCCATCTCTTCTCCAGCTACTGCAGGGTCGCCAGTCGCTGCTACTCCTGCAATGCCCACACCAGTGAATACAGATTTGTGTGCCGCTGGTGTGCAACTCCCTCTGCCATCACGCTATAATGGAGATCCAAAAACCTGTCGTGGATTCCTGAACCAGTATCTGATCCACTTTGAGTTGCATGGACAGAAGTTTCCCACTGAGCGGTCCAAGGTTGCCTTCATTGTGATCCTGTTGTCTGATGAGGCCCTTGCTTGGGCAAATCCTATTTGGGAATATGGAGGTCCAGAGACCACTAATCTGCAGTCTTTCCTGGCTACCTTCCGGCTGGTCTTTGAAGAGCTCGGCCGCACGTCCTATGCTGTATCAGCTCTCCTGCTTCTACGACAGGGTTCCTGGTCTGTTGGTCAGTAAACCATCCAGTTTCGTACCCTGGCTGCCGAACTTGCATGGAACAATGAGGCTCAACTGGCGATGTTCTGGGAGGGCCTTTCTGACCGAATTAAGGATGAATTATCTGTCTGGTCGCGACCGTCTACTCTGAATGACCTGATCCCCTTGGCCACAAGGATAGATATGCGTTTCAGGGAACATTCTAGAGAGGTCGCAGGCACCAGAACACTACCCAGTTTGGCTTCATCCTTCCATAGGCTGGTTCTTTCTCTAGTATTCATCCCATCTGAAGAGCCCATGCAAATAGAGCGCTTTTGATTGTCTGACCAGGAACATTTACACCGCAAAGCAGAGAACCTGTGTCTGTATTGTGGAGGCAAGGCCCACTTTGCATAATTGCCCACAGAAGCCAGGAAACGTCAATGTCTAGAGTCAGTTGGAGAGGTGTTCCTAGACAAGGAGAAGTTCTCTCCGAAACTTTCAGTTCCAGTGACTCTCTCTCAAATGGGAGTCACACTGTCTGTGCCTGCATTCTTGGACTCTGGGTAAGCCGGTAACTTCATTCAGCAAGTTCTGGTCCATCAGTACCGGCTTCCTACCATCTGTCTAAAAAGGCCTCTGTCAGTTGCTTCCTTAAATGGACTGCTACTTCCCGAACCTGTGCTTTCTGTTACTATGCCACTTATGTTGCAAATTGGGGTTCTGCATTCTGAGATTATCTCCTTTTATGTGCTACCAGCATCTGTGAATCCAGTTATCCTTGGTCTTCCCTGGCTGCGTCAGCACACTCCAGTTCTGGACTGGCACTCCAGTCAGATTCTGCATTGGGGATCATCCTGCCAGTCCACCTGCTTAAATGAGAGACTGGTCTGCGGTGCTCTTTCAGGGGGATCCTGAGAGTACCGAGGGGGCGCCACAGATACTGTTTAGGATGGAGATTAGAGAATTATAGTTGTCAACAATTATTGACAATGAAGGGTAAGATGAGGATCTGTAGACCAATCAGGATATTTGGGTATAAATAAAAGGAGGTATATATATAAAAACATACACATATTTCCTTCCGTATTACACCACTATAAAGCGATCGATGATCGTTGGTGTGTGGAAGGATTTCCATAAAATGGTAAAGGACTTTCTTTACTGGGGAGGGAGGTATAGGATAAACTCAAGACACCTATACCTCAGCCTCCCCCGCCGAGGTCACTTGTAGATGGTAGGTTAGGCTTCTAGGTCCCCAAAAGGAGGATATCGAGGCTCCAAGGTGAATTAGAAGTCTTTTTAATGACAAATAAATAAATACCTCCTTTTATTTATATGCAAATATCCTGATTGGTCTATAAATCCTCGTATTACCCTTCATTGTCAATAAACGTTGACAACTATAATTCTCTAATCTCCATTCTAAACCATCTCTGTGGCGCCCCTTCGGTACTCTCAGGATCCCCCTGAAAGAGCACCGCAGACCATTCTCACTCATACTTACCTATCAGTCCACAATTGTGTACTGATTCTCTTTTTCTGTCTTGGGGAGCTGCCTCACCACAAACATCAGTGTTTGTTTAGTTTGCTTGTTTTTGTATCTACCTCTTTTATTACTTCCATCACCAACTACCACCAGTTGGTGCATCCCCTGGCACCTCCTAATCTCCCTGGCTAAGAGCGGAGCGCTGCGATTGGATGCGCTCGCTGCCAGGGAGAAGAGACACCGCCCACCAGAACTAAAAGAAACCTCCTACTATAACCAAGTCGCCTCATTAGCATAAGAGGCGCAGAAGATAACGGGAGCGCAGCGGGCGAACAGGGGGTCGTTTGAATTTTTTTTTTAAAAAAAGTGTGCGGACATCAGCGGCAGCAGCCCAGTAAGATGTTATAAGTATCCCAACAATATTTTTTTGCTGGAAGGTCCTCTTTAACTTGAAGGGTTTTTTTATTTAAAAAAAAACTTAAACTTTTCTTTTAACCACAAGGGGACATTGACATGCGATCTTCTGATTGCTTCTATAGTATACTGTGCTGCTTATGCAGTATATTGTCTGATGCTGTCAGTCATTATCAGGCTGCACCAGAGAGGCACAGCGTGGTAGGCATACACAACCCTCATTAGGCCCCCAGCTGACATACTGAGGCATCAGCAACCCACAATCTCATTCACAGCGGTTCCAATGCCTGTGAGTGGGAGCTGCTTCCCTTTAAACTACTTAGATGCTGCGGCCCCTACAGACTGCAGCATCTAAATGGTTAAATAGCCCAGATTGGCGTTTCTTCTGATCTGGGCTGTTAGAGCAGGAAATTGGGCAGTGCTTTGACTAGGCCGCCATAAAAAGATGACCGCTGTAAAACGGGGTAATGGCCGTTACTGATGAGTTTATATGATAATCAGGAAATGTTCACATACATTGCAATTTAGCATCAAAGTTTCAGACTTAACTCTTAAAAACTTCAACGGGATTTTCCAAGCTGGATAGCCCTTCTAAACCTTCTAAAACCAAACCAACCCAGCCGCCAGATGTTCACCTTGGGTCTGGCGGCTGAAAGCCCTGTTAATCATTTAGCATCACCAAAGCCACACAGCGACTACTGCAGGGGAAATGTAGTTTAACATGATGCCAACGCTAGCTAAAAAGAGAGGATCTTAAGAGACTTAGTCTAAATAGTTGTCCCGACTGGACAACCCTGTGCATAAGTTCATATCTGCATTGACTGTTGCATTGTTCTATGCCATTAGACGAAGAAAAAAAAACCTGAAAAAACAGATCCATTAAAAGGATTGAATAATAGGTACAAACGGAACACCTTCATTGACTTTTATTTAAAGATTTTCCATTATTTTTGACGGGGGAGTTCTTGCAAACAGTGCTTCCTCTCAAACTGAGCAAAATCGATGTTAATATTACACCACTGACTGATTGGTATCAATAAGTAGAGATGCACTTTAATTACACATAAGAAAGCGTTAATATGCTTACCATCCTAGAGTTGCATGGATCACATGTAACGCTCTTCTTCTGAAAATCTCGCTTCCGCCAACGCCACATTTTTTACCAGGTTTCCAGCCTGGGATAAGGACAGGATGTAACTTTTGCTGTGCATGGGGACAGAACTGTTTCTCTCTTAGGAGCATTCAGAAACTCCTGAATCCACTATATCTGCGCATGCACCAAGGAGAGGAATAGTTCTGGTCCAATCCACAGCAGAAGTGAGGTTCTATTCATAGCCCAGAAACCTGGCAGCAACAGGACTTTCATGTGATGTGAGTGGCTGACCTTCGGGAAGGTTGGTATATTAACTTTCTTTTACAGGCAGGTTATGTATAATTAAGCTGGTTTGTGGGAATCACTGGGCCCCAGAAAAACTCTTTAATGGATGGCAGTTTCTCATTGAGATATTTTTGAAATATTTCTAGTGTAATATAGTAAAATACTATATATATATATATATATATATATATATATATATAGTATAATTTACAAGTGTGATCTTGTAAGCTCTCTTAGAAATTCTTCATTAAACAGAAGGAAGTGTGCGTACACAAGTCGTTTTAGAGAAATACTTTCAATATCTTCTTGCAGTCAGGCCATTGTTGAAAAATTATTGGAAGCCAATGTTCTCTTGTGCAAATAGTTTTTGAGGGTTCATTGATTTCAAACAACCAGAAAAAAATATAACAAAAATTACAGGACGTAAAGTTTAGGCTCTTTCATGTGGAAATAACATCATAAGTGTTCTAATCTTCACATACATTTATTTTAGTCATCGCAATTAATTGCTTCCGAGGCTGATTTAATGTGTTTTTTAAGCCATTCTTCCAAAATTATTAGAACATGTAATTTCTTTAGGCCTACAAAGTTTACCGACTTCAAACAGAAACAAAAGGAGACGTTTTCAGTGTGTTCCCATTTATCTTACTGCATGGGAAAAAAATAGACGTTTTCATGAATGATGTTGGCTGAGGAACATGTCCTACATCCTATTGGTATGAAATGTTTTGCTTTACTGCTCATCCTCACAGTACACTATAAGCATCCATCAGTGGTGAAGGTACATAGGTGACATACACCATTTATTTAACGTACTACACATGTAATAAAAGAACCCCAGAGAAGTCCATAAAACATAATTGTTCGGTTGAATAAAGGCTTTTAGAGGACATTTTTTGTTATAAACATCTTGGTTTAGTGTGAGGCCACATCTCATCATGAAGCAAATCTCAGTAACCTGTCTGTCCCATAGGCTGATCCTAATTAGTGCAAGTACAAAGCTGTAGCCTCTTCTTCCTGCATTTATTGGAGGCCATTTGACACCAGGAGAGGTAAAATACAGAGTGGGCGCAGCATTCATGTGGACCCTGCATCCCCCGAATTTAATGGGGTCCATTGTGGCACCAAAAGAAGTATAATATAGTCTGGGCTCAGCATGCATGTGAAACCTGCTTTCCTTGAATTTAATGGAGGCCAGTATGGCACCAGCGGAGGTTGTATTTCATGTAGGTTCCTGACTAAAGAGATTGACTTGTCGTTAACAGACAGGCATAAATTTTGTACAAAATGTATTTGCCAAGAATCTCACATTTATAACATAGCATAGCATTAGTACATTTTCTATGGCGAGTATGGCATGATTGTATTTACTTTATTATTTGTGATTGCAGAGTAGTATTAGCGCGAATATTTGAATCAAGAATTTTAATCGCGAATATCGCCACTTCGAGAATTTGCGAATATTTAGAATATAGTGCTATATATTCGTATTTGCGAATAGTGTTGATCGTGAATATTCTAATCGCGAATTTTTTCGCGAATATATTACATTGACGATTTTTGCAATCAAGTAAATAATGACTGGAGATCACGAATTTTCAGACAAAAATTTGCGAAATATCACGAATTCGAATATTGCCTATGCCGCTCATCACTATTGCAGAGTGCTGTTGCATTGTGTTTGTTTTTGCTTTTGTGCCTTCAGCCATGGCGACGTGCACCTGCATACTGGGATGTGCTGACTAACCCTTATTTTTTTCTTTCCAAATCTCAGTAAAAATTGGCTCAATGCACATTACCACTAGTGTTGGACTGGGATGTCTAGGGCCCACCAGTGGAATTGAGTCTGGGGACCCACCCTACTGCTACATAAAGAAATTATTTTTTTTAATGCAAAACAGTAAACTGTATTAAACACTGCGCAAAAGTGATTTTTTTTTTCTTTAAGCTATGAAAACATGGCTTTTAGGGGAGAGCTCAGCCTGTCAGTGGCCGGTAGTACTGCTGTGTAGGCAAAACACTTGTTTATTAGGATCCCTGGGGTTCCTGGCAGGCAGACCACACTAATGAGAAAGTGATAGCATGTCACAGCGATATACCTTCATTGAAACTTTGAGGTATGTAAAGGATTAAAAAAAAAATTATAGGTGTTTTCCAGGGTTGGAAAATGATAAAACAATAAAATATGTATTACTCACCTGAGCTTTAATGACAATCCACCGCTGCCTCTCTGTTTCTTCACACCTTTATATACTGAATGTCGGTGCAACACACCATGCTGTACCTTTACATATCTATCTATATATCTATATATCTATATATATATATATATATCAGGGGTGTGGAATTCCTATCGCCCGACGCCCGGAACATGCAGTTCCGGGCGCCGGGCAAGTAGTTTGAACAGTTGTTTAGCCCTGCTTCGGGCAAGTAGCAAGGACAAGTGGGTTGGGCAGTAATAGGAGCGGTCATATGTGAGCTGCGAGCTGACCGCTCCTAAATCTGTCAGCCTGCCCCTGCATCGTGTATCTGACCCGTACATATCACTTCCTGCAGACGGCCCCCGGCTCCTGTATCGAAGTCTCCGCCCACCTGCCAGCACAGGAGCGCACAGTAACAGCACACCGTCTCCAGAGAGTGAGTAATTGCAGGCAGGGCTGGGACAAGGTCCACCACCAACAGAGGCTGAGCTGCCCAAGTGCGCCCCCCTCCCCCAAACTTTGGATCGGGGCCCCTCCCCGACACCGTGCCCGGTCACACCCTCTGTGTCCGCAATTGTCACGCCCCTGATCCCCCAGTAATGCCTCTCACTGCCCCTAATAATGTCCCCAGTAGTGTACCCCACTGCCCCAGTAGTGCCCTCCACAGCCCCGAGTAGTGTCCCCCACTGCCTCCAGTAGTGCACCCCACTAGTGTCCCCCACAGCCCCTAGTAGTGTCCCCCACTGCCTCCAGTAATGGCCCCAGAAGCGCCCACCATAGCCCCCAGAAGTGCCCCCACAGCCCCTAGTAGTGTCCCCCACTGCCTCCAGTAGTGCAGCCCACTAGTGTCCCCACAGCCCAGTAGTGTCCCCCACTGCCCCTAGTAGTGTCCCCTAATGCCTCCAATAGTGCACCCCACAACCTCTAGTAGTGCCCCCCACTGCTTCCAGAAGTGCCCCCGACTGCCCACAGACTTCATGTAAGGGGGCCCGGCATTTTCACTGTACTTAATGCCGGGCCCCGTCAGAGCGCTCCTCTCACCTCCATTATGGTCACTGCTCCAGGCTTCCGGGATCAGGCCCCAGCGCTGCCACTCATTAAGCAGGTGGGCGGAGCCTAACGGAGGTCCATTAGGCTCCACCCACCTGCTTACTGTGTTTCTAGTTAGAGGCAGCGGGGCCTGATGCTGGAGGCCTGAAGCAGTGACCATAATGATGGTGAGAGGAGCGCTCTGACGGGGCCCGGCTCAGGGAATGACAGGAGGGAGCGCTGAGCGGTTCCCCCCTGTCAGTCCCTCTCCCTCTGGCCGGCCCCTGCCTGCGCCCTGAGGCTGGAGCACCCTGAGGCTGGAGCCTCCCCAGCCTCTGTGTCGGCCCGGCCCTGATTGCAGGCCAAGATGGGAGAAGAGGAGTGAGACCCCACGGCCCCCTGCAGATGAGCGTTCCTCCCAGAGCCTGTCCACATTGCAGCTCCCGGCCTGACCTGCAAGCGCTGACTGGGGTCACATAGCATTATACTGATTTATGATGCTATGTAACCCTTACAGTTCTGCAATGTGTTGGATAACACTGACAGCATTATGTCAGTGTTATCCAACACATTCCAGAACTGTAAGGGTTACATAGCATTATAAATCAGTATAATGCTATGTGACCCCAGTCAATGCTTGCAGGTCAGGCATGGAGCTCCGTTGACAGGCTCAGGGAGGAACGCTTATCTGCAAGGGGCCTAAGAGCCAGGGTGTCAGAAATAAAGGTTGTGCACTGCACGTGGCACTTGAAAACTATAATGGCTCCCTGTTGCCCCCATACAGTATAACGCCTCCCTCTTGCCCCCATACAGTATAACGTCACCTTGGGGCTGCCCCCATACAGTATAATGTCACCTTGGGGCTGCCCCCATACAGTATAACGTCTCCTTGCGGCTGCCCCATACAGTATAACGTCTCCTTATGGCTGCCCCCATACAGTATAACGTCTCCTTGCGGCTGCCCCATACAGTATAACGTCTCCTTATGGCTGCCCCCATACAGTATAACGTCTTCTTGTGGCCGCTGCCCCCATACAGTATAACGTCTCCTTGCGGCTGCCCCCATACAGTATAACGTCTCCTTGCGGCTGCCCACATACAGTATAACGTGACGTCTCCTTGCTGCTGCCCACATACAGTATAACGTCACCTTGGGGCTGCCCTAGTGCCCCATACAGTATAACGTCACCAAGCGGCTGCCCCCGCACAGTATAACGTCACCCTGTGGCCCCCGCCCCCATACAGTATAACGCCTCCCTGTGGCCCCCACCCCCATACAGTATAACGCCTCACTGTGGCCCCCGCTCCCATACAGTATAACGCCTCCCTGTGGCCCCTGCCCCCATACAGTATAACGCCTCCCTGTGGCCCCCGCCCCCATACAGTATAACGCCTCCCTGTGGCCCCCGCCCCCATACAGTATAACGCCTCCCTGTGGCCCCCGCCCCCATACAGTATAACATCTCCCTGTGGCCCCCGCCCCCATACAGCATAATGTCTCCTTGTGGTCCTGCCCCCATACAGCATAACGTCTCCTTTTGGCCCCCGCCCCATACAGTATAACATCTTCTTGTGGCCCCCGCCCCCATACAGTATAACATCTCCTTGTGGCCCCCGCCCCCATACAGTATAACGTTAGTATAAGTTCAGGACAAGTAGACTGAGCCCCCGCTTTAGTCCTTCGACAAGTATTTTTTTTTAAATTTCCACACCCCTATATATATATATATATATATATATATATATATATATATACACACACGCACATACTGTATATATAATATACCTGCTTGTAGGTCATAATTTTATCTATGTATAACATGCCTGGTCATACCATATGAACAGTATATGTGTAATATGTACTTTTATATATGCATTATGCCTGGTTTTACCTGTATATATGTATAGCACATACAAAACTTTATGACCAGGTCCAACCAGCCATTGTGCGTATACATATGGTATCTAGTGTTGGACTGGGTTACCTAGGGCCCACAGGTAAAAAAAAATTTGGGGGCCCTCCATTGGGATATATTCAAATATTTCCTGCTCACACAGCTGCAGACAGCAGCAAGGCGCTACAAGATAATTGATTATGGGGGTCCCTGCAACAACTTTGAGAAGGCAGGTCTCTGGGAAAAGAGGTCATTGGCTGACTTGAAAATGAACCTATAAGACTTCTCAGCCACTAGTGATGAGCGGGAGGTGCCATATTCGATTTCGCGATATTTCGCGAATATTCGATTGAATATTCGTCATATATTCGTCGAAATCGAATATTCGTCATGATTTTATATATTGCGAATTTTACGCGAATATATATTCGCGTCGCGAATGAAACTTAGATCTGAGTTCCTAATGGTTAACTTGTATTGCTAGAATTGACAAAGATAACGAATATCTCACGAATATAGCACTATATTCTCAATCTTCGTTATATTCTAGCAATACAACCATTAGGAACTCAGATCTAAGCCATTCGACAATGCGATTAATACAGGTTATATTAATCGCATTGCGAATGAAACTTAGAGCTGGGTTCCTATTCTCAATCTTCTTTTATTCTAGCAATACAACCATTAGGAACCCAGCTCTAAGTTTCATTCGCTAATGCGATTAATATAACCTGTATTAATCGCATTGCGAGATGAAACTTAGATCTGAGTTCCTAATGGTTGTGATTGCTAGAATACAATGAAGATTGAGAATATAGTGCTATATTCGTGAATTCGAGATATTCTCAATCTTCGTTCTATTCTAGCAATACATCCATTAGGAACAGCTCTAAGATCAGTTGCAATGCGATTATGTTAGCCCGCGAATGAAACTTAGAGCTGACCGAGTTCCTAATGGTTGTATTGCTGGAATATAACGAAGATTGAGAATATAGTGCTATATTCGTGAATTCGAGATATTCTCAATCTTCGTTCTATTCCAGCAATACAACCATTAGGAACTCAGCTCTAAGTTTTATTCGCGAGCTGACATATACTCGCATTGCGAGTGATCTTAGAGCTAAGTTCCTAATGGATGTATATTGCTAGAATAGAGCTGAGATTGAGAATATCTCGAGATTCACGAATATAGCACTATATTCTCAATCTTCGTTATATTCCAGCAATACAACCATTAGGAACTCGGTCAGCTTCTAAGTTTCATTCGCGAGGCGAACATATAATCGCATTGCGAATTGATCTTAGAGCTAAGTTCCTAATGGTTGTATTGCTAGAATAGAATGAATATCGCAATGCGAATAATTCAGGTTATATTAATCGCATTGCGATTACAACTTAGTCAAATTTGTGAGATCGTGATTCTCACATCCGACAGTACACTTTAGCATGGAGGCGTTCCCATGCACATGGGAAGTCAGCAGAAGCGGCAACGGGCAATGACTGAAGCGGGCAGGGAGCCAGGAATCCTCCGGACAGGTAAGAACAGCTTTTGGGAAGTGGGAACTGGGAAGACAACCAGAGAGCAACAAGAATTAACAACTAAAAAAAAAAAAAAAAAACGAATATTCGAAATTGCGAATATATAGCGATATATTCGCAATATTCGCGAATTATCGAAGTTGCGATATTCGCGATAAAAATTCGAAATTCGAATATTCGCGCTCAACACTATCAGCCACCTGATCACATCTATAGTAATACACTGGGGGGTTTCTTAAATAATCTACCTAGTTTTTTATATAAACTTAGGCTGGTTGAGGTGCTGTACACTGCTCATCTATATGCAGTGCAGTAAGTCTACTATGTTATGTGCCACTTGTGCAGGGGGTGGTACACTATGTACCACTGTGGGCCAGTTGAAGCCTGATGGCACCTGTATGCCTCCATACCCAACTGTATATCATCTTGTATCCAGGATAGAGATGAACCAATAGTGTAGTACAGCCTGTACTACAGCCTCCTTTGAATTGAATTAAATTAAATTCATATATATCACTTATAAAACATACAGGATCCCTTTACCCTTCACCAACTGACAACGCACAAGATCCACTCATCCCTTCCCCACTAACACACAGGATCCCTTCATAACATCTCCACTCACAACACACAGAGCTCCTCCTCCTCCCCCCCATTCACAACACACAGGACCACTTACCCCTACCACAGTCACAACACACAGGACCTTTCACCCCCACAACACACAGGACCCCTCACCCCTACCACACTCACAACAAACAGGACCCCTTACCCCTACCACACTCACAACACACAGGACCCCTCACCCCTACCACACCCACAACATATGTAATATAAAGGACTCTGTCCTACCCTCCTCTATAGTTCACAGGTTCTTCTGTACATTATCATAGGAATTACTATTTGGAGTTTAAAGGGGTTATCCGGGATTTTGATAATGACATATCAATCAGCTGTTCAAAGAGGGGGCCGCTCTTATTATTTTTAACCCCTCAGTCGCCACTTTATTTAGCATTCTGTCTTAAGAATGCGATTACTTTCCGTTATAACCATGTTATAATGGAAAATAATAAAATCACCTGAACACCGAACTCGAACTTCGGTGAAAAAGTCTGGATTCGGATACCCGAACTTGTAAAGTTCGGGTTCGCCCTAATCACATGGCCTGCAACACCAAGCACAGCCACTATACTAGAGGTGGGACAAGTCCAATTTTTTTCGAATCCGAATAGGTTCTCGAATATATTAAATCTTTTGATTCTGGAATCCTACGAATCCTGTACATAAGAATTGTGTGAACGGTGTAAGAAACAAAGTGATCCAAACGCAATATTCTTTTAATATGAAAAATAAAGAGTCCTTACTTTTTTAACAAAAGTATTCTTCAACACAAAAAGAAAGTATCCTTAGGGACAACTGAAATAAAAGGTATATGGAGGCTGCCATTACTTAAGCAATACCAGTTGCCTGGCTGTCCAGCTGATCCTCTACCTTGAAACCATTAGCCATAGGCCCTGAACAAGCATGCAGCAAATCAGGTGTTTATCAGACATTCCTGTCAAATCAGATACGATTACCTGCATGCTTGTTTCTGGTGTGATTCATACACTACTGGTGCCAAATAGACAAGCAGGGCTGCCAGGCAACTGGTATTGTTTAAAAAAGGAAAAACATGACAGCATCCATATACCTCTCACTTCAGTTGTCCTTTAAAGCACCTGAAGTGAGGGGGATTTGGAGGCTGCCATTACTTAAGCAATTCCAGTTGCCTGGCTGTCCAGCTGATCCTCTGCCTGTGATGCTTCTGTGAGCAACTATACCAGGCTACCTAATACTATGGGCTACTATACCTGGCTACTTATCCTGGGGGTTAACTATACCTGGCTACCTACAAATGGGGGCATCTATACCGGGCTACCTATACCAAAATTCAAGGGATATAGCTTACTACTGCACTTTAATTGCAAATGCACCTCTTCTGTGCAGGTCCTGTTCAACCGCCAGGGTATATCTTATGTGTTTTGACTGGGAGGATTATATTGTTGTGTTACTTACTAGAGGGGGTTCTATACTGAGGGGCAGTATCTATTTTACTAAAGGGCATTATACTGAGGTGGCAGGCATGAGAAGAAGGGAGAAGTGACAGGGAGCAATACAAAATGTAGGGTTAAAGACTTATTTATATTTTTTTAATGTCAATAGCACCCCATAAGATGGCATCATCTCAACCAGCATCAAACATCTGGAACTATTTCAAACTATCACAGAAATGTAAATTGCAACCTGTACCTGGCTAAAATATCCAGAGGAAAATACTCCCATACCACCTCAGCTATTTAGACATAGGCCCTGAGGAAGCAGGCAGTTGGATTTTCCATTTTAATTTTTCTACTTCAGACTGAAGTTTTACAGGAATTTTAAAGATCATGTTTGCACCTACTGGTATGTGAATAAGAGATGCAGGAAAGATCAACAGGACAACAGGCAACCCCTACATAAACATGGCACACTCCATATCCCGGCCTCAAGCTAAAACAATGCACCCTCCTCCATATCCCAATTTACTAAAGTTGTTCGTTCAAGGAAGATTTTTGTTCAGGAAAACCAGCATACAAACTCGTTCTGGGTCCAGTCTACTTAGTTTTCTATCAACTATGATGCCTGATGTGCTGAATAGTCTTTCTGAAATTACAGAGGAAGGTGGTGTAATTAAGAACTTTTTAGAGAGTGTTCTCAAATTCTGATATTTTTTGTTTTCCTTCCAGTACTTGAAAATATCAGAGAGTGGTTGAATCAGTGGTTCTGTTAAGTATTCATTTATTTCTTCCTCCGGAGATAGAGAATGCTCGCTGCTGCTGGAAGATGGTACCATCAATTGAGAATAATAACTCCACATGCTATGACCTCCTTCTTGTTCAGTTTGTGATGTTTGACTGTTATCTCCTACTAGTCCTTGTGCTGATGAATGTCGATCATAGTGATAAGTGAGCACCAAAGTGTTCGGGTACTTGGTCCGAACACATAGCGATATCTATACACATAGCACCCGAGTATAATGGAAGTCAATGGGTGAAAACCAGGCACCCACTGCTCAGATGAGGGTGCCTGCTCTATTGGAAAAGGTCAGAAAGTGACAAACACCAGTGAAATGGATCTGGAATAGAGATGTCCCAAACTATTCGCCGGCGAACATCGCTTGTTCGCGTTCGCCGCGGCGGGCGAACATATGCGATGTTCGGTCCCCCCCTATAAGTCATCATTGAGCAAACTTTGACCCTGTACCTCACAGTCAGCAGACACATTCCAGCCAATCAGCATACCCTCCCTCCCAGACCCTCCCACCTCCTATCAAAATGCAAGGACGGCAGCCATCTTAGATTCATTCTGAAGCTGCAGTGTTAGTTAGAGCAGGGAGAGTGCTGCTGCTGAATTAATAGGAAAGCATTAGCTACGCCAGTGTTCTGTGTCCACTCCAGTCCTCAAAGACTCATCTGCTGTAAGGACAGCGTCCTGACAGCACCCCAAAAAGCCCTTTTTAGGGCTGGTACATCAGTCTGCTTTTATTTTATTTTTATAGTTGTAGTTATACAACTATAGGAGCAACTCATGGCAACTACAACAACTGGACAAGACAGTCACAAGGACAGCTGGTTAGTGAATGAACGGTAGTGTTGTTTAATGAGAGAGAGGAGAGAGATAGATAGAGAGAGAGAGATAGAGATGCATGCGGTTGTATTATCCATACTGAAGCGTTTTTTTCCGGCATAGAGCCCCGACAACGGAACTCTATGCCGGAAAAGAAAAACGCCAGTGTGAAGGTACCCCAAGAAGGTGATCCAACAAACCATCTGTGTGCCAAGTGCGCAACAAAGATTCGCCAATGAGAAAGAAGAAATTTGCTCTGTCCGCATCCAAGATAATCAACCTGTGATTCTCAAACCTATCACCGAAACACTCTTGGTGCCGATCTATAGTTGGAATTCAGGGTCAAGACTACCGAGCCCTGGTAGAGCCCGTTGTTTTGGAAGACCATCCACTAGTTAGAGCCGCAAGAAGCTTAGTGACTGTCTCTGAAGGTAAAGTGATAACAGGTAAGGTGATAACAGTGTAACACTAACCAAACACTGTCCCATTGCACAACTAATCCAAGTCACTTTTCAAGATGTCAGTGTGTCTACAGCTGAAAAACCTGTTTTAAAATTTTGCGGTGACATACTGCATTTCTGTAGTTGGGGGAATAAAGGCGTATTGTGGTGCCACAGAGCACTTTTGCATACAGCACTGAAAAACCTGTTTTATAATTTAGCGGTGACATACTGGATTTCTGTAGTTGGAGGAATAAAACCGTATTGTGGTGCCACAGAGCACTTTTGCATACAACGCTGAAAAACCTGTTTTATAATTTAGCGGTGACATACCGCATTTCTGTAGTTTGTTGCAATAAACACTGGTTTTGTGCTACATAGCAGATCTGAGGCCTACCCTGTATTTCAGTAATTTTAAGTAACCTGTGGAACTCTGCATTTACATAGTTGGTTGCATAGGCGTGCGCAGCCTATTGCATTAGGGTGCGCACCCTAAGCACAAACACGCGCGAGTGTGTATATATATATATATATATATATATATATATATATATATATTTTGTAAGGGATTAGCTCTGGTCTCGGGGATCATTTGCACAAAGATTGTCGTCCACCGCAGCTTTAGGGGCCAAACATTGCTTTTATTGTGGCACACGGCATAGCAAAGATAACAAAATAAAACACCTTGCCCATCTGGGCTCTAACTAAACAGGGATAATCCTACCTCACTGAACAAACATCATTCACACACGGTACCAACATGCGGCTTTTTCACCCATGCAGTCCAGCAGCCTCCTGACTGTAGCAAGTCCAGTGCCTTTTGGGAGTGTGGCCCAGTAGTCTTCCCGACTCTAGCCTTGTGACCCTTGTACCCGCAGGCATCACTGCATCCCCAAAGTTCAGGCTATCGCCTAGCCTCGTGGCCCCTCAGCCAACCTGGCTGAGACCACTCACACAGAGCCTCTGCCAGACTCTCCAAAACTCTCTCCAGAGTGGGACACACCATGTCCAGCAGCAGGACTAAATAGACACGAACATGTCCGAAACCCCGGACTGGAGCATGGGGAACAGGCACCCACCCAGCACATTACCTGTTCCAAGTAAAAGCCCACCCTGTAACTAGCTGGAGCCAGCTATACTAATTATTTTAGTGAGCACCAACTAGCTTAGTGGCTACTTAATTTGGGGCTTTCACTCCACCAAGGCCGGGCTCCTTGGTGACATGCTCTCGGTGAAAATAACAGCCCTGTCTGAAGTTTTCCCCTGCTTCACCGCACACATCAGTGTTCACATTGCCACATATCCCCCCCCTCTGTTCAAACCTGTGGGGGTGAACACATATCACCCGGATGCTCATGACAGGTCATCCGCACTTTTCTAGCCTCTGGCTCAACATTCCCTCTGGAAGATGTGGTCAGAGTCATAATTTTCCCTTTATTTTGCCACACCCAAGCCAGCAAGGCTTGGTTTGTCACAAACAAATTGGCTGTAGGCTATTTAGCCTACAGTGTCTAACGGCTTCCTCCATCTCCTCTTCACTGGAACACTTAATTTTCTGGCTTGCTTCTTTTCCAGATTTCTTCTTAGGTCCACGACCTTTAACTTCTGCAACTTTTACAGCCGCGTTTTCCACGGGGAGCTCCCGCCTCCTCCTTTTGTTGGAGACTCGGCTGGTCAGTTTTAAACCACCCTTCAGCCGCTGTGATGTCACCTGGTCACACTCGCTTTGTTTCTTTATTCTGTCAACAGATAGCACCACTCTTTTCCCTTTACTACCCACAGGGGTAACTTCAGGTTTGGCTTCAGTTTCAGAGTCTTCTGCTTCTTCAGTGGTACTCCCCACTTCAGCAGACTCTTCTTCAGCCTTATCTTTGGTCTTGGGAACATCCGAGGATTTCTCCCACTACAACTCTTCAGCCTCAGCTTCTTCAGCCTTTGAGTCTCTTTTGGAGTCTTCAGTCACTGATAGCCTTTTCATCCTTCTCGGACACAGCATCACATACTTGCATTCTTAGCTCCTCCTCCTCCTCCTCTTTCTCATCAAGGTTAGAGGCACTGGGGACATCAGGGTCTTCACCAGACTCGTTGTCTTCTGGCAATCCCTGCAGAGGTTCACCCAGGATATGGTTCTCCTTTCGGGCAGGATTCAGGAGAGCCAGCCTATCGGAGTAGACAGGACCCTCATACTGGTCGTCGGTCTTCCCGTATTTCTTCCCCAGCAGACTGCTGGCTTTCTGGAAAGAATTGACAGCAGACGGAATGTCTTTCATGACCAGGTCCTGGCCACACACGCCACGAGTCTCTGGGCTTCTGCATCCACCTCAGCCCCATCATCTGGTTCAGCAGATACATCTTCCATCTTCTTCTCTACTTCGGCCGGCACCACAGCGCCACCATCTCCAGACCCATTCTTAACAGGCTTTGGCTTAGACTTGATGTCTTTCAGAGGACTCTCTTCAGGTTTCTCATTTTCCACCTTCTGCTCGAGAGCACGCTTAGGCTTCTCCAACTCATAGACGTTCTTCTCGAGGTCCTCCTTTGAGCTCATGAGAGCCTCCATCTCTGCTCTGTGTTGCCTGTTCAGACTGTCAAATGAGTCACGCTCCTCAAGCGCTTTTTCAAGGGCTCTAGCCAAGGAGAGGGCCTTGGTCTTCTTAGTTTTTCGCACCAGCTTGTTAGCAGCGCCCCACTCTTGGGCCTTCTGTTCCAGCTGCTCTTCTTCATCTGACTCTTCTTCTTTGGTGACTCTGTGACGACAGCTAGTCCCTTCTCTATCGTATCCAGAGCCGGACTGGCCATAGGGCAGACCGTGCATTTGCCCAGTGGGCCAAGCCAAACACACCAGGAAGCGGTGAATGCTTTGTACTCACCGCTTCCTGGTCCTCTGCTGTCGGCTCTGCATGCTGCGCACAGGAGTGAGTCGCTCTGTGACGTCACGCTGTGCGCAGCCATCACAGCCGACAGCAGGAGAAGAGGAGCGTCTGCGTCCAGGAGCAGGAGAGGTAAGTGTTTTTTGTTTTCATATATTATATATCATTATATATATCATTATATATTGTAAGAGGGCGCAAGGTTCCGTCGTCGACGGAAGGTACGTGTCACCGAGGTTCCTGGCCTCGGTGAGATAAGAGCCGGATTTTTTGTGTGTCAGTAGCAGCTAGTGCTGCTTGACACATTGATATTTAGTATGGCTACAAAGCCGATCCGGGCCGGCTCTTATTGGGAATAGTCAAGTGCTGGGTGGGAGACTATTCCCCACGGTCCAGGCCGGACTTTCCGGGCCTTTAAAGGCAGCCACCTCAGCAGGTGGGAGGTGATTATCCTGGAAGCTGCTGGTGTTGCTGTGGAGCTCTCAGGGCTGAGAGCAAGAGTCTGCAAACAGGCGTGCAGTCTACCTGGAAGCCGCTGGTGGAAACTTTGCGTGGCCGAGCTAACTGCCAGGTGTGAACTAACACCGACCACTCAGGTGACCTTGCTGTGGGACTGATGTTTTTGCCGTGTGTTTTGCCTTGTGTGAACAAGCACTAAAGACTGTTTCTGTTTTGCCTTGTGTGAACAAGCACTAAAGACTGTTTCTGTTTTGCCGAGTGTGAATAAAACACTTCTGCTTTACCCAGAGAACTGTATACCTTGCCTCTATACTGCGTCCACAAGCCTGTCTACCAGAGCAATTCCCCACATTTGGTGTCGGATGCGGGCATGCGCAGTGAGGCTGGCCTGAACGCCGAAACTTTTTGTTTTTGCTTTGTTGGACTGCATGTCATATATCAGGCCTGCAACTTTTGTGGTTTCTGGCAACATGGAGGCTGCTGTGAAAGCTCTCATGGAGGCTAACGTACAGCAGCAACAGGCTAATGAGCTACAGCAAAAAGACATGAGGAGGCTATGTGTGCACAGCAGCAGGCGAACAATCTCCTAATGCAGCAGCTGATAGCCTTGCAGGAGTCGGTGCGAACGTCCCAGCAAGGAGTTGCAACCACGACAGCCCCGACTGTGTCTACCGCCAGGGACAAAGTCCGATCCGCCCTGAGGAAAATGGGTCCAGAAGACGATATAGAGGCATTCCTGACTGTGTTTGAAAGAACCGCCGAGCAAGAGAGGCTGCCATTGGAGCAATGGGCTGAGGTGGTGGCGCCTTTTCTGGTGGGGACGCACAAAGGCCTATTTTGACCTCAGCTGCGAGGAGGCAAAGGACTATGAGAGGCTAAAAGGTGAGGTGTTGGCCAGGTTGGGAGTAAACACCTATGTGCGAGCGCACAGAGTGTGTCAGTGGGTGTTTTCCGAGTCCCGACCCGTCCGGTCACAAGCCTATGACTTACTTCACCTAGTAAAAAAATGGCTCCAGCCTGAACTGTTGAGCCCTTCTCAGATGGTTGAAAGGGTCGTGGTCGACAGGTTTGTGCGTACCCTCCCGAGAGCCATACAGCGCTGGGTGGGACAAGGCGATCCAGGCAACCTGGAACAACTGGTTAGCCTGGTGGAGAGGTATATGGCCACTCAGGATTTGTTGAAGGACTCTGCGGTACTACCGAAGTCACGTCAGCCCCAGTTGCCGACCCGGGATCCTGGAAAGGGATCCTACCTCATAAGGAGGGGCGTGGATCTCCGGTCCGTGGGAGGAATACCCTGGGGAGGAGGGAGGCTGCGGGGGTCAGGTGTTGGGATTGTCAGGACTGGGGACATGTGGCCGCCAACTGCCCTAGGGCATCCGAACCCATGGACTGCGGGTTCGCTCGCCGGTCCTCTCTTTTGCCCAACCAGTGTATATAGCTGACCCTCTGCTGGCCGCGGACACCCCTCCAATGTGTGACATCATGGTTAATGGACACTCCGTGCAGGCCCTGCTGGACTCTGGGAGCCTGGTAACTCTGGTCCATGAGTCGTTGGTAACGGAAAAACTCCCAGAAGGGCGAACCCTTACCATTGTCTGTATACATGGGGATCGCCGGGAGTATCCCACTACTAAGGTTACCCTGACGGTGGGTGGGAGAGAGGTGCCACATGTCGTGGGAGTGGGGAGACGGCTCCCTTATGCCGCAATATTGGGGAGGGACTTTCCCTGTTCTGGTCTTTGTGGAGGAATGGGTTGCCTACCTGTGGGGAAGAAAAATGTCCGGGTCCCGAACCCGAGGAACCCGAGGCAGAGGCACCAGCAGTAGGGGTGACCACTAATTCTGTGAATAGAGGAGGAGACAACCCCACTGAGTGTAATGGTGGGAGACATGGAGGGCTTGCCACCGGGGCCTGAGTTGGCAGACCTCAGTGTCTCCGGAGAAAACTTTGGGACCGCGCAACACCGGGACCAAACCCTAGCCAGGGCCTGGGAGAACGTTGTGATAATTGATGGTAAACCCCAAAAACCTGGGGCTGAGTTAATGTTTCCCCGTTTTGTTGTTCACCAGGAAATGTTGTATCGGGTGAACAAAATCCGGGAGAGCTTATTGAACAGTTGGTGGTGCCCACAGCGTATCGCAAGCTCGTTATGGAGCTTGCCCACCAACATGTTCTTGGGGGACACTTGGGATGGCAGAAAACCCAGGACCGCATACTGCAGCGGTTTTATTGGCCCAGTGTGTTCAAGGAGGTAGAAAATTATTGTAAGTCCTGTCCAACCTGTCAGGTAAATAGCCCCCAGCCACATTTCCGTAGTCCTCTGGTACCTCTACCAATCATAGAGGTACCATTTGAGCAGAATCGCTATGGATCTAATAGGGCCCATACCAAAGTCCGCTAGGGGCCACCAACACATTCTGGTCGTTCTCGATTACGCCACTCGGTATCCGGAGGCGGTGCCCCTGCGACATACATCAGCTAAGCTCATAGCTAAGGAATTAATGGAAATGTTTTCCCGGGTGGGCCTGCCTAAGGAGGTTCTGACAGACCAAGGGACCCCTTTTATGTCCAAGGTTATGAGGGAACTGTGTAAATTGCTGCGTATTAAACAGTTGCGGACGTCCGTTTACCATCCGCAAACAGACGGTCTCGTCGAAAGGTTTAACCAAACTTTAAAAAATATGTTAAAAGGGTGGTGTCTAGAGATGGGAGGGACTGGGACCTGCTTCTGCCCTATCTCATGTTCGCAGTGCGAGAAGTGCCCCAGGCCTCTACTGGGTTCTCGCCCTTCGAACTGCTTTATGGCCGACACCCTCGGGGCCTGTTAGACATCGCCAAGGAAGCATGGGAACAACAACCCGTCCCCCACAAAAGTGTCATTGAGTATGTCACCCAGATGCAGGAACGGATGGAAAGGGTGTTGCCGCTGGTCCGGGGAGCATATGGAGGCAGCGCAACAAGCCCAGAGTAGGGTGTATAATCGTCAGGCTCGGGTGCGGGATTTCAATCCGGGAGATCGGGTTTTGGTTCTGGTACCTACCCTTGACAGCAAGTTCCTAGCTAGGTGGCAGGGGCCCTATGAGGTGATCGAGAAGGTAGGGAAGTAAATTACAAAGTACACCAGCCAGGGCGGCGCAAGCCGGAGCAGGTGTACCATGTGAATTTACTAAAGCCGTGGAAAGATAGGGACTCGTCCGACAACAGCCCCCGTCCAGGGCTTCTAGGTGAAAAGGGTCCAGCCCCACAGTTTGAGGCCTGTGAAGCAGTAACCACGGTAAAAATTGCAGACAGCCTGTCTTCCAAACAAGTTCAGGAAGTCAGGGAGTTCATCAGTCGGAACACGGATGTGTTCTCGGACCTCCCTGGCCGCACTTCCCTCATCCAACATGATATCGTCACGGAGCCTCAGGCCAAGATCCGGTTAAAACCATACCGGGTACCCGAGGCTCGGCGACGGGCCATCGCGGAGGAAGTGCAATTAATGTTGAAGCTCGATGTCATTGAGGAGTCAGAAAAGTGAATGGGCGAGTCCCATAGTCCTAATACCCAAGCCAGATGGGACGTTGCGGTTCTGCAACGATTTTCGCAAGTTAAATGAAGTGTCCAAGTTTGATGCATATCCCATGCCCGGGTAGACGAGCTTGTTGAGAATTTAGGGCAAGCCCGTTATTTTTCTGTGCTAGACCTCACTAAAGGGTACTGGCAGGTACCCTTAACGGAGTCGGCCAAGGAAAAAACTGCTTTTGTTACCCCGCAGGGCCTGTATCATTATAAGGTATTACCCTTTGGCCTGCATGGCGCCCCGCCACCTTCCAAGGTTAATGGACATTGTGCTGCGACCTCATCGTCGGTGCGCTTCGGCCTACTTAGATGATGTAGTCATCCACAGCACCGACTGGGAAAGCCATTTGCCCAAAGTGCAGGCGGTAGTGGATGCCCTTAGAAAAGCTGGACTAACCGCTAATCCAAAAAAGTGTGCAATTGGGTTAGAAGAGACCAAGTATCTGGGGTATGTCATTGGGCGGGAGTCATCAAGCCGCAGGTAAATAAGATAGAGGCAATACGTAATTGGCCCGACCGGTCACCACCAGGCAGGTAAAATCGTTCCTGGGGATTGTAGGGTACTACATGAGGTTTGTGCCCCACTTTGCCACGATAGCAGCACCATTGACAGACCTGTTGAAAGGACGAAAGTCCGGAAAGGTTCACTGGAGTGAGAAGGCAGAAGAGGCTTTCTCTGCATTGAAGTCGGCCCTGTGTGGGTCCCCGATTTTGGTGACACCCGACTTCAACAGGGAGTTCATAGTACAGACGGATGCCTCAGAGGTAGGCCTCGGTGCTGTACTGTCTCAGGAAGTCAACGAGCGAAGAACATCCCGTTGTCTTCCTGAGCCGTAAGCTCAACCCAGCCGAGACCAGGTATAGCATAGTGGAGAGGGAGTGCCTGGCTATCAAGTGGGCACTCGAGTCTCTCCGCTATTACTTGTTAGGGAGGAGGTTCCGTCTGGTGACCGACCATTCCCCTCTCAAGTGGATGAGCCAGGCCAAGGAGAGGAATGCTCGGGTCACCAGATGGTTCCTGTCCTTACAGAACTTCAAGTTCTCAGTAGAACACAGGGCAGGCCGCTTGCAGGGTAATGCAGATGCCCTGTCCGCGTCCACTGTCTCATGTGTGTTCACCCCTCAAGGTTGAACAAAGGGGAGTATGTAAGAGGCGCAAGGTTCCGTCGTCGACGGAAGGTGCGTGTCACCGAGGTTCCTGGCCTCGGTGAGATAGAAGCCGGATTTTTGTGTGTCAGTAGCAGCTAGTGCTGCTTGACACGTTGATATTAGTATGGCTACAAAGCCGATCCGGGCCGGCTCTTATTGGGAATAGTCAAGTGCTGGGTGGGAGACTATTCCCCACGGTCCAGGCCGGACTTTCCGGGCCTTTAAAAAGGCAGCCACCTCAGCAGGTGGGAGGTGATTATCCTGGAAGCTGCTGGTGTTGCTGTGGAGCTCTCAGGGCTGAGAGCAAGAGTCTGCAAACAGGCGTGCAGTCTGCCTAGAAGCCTCTGGTGGAAACTTTGCGTGGCCGAGTTAACTGCCTGGTGTGAACTAACACCGACCACTCAGATGACCTTGCTGTGGGACTGATGTTTTTGCCGTGTGTTTTGCCTTGTGTGAACAAGCACTAAAGACTGTTTCTGTTTTGCCTTGTGTGAACAAGCACTAAAGACTGTTTCTGTTTTGCCAAGTGTGAATAAAACACTTCTGCTTTACCCAGAGAACTGTATACCTTGCCTCTATACTGCGTCCGCAAGCCTGTCTACCAGAGCAATTCCCCACAATATATATATATATATATATATATATATATATGTATATCATATGTTCAGTTTTTACAAAGGAAAATGAAGGAGAAGGACCTCAGTTAGGGAGGAAGACTAATGAATCCTTCGATGCATGTGTCTTTACAGAGGAAGAGGTTCTAAGTCGGCTGTCTAAAATTAATACAAATAAATCACAGGGGCCTGATGGGATACACCCAAAGCTATTAAAAGAGCTTAGAGGTGTACTAGCAGAACCATTAACAGATTTATTTAACCAATCACTGGTAACAGGTGTCATCCCAGAAGATTGGAAATTAGCAAACGTTGTGCCAATTCACAAGAAAGGTAGTAGAGAGGAATCGGGCAACTATAGGCCGATAAGCCTGACATCAATAGTGGGGAAATTAATGGAAACCACACTCAAGGAGAGGATTGTGGAACATCTAAAAACCCATGGGTTGATTGATAAAAAACAGCATGGGTTTACTTCAGGGAGATCATGTCAAACTAATCTTATTGACTTTTTTGATTGGGTGACTAAAATAATAGATGGCGGAGGTGCAGTAGACATCGCCTATCTGGACTTTAGTAAGGCTTTTGATACTGTCCCACATAGAAGGCTTATGAATAAACTGCAGTCTTTGAGCTTGGGCTCACATATTGTTGAATGGATTAGGCAGTGGCTGAAGGACAGAAAACAGAGGGTTCTAGTCAATGGAGTATATTCAGACCATGGTATTGTTACCAGTGGGGTACCTCAGGGATCTGTTCTGGGACCCATATTGTTTAATATCTTTATCAGCAAAATTGCAGAAGGCCTCAATGGTAAGGTGTGTCTTTTTGCTGATGACACAAAGATTTGTAACAGGGTTGATGTTCCTGGAGGGATACACCAAATGGAAAAGGATTTGGGAAAACTAGAGGAATGGTCAAAAATCTGGCAACTAAAATTTAATGTTGATAAGTGCAAGATAATGCACCTGGGGCATAAAAACCCAAGAGCAGAATATAAAATCAGTGATACAGTACTAACCTCAGTATCTGAGGAAAGGGATTTAGGGGTCATTATATCAGACGACCTAAAGGTGGGCAGACAATGTCATAGAGCAGCAGGTAATGCCAGCAGAATGCTTGGGTGTATAGGAGAGGCATTAACAGTAGAAAGAGGGAGGTGCTCGTGCCGCTCTACAGAGCACTAGTGAGACCTCATTGGGAGTATTGTGTGCAGTACTGGAGACCATATCTGCAGAAGGATATTGAAACTTTGAGAGAGTTCAGAGAAGAGCTACTAAACTAGTACATGGATTGCAGGACAAAACTTACCAGGAAAGGTTAAAGGACCTTAACATGTATAGCTTGGAAGTAAGAAGAGACAGAGGGATATGATAGAAACTTTTAAATACATAAAGGGAAGCATCACGGTAAAAGAAGAGAGAATATTTAAAACAAGAAAAACTGCTACAAGAGGACATAGTTTTAAATTAGAGGGGCAAAGGTTTAAAAGTAACATCAGGAAGAATTACTTTACTGAGAGAGTAGTGGACGCATGGAATAGCCTTCCTGCAGAAGTGGTAGCTGCAAATACAGTGAAGGAGTTTAAGCATGCATGGGATAGGCATAAGGCCATCCTTCATATAAGATAGGGCCTGGGGCTATTCATAGTATTCAGTATATTGGGCAGACTAGATGGGCCAAATGGTTCTTATCTGCCGACACATTCTATGTTTCTATGGGCTGATGAGAGGCGCTGGGGGGGGGGGGGCTGATGAGAGACGCTGGGGGGGGGGGCTGATGAGAGGCACGGGGCTACTATCTGAGGTCTGATTGGGGGTCATTCATATTGGGGTCTGATCTAAGGTCTTATTGGGGTCTGATTAACATTGGGGGTCTGTTTGGTGGTCTGACCTGAGGTGTAATGAAAAATATTTTTTTCTTATTGTCCCCCTCTAAAACCTTGGTGCGTCTTATGGGCCGGTGCGTCTAATAGGGCAAAAAACACAGTACTTGCTTGCTCCAGCAGACCTCCCCTGCCCTTTGTGAATGCCGCACGCTGTGACATCACGAGGAGGCACTTGGGTGAGTTCCCACACCTTTTCCCAGGACTTGACTCCTGTTTCCTATATTGTTGCAAGTTCTGTATGTTTGTTGTTGCAAAGCTAGTGTGTTGGCTGAAGCCTTCCTATCTTACTGGTGGCTGGCCCTGCTCCTCAATTGTACTTCCGGTTTTGGCTCCGCCCCTAGACTGGCAAGGGGGTGGGGCCTGTTGGGGGGGTCATGTGATTGGGCTGCTCAGTCAAAAATGCCCGGGCCTATTTTTGGTCCCAGTCCGGCCCTGATCGTATCTAGGGACTGTGTGGCGAGAGTGAGATCAGCCTCCTGTTTGCAGCTGTACTGTCCTGTCAGGTCATCTAAGACTGTCTGGATATGAGCTTTAGACACTAGGCTGACGTTACCCGACTGAACTCTCGTCTCGTCAGATATAACTGTCATCTGGTCGCTCCTAGTAACTACTTTAGTTTGGCAAGACCTCGACATGGAAGCTCTCTCTCTCTGAGTTGCCATCGGTCACACAACATGCGTTATATATATCGCTCGTGTCATTCTCAATCCTGTCCTCTAGGGGCACCGATGAGCTAATCCCCACCTGGGACATTTTATTAATCATAGAAACCTGTGGAGACTGCATATCCACTTCTAGTACGTGTGGTACACCCTCTAGGACTGCCCCATGTCCGTGCACATTTTTCACAGTGGTTTCCCTCAGTTGTGAGCTCTCAACATCAATTAGCATTTTTATACCATCCACATTTTTACCAACAGGGGGAGCTTCTTTCCCAATCACAGCCTGCAAAGGAAAAGGACTGTCTTCATCCTTATCACTTCTTGTACATAGATCCACATTATCATTATACATTTCAACAAACTCTGCACCTTCACTTGGCACAGTGTCTGCCCCATTGTTTCCAATGGTCATTTCACTTAAACCATTGCTTTCTATCTGCATTTCCCTTACACCTTCATTTAAAGGTACAGGTACAGGTTCTGTAGGAGCTTCATTACTTTCTACAGAAGTGTCTCTATTGCCCCACATTACGTCATGCATGAGCCTATTTGCAACATCAAGTCCATCAGTCTTTGTTCCCACCATGGTCTCACCCTCCGTGTCGGACCACCGGATAGTCCACAGTATTCACATAATTGTCCCGGACAGTCATCATTCTACCTCTTACCCAGGCTAGCATGGGATCTCCGATTTTCGTCATCCCAAATCTAGCCTTGGTCACAGGCACTTTAGACAACACATTGAGCTTCTTCCCTGCAGATTCCTGCGAGGAAGTAATCACAACAGGCTTACCCGCCTGTTCAGACACTGCGTTTTTCCCAATGTCACACATTTCCGAGACAGTTCCTCGCCTCGGCAATTTATCGCTCACCAGTCCTGCAGGTACGAACTGCCGCCGGCTCACCATCACTGGGTCTGCTACATAGTTAATAACAGGAACAGTATTACCCTTCGTTGTCATGGGTTCGGCAGTCTCGGCAGATAAGGGTAGTCCAGGAATATCTCCAGCATGGAGACGCCACGGGAGACGCCTTGGACTTGTCTCCTGTTTTTTCCTGGACAGACCCTCCAGCCGCACCCTTTTGGACTCTGTACACAGTCGCAGGAAATGTAGGAACTCCTGAGAATTGCACCGCTCGCGTTCTCTTCCCGACGGTTGCTGTTGGCAACAGCATATCTTGGCTTGTCCTCTGGAACTTCCGGCACACCACCGACCTCTGGTACTTTTGCACAGTGACCATACAGCATCGAGGACCCTCTCCTCAGGGCCAGCTGCAGCTGCGCCTCCAGAGCCTCTCGCTCTGCATCAAACAACGCCATTTCTTTTGGACCATAACCCAGCTCCTTGGCCAAGTTTTCTCGCCGTTTTATAGCCCATATCTGTCAGACGTATTCTTCTCCGAGACCCATGGCAGCAGTTTTGTCAGCAAACACAGTTCGCTTCAATCAGGGACCACACCCGGAAAAAA